>JAEQBH010000969.1:0-320842 GCA_016808115.1 Tetrastigma voinierianum
AAAAGTTGATAAACCTACGGGGTTGGCAAGAAAATTTGACCATCGGCTTAGCCTCAGGAACATCTCTCAAATAGGCGGGAAGCTCTTGGAATAAAAAATATGTAGGAGAAGGAAGAGTCGTTCGGCTCAGAGTCGGATCTTGCGGGATCCCAGGCGTTCCTCTACTCATGCGGAAGAACATGTTGTTGTGGGCTGGAAAGGAAACCCAGATGTTTGGTGGAAGCGGCCAGGAGGAACTAAGGCGTGTGATTTCCTAGTAGGAATGGGTGGCATTGGCAGACAACCGCGCTAGAAAGTCTATATGTCATACAGTTGTGGAGTGCTTTCCGGATTATCGTGCGCAGGCTTATGTGTCCCAAGATTGTAGACCTAGAGGCGTTTATATCGCAGTTATTAAACGGGTTTGTCGTCACAAAGAGCAAGTGAGAATGGTGGAGAAATTAGAAACGAGGTTAGAGTTTTCTTTACGAACATTTGAAAGGAGAAAAGGTATTTGATAGTTA
This sequence comes from Tetrastigma voinierianum, assembly GCA_016808115.1. Lineage (NCBI taxonomy): Eukaryota > Viridiplantae > Streptophyta > Magnoliopsida > Vitales > Vitaceae > Tetrastigma > Tetrastigma voinierianum. Next base: position 504 of record JAEQBH010000969.1, read on the forward strand.
CGGATGATGTATGGGCGTAGGGTGGAATTGTCTTGCAAAGTGGCGTGCGATCTGATTTCCTCGGAAATGTGTTTTGATGGGGGTAACGGCAGCGAATTACTTCTCACGGCTTCGAGACAAAGGATGTTGCTTTACGTCACGGTCTTTCGTTACACTCGGGAAATCTGACTTCTTTCAGACAAAGAGTAGGACTTGTTTTGTCGAGAAGGCATTCCTTAATCATGTTGATCTTGATAGATATCCCCAGTTGAAGTATGACTCAGGCGAGAGATGGTGGACAAATGTAATGGCTTACCATTAGCCATAGTAGTATTGGGAGGTTTGCTGTCGAGAAATATGTCACATACAGAATGGACGAAGGTACATGACAACATTAATGCGTATCTTGCTAAAGAAGGCTCCCAAACTGGTGTAATGACAGTATTGAACTTGAGCTACATTGATTTGCCTTCTTATTTGAAACCATGCTTTCTACACTTAAGCCTGTTCCAGTCTTATATGCGTCTCCCGCAAAGAAAACTGTTCCTTTTGTATTGGGTCAGTGAAGTTTTGTACCGTTGGTAGAGCAAGCTGATCAACAGCATTACAAGTCCACGACGAGGTTTACTTGAATGAATTAATCAATAGAAACTTGATTCAGTGGTAGAATGAGTGTCAATGTGAGGTTGTGGAATGTCGGGTTCATGACCTTATCTCTGAGTTGGCTATTAGAAGGCGAAAAGCGAAAACTTCAGAATTCATGATGTGCAGATCCCTCTATCCTCTTCTGGTAATTCATCTTTATTTTCATCTAAATACATGACAAAGTATTTATTCGACATGGAGAGAGTATGCTTACATTGTTTAATCTCCATACTACGTCTCTTTCAATTTGGTGTATTTGTAGAATTTCGCGACTAGATTTCATTGGAAAATGCTTCTTGAAAGTTCTTAGGGTGCTAGATTTGGAAGGTGTAGAGGTAGAAATCACCAAGTATAGTTGGGACACTAATTCATTTAGAGTACTTGGGATTAAGGCATCTTGAGTGTGGCTTGCTCCCACTATCATGGCAACCTAAGGAGTTTGCGGACATTGGATGTTAACAATCTTAAACAAGTTCCCGAATGCGATATGGAAGATTCAAAACATAGAGATATCTTTACATGGAAAGGGCAGGATGATATTCCACTTAAAATTGATACATTGGAAAATATTCAAGTTTTATAGAGGCATAACCTTCAAGCGATGGATCTGAGAACAATTCGAGCAATTTAACTTGTCTTGGGAGGCGGAATTAGAAGATATGAAATTTGTAGAGGCCGCAGAGGGGTTGAGTTTTGGGAAGTCCATTGCCCAAGCTCGAGTTAAAAATCCTTGTACCTTAAGGCATCAAGAAGTCTAACTAGTCCTTGCCATGGACTCTTGCCTCTATCTCTCTAAGTTGGACATAAAGGGACACATGCAGCTAGCTACGAAACCTTTCAATTTCCTCAAAAATTTTCACGATTGACATTGGATTAGTGTAGGCTAGATTGTGATCCTATGCCCATTTTGGAGAAAATTTTGCAAAATTGTTGACTACGAGACTAAGGGCTAAATCATATGTATCTTGGAGCAGTACATGTTTACCAAATGGTTTTGACTAAAAGTACTTCAACTTCCGAGTTAGGTAAAAGTAATTAAGTTGAAAATAGAATGGGCGATGCACCATGGCTTATGCGACTACATTTGTTATTTTCAACAAGGGTCTTTGGAGTTGATAAGCTGTCAAATTTGGTGGAGGTGAAAATTGTTAGCAATTCCATGATCTCTTTTTTTTTTACCATGGTCAACATTTTCAAGAAGTCTTCAATCTGGCAAATATCGCTTGTATTGGGATCGTTCATGGTAACTACCTTCACCCATCTACTTTGGACCCCTTCAATTTCCAATTTTGTTATGTCTTATTATATTGGTTGTTAAATTAACATATATAGAGTTCTTATATATTTTTGATGAGTATATAGAGTTCTATATATCTTTGAATTTTCATATATCAATGCGTAAACATCAAGTGATGGAATATGTGTTTATAAAAGTTGTAAAATTACTACCTATCAATTATGTCTTAAATTAACATATGAGACCAATGTAAATACTCATGCTATGTTAAAAAAGTTATATCATATTTGAGAAAATGAAATCGGTGTTAAGAATCTTTATATTTGTACTCCCCCTCTTGAATTTGTACGTGGGCCTTTTATGCCATAATCTTTCTATCACATCTTTTATTTTCATCGCTTTTGTGCATGTGATATCTTAATAACATAAAATGGAACCAATTTAAAGTATAATAAAATGTTTTTCTCTAATCCAATCATCACCCAGGAAAATGGCACTACAACCTACTTTCCAATAAAAAAGTAGGATGTTAAAATAACTTAAATTAATTACATCTCTTGACATTAATGTAAAGATGATTTTTGTTTTGTCAATTATTTTTATTGTTCTTTTAATCGGCTAAACATATCTTGTTTGGTTTCTATTTATTCAGGACAACCCGTAGAAATGGTCAAAACGGAATTTTGAATCCCAGCAAATAAAAGGTAGCTTTGGAACTCCCTCTCTTTGTTGGATGATTGTTGGAGTGCGCATGTATGTAGTATATATATATATATATATATATATATATATATATATATATATATATATATATATATATATATTGTATAACTTACTAACAAGATCCTACACACTATTAGATTCCTACTACATGTAATGCATGTTTAATTATTTGACTAATTAATAAAGGTTGGGCTAGCTAGTGATTGTCGGACATGTCTTTGGTGCAACATCAGATCGGAACTCGCGGTGGCTGTTGGAAATGTTAGCACTTCTCTTATGGAATCCTACGCGAGGGAAAAGGCTAAATCATGACCAATGATTAGACATGGTTTGAAAGCTCAGTTTGTAGGGTTCTACCCAGTCGAAACTTACGAATGAGCGTCTTTTGAGATTGTTATATAGTTTTTTATATAATTTCCTTTTAGGAAATGATGTTTGATTCTGAAAAATTCAAGAACTTTTCTTGAGGAGGATTGAACTTTCCTGCGTGTAAGTCGGCCTCATGTTTGACCTCCCTAAGTTCCTGCTCCCGATCTGTCATCAAATAAAATAGTGCTTTTTTTGCAAACAAAATTAATAGAAGGGTGAAATAGGCATTTCGGAGTTCCCGATTATTCAAGTTGAATAAAGAGGCCACCCAGCCAAAATAGTTGCGAGATCTCTAAACTTCCTTTGCGAGAGCTCCAAAATCGAGGTGGAGGTAAGGCATCGTCGGGCGTGATTATTTTTTCTTCATCCTTGCAGAGGAGATGCCGCACCACATGCTTCTCGAATGGTAGGCGTAAATATACACCAAGGTGCCTAACTGTCTCTTTCTCTCTACTCCCCTTGCTCACCTTTTTTGTCATTTACCAACATATTACTTTTCGGCTAATTAAAATGATATTTATATCCATTTCGAGACCTACGAAACAATGCCGGGGATTTCACTTTAGCAGTGAACAAGAGTGAGTATTTAGAACTTATTTTCATTTAAGATGATTGATAGGGCCTAAGAAAGAAAATTGTATTCAAACTTAGTTGGGTCTGTTTGTCGGATACCCATTGTTTGTGTTTGTGATGTGAGCCTGTGTGAGGATAACAATAATGCATATTAGACCTCTGCTAACCAAGCATGGCTTAATGTCAAAACTACACCATCCATTTATGATTTGTTACCTCTGTCTGAGTGTGTTTCTTGGATGTGAATAGTTTCAGATAATGGCGATCTAGTAGTCGTTTGTTGGGTGAGTAAATCTGCCCGACTCCTTATATTATACTCAGTTTCTAGAGACCCGATAACCTTGCTCACGATACCACTTTGTTGGAAGGAAGATAAAGGAAGATGAAGGAAAAACTTGAAGATAGGAGAGACTAGATGATGAGGGGGAAGATGCTACTTATATTAATGAAACTACTGTTTTGGCTGATTACAACCTCAAGAGATCCACCCTTATTTATACTAATAACACCTTCTCAACTTGATAGCTAGGATTGTTCCAACATAAATATAATCTATTGGTTACAAATGAGTATCTAGAGATTTTAAATGTTAAACCTAACCTCATTCTAGAGAACTCTGGAAATATCTAGAATAGACTTCTAGAAGTTGGGCTCTCTCATGTTTCCTACACTTTGACTTTTAGCAGAAACTCCTAAGCCCCAAACCTGGTAAATCATTTCAATTAAGACCAAATACAAATCCGCGTTTATATTTCAACGGTAAGGCACATTGTCATTATATATAAAATTTGTGTATTATTCTTCTTATTTTTTCTTCTTGATTCTTATCTACATTCTTACTACGATTCTCAACGGTTTTAATCCATAGATTGATTTTAAATGATGGAGCATAATCAGATCAGTGACTGTCTGAGCCTAAATACCACTTGAACTGGAAGAGCATAACTTCACAGGGAAAAAAGACTTCCAGATAGATTCTACACTCAAAGCATCACTTATTGGCTTTATGCAATTATATTTTTGTCCTTGTATTAGTATATGTACCACAACTTTTTCAATAATATTCAAGTCTTTTTTATAATGTGGTATCAAAGCCTCAAGTTTAAAAAAAAAAAAAAAACCTAACTCTAGTCGTCGTTGCCGTCCATCACAAGCGGTTGTGATCCGTCGCCGAATTTTGACCAAAAGACAACCAGATTTAGCACATACGCACTCTACATTATAGAATGCAATATATACTTTACTTGTAAGTTGTGGAAACTAACTAGGAATGTTAGATTGACATACTAGTTGTATATATCTAGCTCTTGTATTTATACATGTTTAGATTAATGAAAAACTAAAGGAATTCATTTCTCAAATTTCTCTACTCGTTCTTTTTATATGGTATCAAAGTTTGGTTTGGCAAGAGGTCTTAGTTTCAACCCACCTCTTTGCAATTTATTCCCTATTTATTGATTTGTAAGTCCATGAATGACTTTATTTGGTTTCATTGTTTCCTGTAATTATGGGGCTGCATTGAAGGAGTTAAAGACATGATAATGTATTAAACGCTAAATCATACAAGAGTTACGCTAACATTAGCTAACAGATCTCCATTCACCCTTAGCGATAAAGTTCTTGAACACCTAATCCACCCGACTTTATTCTTTTTCACCCTTGATTTCGATTTGTTATTGCATAATAGATTTGAAACATGATCGGAAAGCCGTTAGGTCATGTCTTTACCAATATATATGAGGTTATAACTACAAAAACGTATATAATAGTTTTGGGGAGATTAAACAACCTCTAATATTGGATGTTCTTAGTTTTGGTTAGATTTTGTAGATTTCAAAGAACAGTTTAGTTGATTTATGTTTTTCTTTCAATAAAAAAAATATTTTTCTTCTTTTGCTTTGTGGATGGCTTGGATTTATGCTTGTATGGTGGATGATTGCTTCTCCAACATGCTTGGGTAATCTCTAACTCAGTGAGAAGCGGATTTGGGGTTCCCGAACCATGGTGATGAGGTAAAAGCGATTTGACACAAAGGTAATTGCTTTGACCTCCTTGAATCTTTTGGGATCTTTTGATATGTCTCGGGATCATTGATGAAGGTTGAGAGTGAGACTTCAAACTCATTAGAATCACGGGGAATAAATATTAATATGAGTTTTCCATGTGCTAGAATATTTGGGTTTGGACACTTGCTAATCCGATAAGTGCTGTCGAGTTGTTATCGATTTATCTTCTGACCATTTAATGAAAAGTATCTCTTTGAAGCTAGATTAGAAAGAACCTAGTTGGAAGTAAGCAGATGGCCTTGAGATGGAGCCATTCCCTTTGGCCGGATTTTGGAGGTCGGGTTGTGAGTGGTGGCCTGATAAAAGTCAGCCTATTGGTTGACCCGGAATAGGCTTGTGACAGCCCGTTAGGAGTTAGGGTCGGATGTTGACTGAATAACTGAAACAGGCCTAATTTTTTTAAAGGATATTTATATTTATTTAAATGATTAATTTTTTCTCTAAAAAAATTCAAGTTTAGCTTTGGGGTTGTGGACTGGATCTGATTCCTTGATGGGGTTGTAGTGGATTAGGTTATGATATTTAGCATTATTTACTTGTTTAGTACTTTAGAATCTAAATATCATTATATTGCTAGGATTCTATCATTTTTATTAATGATAAATTGTGAGCAAGAACGTATTTTTTTCTTTTTTAGAAAATGAGCCGAATACCGGTAATTCACTTGGGAATGAAGTGAGACAAAACCTAGATCTTTCTCAGACCTGGATGTGAAACGAATCACGCGTTAGAATCATCTCGCGAAATCTGGTGAACCAAACGAAGCGTCAAATTAAGGCGTCGGTTTTGCATTATTTCGGGAGCGGAATGGGAGCGACCATGGGGGTGCCATGGCACTTGCATGGGAGGCGGCAGCGTGAGTGGAGCCAGAATGTCATGCCCTTCAAGTTCCATGAGGTTGGGTGGGGGCCAAATGTCGAAGCCACCCTCGTGCATGAGCATGAAGTGGATTGAGATTGTGTGGAACACTTGGTCTTGGAAGTTGACGAGAGTGTCGAACAAATGGATGTGGAGTGTGCTCCCTGGTGAAACCAACTTGGTAGTTTGAGGAGGATGGCAAACAATTTGTAGACAAGAGGAGAAGAAGAAAGAAAAAAAAAGAAAGGAAGAAAGAAAGCAGAAGAAAAGAAAGAAAGGAGAAAGGGAGGAGGAAGCTTTTTCCTCCATTGTTTCAGATTTGGTGGATGAAACTGATCCTACACTTGAAGGTGAGGATCTTTCCTCTTTGGTTATTTCCTTGTTTGGGCCCATGGAAATGACTTGTTGAATTTGAGATTTGCTATGTGATTGTTTGAATGAATAACATGCTGAATTGGTGATGTTGTCCATGCTGAATTTTCTGGGTTTTTAAGACTGAAATTGTGATGTTGTACATGCTGTTTTTTTTGGTCTTTAGGACTGAAAACTCAGTTTGGTGTATTATTGTATGCATGACTAACATGCAGAATGTTCTGGAGTTTTTTTTTTTTTTTTTTTTTTTAGACCTTGAAGAAATTCAGTTTGGTGTATTATTGTATGAATGAAAAACATACAGAATTTCTAGGCTTTCCTTCACATTACTAACATATAGAATCTTTTGGGTTTAGATCAAAGAAAACTCCAGTTTGAAGTGTGTGTATGCATAAGAAAAACATGCAGATTTTCTGAGCTTCCATGCATGAAGTACTAACATGCAGAATGTTTTGGAGTGTTTAAGATCCAAAAGAAAACTCAGTTTGGTGTATTATTGTATACGTGACTAACATGCAAGAATGTTCTCAGGTTTTTAGACTGAAGAAATTCAGTTTGGGTATTATTGTATGAATAAGAAAAACATGCAGAATTTTCACAGGCTTTTCATGCACCAGCCTAACATGTAGACTCTTTTGGGTTTTAGATCAAAGAAAACTCAGTTTGGTGTATTATTGTATGCATGAAAAACATGCAGAATTTTCTGGGCTTCCATGCATGACTAACATGCAGAATGTTTTGGGTTTTTAGATCAAAGAAAACTCAGTTTGGTGTATTATTGTATGCATGAAAAACTTGCAGGGTACATAGGTTTCATGCATGACAACGTACATAATTTTCTGGGTTCTTAATTGAAAAAAATCAGTTTGGTGTATCATTGCTTGCACATGGTTAACATGCAGAATTTTCTAGGTTCTTAGACGAAAGAAAATCAGTTTGGTGTATCATGGCTTGCATGGTTAACATGCGGGGATTTTAAGGTTTTAACCCTGGTTGTTGAGCCATAACTTTTAGTCAGACTCAGGTTTAGGTGTTCTTGGACTCTGTGGAAAGTTCATGAGTCCATAATCTAGCCATAAGCCATTCCAGTTGAAATAGGTGCTCACATCTGTGCCAAAAAAAAAAACTGAGTAATTGTTATCCAATGGGTGTTTCAAAAACATTGGTTTATGTGTGTTGTGCCCAGACATAGCTACTTCTTGGCATGGCGGGCTATATGATTGACATACTATGTCTCAGCTTGGGAATATGAGTTATGGCATTACTTGCCTAGTAAGTAATTGGGAATTATGTTAATACATGCTTGAAGGATGTGTTGATATGGATGACTGAATGATAGAAAAGATGTAGTGCATGCTTATGTGATGTCTTGATTTGAATGTGGATTATTAACATGACGCATGTTTGTTGATGTTGAACTGAATATATGGAAATGTGGTATGCTGAACATGAGTGTTCATAGCACACCTGTAGTGTACGATTGTAGAATGTCCATGTAGGAGTCTTCTTCATTGGTGAGGGTTTGAAGTCACGGTGACCACGGAAATTGCATTGCATTGGTGTCTTGTGATCTTGATACATGAGAGTGCGTACATGGTACTGATTTGGCATTGCGTTTGGTGTTGAATCGTGTGGGCTTGGGAGAATGGGGATGAAGTCAGTGAGTTCAAGCGTTAAGCGAAAATGAAAAAAGAAATGTATCGGGTAACCGTAGGGGATGGAAATACCCCCTCCGGTGAAATCACATTTGGATTTAGGCTTGACATATCCGCAGGGTGAAAGCTTCACGAAAATTATGGGCGTGTAAGAGACCCTTGTTGAGACTCCGAAAGTTACATTGCCCAAAAAAAGATGCAAGCGATTAAAATAAATATCCTGGGCTACGAATTAGTGAGATGGGGCCGACTCGATCTTGATTTCCATTATTGCATTGGGTGGTGGTGATTGACGATTACTTAGGCGTGTAGAGTGTCGTCTCATACATGCATGAATTTTCCATGATAGGATAACATGTATGCACGGATTTAGTTTGTGGGTTTGGTTGGCCAAATGATCATTTGCATGTGCACCTGGGTGGGAAATAGCCCTTATAAGTTTATCCTCTTTGGGCGTTAACAGCTCACCGTCGTGGGACCCCCTTTCGGTGCGGACGAGGAATGCTGGGCGGATAAGCCTTAGAGGCGGTTATGGCAGCCAGTGGACTGTAGTGCTGATTCTTGTTTTTATGTATATATATTAAGATGAGCCCAGTGTTAATATATGTTTTGACAAGGTGATGTAACTCTTGGATCTATAGAAATGTATGGTCTTGTAAGCAGTATGGGCTGTATGGATGATGGGCCCTATTGGGTCATTTACTGGCATGGATCTCATGATGCCATGAGACACACAGGTTTTCAGCAGGAGTTGACGATTGGTGTGAGACCCGGTTTTAGGGTGTCATGGCTTGGTATCGAGCTTGGGTATCACGAACACTGGGGCTCAGTGGGGCATGGAGTTTAGGACATCTTTGTTAATATGTAGGAACATCACAACTTAGTATAACTTGGTGTTGGGCTTGGATTAAGGATTACCTAGTGCTGAGGTGATATCCAAATCATAGTTTTTTCAAGGTCTGGGTAGAGTACTGGGGTCAGGAGTAGGGTTAGATCATAACATACATTGTGTTGTTTCTAGTTTATGCTTTGATTGTATGTGCATGTTTTTGTGTATTGCAAATTCGTGAATTATACATGGTAGGATGTATATATGAAATCACGAACACTAGGGTTGAAAGCGTAACCTTGGGAGTTCGGGAAACAAACGGATGGTTCGGGATATTAAGTATATTATTGTTGACATGTATATTTTTAACAATGGACATAATGATTCTAAACTTGTTGTTTAACTATTGTAGATGGCAAGTAGAGGACGGGGGCGTAGAGGTCGTCCACGGGGTGATGGTCAACCGCCAGCTGTTTTTGATCAATGAGGCCTTCATAGAGCCGTAGGTCTTTGCGATGCCTGACTTCCTGAGGCTGATGATCTGCGGCTAGAGGTCGAGAGGTGCAGTAACCTCCGGAGGGTTCAAGGCACACCATCCTTGGCGTTCACGGGAGGAGGGGACCAGATGGTGGCGACCATTGGTTGGATTAGATTAAGAAGGTTCTCAGGGCTATGGAGATCACCTCGGATGCACTACTCGGATTATCGCGGCTTCATTCCGGCAGGGGTGAGTCCCGAGATACGGGTAGGAGTGGGTCTGACTTCCAGGGACTTGGGACTATAAAATGGGATGATTTTGTGAGACTATTCATGAGGAGTACTTCAGGCTTCTCTGAACATGCGAAGGCAGAAGTTCCTTGAGGCAGAGACGGGGGACGATGTTGTACTTGAGTGCGTGTGGGATTCACGAGTTGCTTTACATTTAGGGATGATTATGTGGCGGCGCATTGAGTCGGGGAAGTTCAAGGATGGGTTGAAGTTGTCCATCAGGGAGTAAGATTCTTAGGACACAACCTACAAGATATGGACTGATGATTGTCTGTATGATTATTGAGCGAGAGGTAGATGGCTGCTGTGCATAGGAATCTCAGTGCTAGTAATAAGAAGGGAGCCAAGCTTCTTCTTGACTCGGGAAAGAAGCGAGGACTTGTTTTGAGGTTTAGGAATGGGCGTGGCAATAAGGCAGGCGGGTCAAGGTCTGGTAATTTGGAAAGATGACATGTTTCACTTCTTTGATCGGTAAGGACTATGAGGTGGCTGTCTCAGATCACAGAGTTTCGAGGATCAAGGGACACCATAGTCCGTCATCGATGGGACATGGGGAACTCGGTATGTTCCTCGTACCCAGTACGGGCGAGAGGCAGTGTCGATCTCGGGTGCGACCACGGCGCCAGTGTTTCCACGAGACAAGCAGGGGCGGTATAGGTGAGGGTAGAGGCGGTGTGTCTGGCCCGGGACGCCGGGGCTGAAGTGTGTCTTCGCGTTCTCCGCGGTGGCGAGATCGATCGGTGATTGAGTGCGTTTCTACTCTTTGGCAGTGAGCAAGGTGTTATTGACTCGGGTCCATCGCGTTCCTTTATTGCTGTCTTGTGGCAAAGTGTGGGCTTAGAGGTTGAGACCTTCGACGAGCCATTGCATGTGAGTTCTCAGGGACTAAGGCAGAGGTGTTCGGATATGTCGGGGATGTGAGTTAGAGATCTCAGGGATTCTACTGGGTGGACCTTCGGGTCATGGACATGTTGAGTTCGGGGTGTCTCGGGATGGGTGGTGGCGGCACATCGAGGTTGTCATGGGTGTGATCGTGTAGGGATTCGCTACACCCAGACGGTACTTGTGTTGTGTTTCGGGAATGGTCTGATGTTCACCCCATACGGGTGTACGATTCACGATATAGCGCGGGCGGTTGGGTTGGTAGCTAGCCTTACCACGGAGGGCGAGTGAGACGGGGATGTGAATCCACCAGTTGGTTTCTTGATGCGGATGTTTTAGGACGAGCTCTTGGATACCTCGGCAGAGATGTAGACTTCCGCATTGAGTTGCATCACGGGGCGTCGCCTGTTCTGCTTGTTTCCGTGGGATGGTGGCGTTGAATTCTGAGAGCTGAGTCCGAATCTGAGTTCTTGGGCAGGGTTTCATTAGACGAAGTACTTCACCGCATAGGGTGCTCAGGTTCTATTTGCGAAGAAGAGAAGGATAGAGGCCTTCGACTATGCATCGATTAAAACCAGTTGAGCAGTTCCTGATCAGGTAATTATCCATTACCGAGGATTGATGACTTATTTAAGTGGTGAGGAGAGTGGCAGTCTACTCCAGATAGACCGCCTTGGTTACCATGTTTGAGAGTTAGGAGGTGAACTCATCCTAAGGCGGTCGGGGCAGCGTGCCAGGCACTTTGAGTTCTGATGCCCTCGATTATCGAATCACCATTGGCATTCATGACCTATGAATAGATTGTTCCAACCCTATTTAGATCAATTGTGGTGAATGTTTGTTGATGACATCACAATCTAATCCAATCGGAGGTGGAGCATGGATCGCCCGAGAATCGTCTCTGACTTTTGAGGGATCATCAGTTGTATGCCAAGTTCAGTAAGTGCGAGTTTTGGCTTTCTGAGGTGGGTTTCTTGGGACACGTGGTGTCAGCTTGAGGCGTGTCAGTGGACCCGGGGAAGGTTGAGGCTGTGATGAGTTGGGAGAGACCAAAGTGGAGTCTTCGAATCACGTGGTTTCTTGGGATTAGCAGAACAACTACGGGGAGGTTTATAGAGGATTTCTCGGCTAGCGGCGCTATGACAAGATTGACCGGGAAGGAGTTAAGTTTGTATGGGATGACTCATGTGAGCGGGTTCAGGGGTGAAGAGGAAACACTTCTTCCCTATCCTAGTAGTCCGGAAAGGAGACAGAGAATTTTCTGATGTCTTGTGATGCTTGAAGAGCCAGGACCAGGAGTCTTCATTTGATCACAGTCAGGAAGGGTTGTGGCTTATAGTTCTCGCGGGTTTGAAGAATCACGGCGAATTACCCCGCGCGACGCTTGAAGTTGCATTGCCGTAGTCTTAAAGCCCGGGTGGCGTCACTTACTTATGACGGTTCGGTGTTTGGACCGCAGTGAAATATATTCGCGCGTGAGACCTGACGCCGAAGGCGTGGTGGATGAAGTTTTTGGAAGGTGCGACTTCACTTTGCATTACCATCGGTGAACCGTGTGGTGGCTATTGCGCTTAGCGAAGTCACGGTACGGCTGGTATAGCTTCGGGAGTAGGCGGATGCTCGAGATAGTGGGCGATTGTTTGCGTGCGATGAAAGCGAGGCTGAGGCTGCCTGAATGCTGTGCGTCTACCAGCGAGTGATAGATCTATCGATAGACGACCGGCGCTCTTGTTTGATGGATTGGTTTCTGTGGGCGAAAGCATTTATCCGGATCGTGTTCGCGATGCCAGAGGTGTGGATACCAGATGTGGTTGAGGAAGTCCTCAGGGGAGTTGAAGCCCCACTCTGGGTCGGCTGGCCCATCCGGTGGCACGAAGATGTATCATGACCTTCCGTCTCGGTATTGCTGGACGGGATGAAGAGGCATGTTAGGGTTTGTGCGACGGTGTCTCACGTGCCGGCCCAGTGTGAAACTTGCATTGTGAGCACTCACGGCCACATTGAAGATAGCGGAGTGGAAATTAGGAGCACATCCGCGATGGACTTTGTTCTTCGCTTGCCACGGACATCGCGGGCTTGTAGTGCGTGGGTTGCCGTGGACTGACTCACCAAGTCGGAGCATTTACGGCCGTGCGGATGGCCTTCATTGGAGGAATTACGCGGGGTTGTATATCTACGGGAATGAGATGCGGTTGCATGGGTTCGGTCTCCATAGTATCGGTCCGGGATCCTCGGTTTCTACGACCGTTGGAAGAGTTTCGGCCATGGGGGCGCGACTTTGATGATCTTTTGTTTCATCCTGGAGACGGATGGTCATTCAGGCGGACTGTCGAATTTTAGGGGCATGCACTACGAGCATCGTCACGAGATCTCAAGGGTGGTTGGGAGGGAGCACTTGCCTTGGCAGATTGCATACCACAATAACGGCTATCAAGCGGTATTCGGATGGCACCTATGAGGCTCTCTACGGGAGGCCATGTCAATCAAATATGTTGGACAGTGGGAAAGCTCCATCTTTGGTCAGTTTGATTAGAGACACCTCGAGGAGAAGGTGGGTATGATCAGGGCGTACTCCTTCTTGCTCGGGTAGATGAAAGAGTTCTGTTGATATACGACGGCGACCTCACAGAGTTTGAGGTGGGCGATCATGTCTTCTAGCAAGAAGGTGATGCCTAAGAGGAGTGATCAGATTCGGAGAAAAGCGAGGAAGGTATCGTAGGGTACATTTGGACCCTTCCGAGGTACTTTCGAGAGGGTGGGCGCGATTCGCGTGTCGGTTAGGCGTTGCCCGCCGGGGTTTGTCAAGCGATTCATGGGGTGTTTCACGTCTCTAATAGCCCAGTACCTCCGGATCCAACTCATATGGTGGATTGGGGAGAGCTTGTTGATGCGATGGGACCTTCGGAGGGGACCGGTCTTGTATATGGATAGCTAGGAAAGCGGTTTCGTGGCAAGGCCAGTGAGGCTTATCAAAGTGTTGTGGCGGCACCGAGGTGAGAGACATGGGGACCTTGAGGACACACCGTGCGCGCCTTCTCCTTGTTTGATGGAAGATGATTTTCTTTCATTAATATTTTTAAATAGCTATTACATATGCATATGTTTGATTATGTGCATATATGTAGAATCATGGATAATTCCTTTTAAAGAGAGAGAGGGGGAGAATGTGAAACCACAAGCGTATTTTTTTCTTTTTCTGAAGTGGCGAATCGGTAATTCTTACGGGAGCGTCTGATGCAGCCTGATCTTTCTCTGGACCTGGATAATGGCTTAGATCATAGTTAGAATGTCTCGCGAATCTAGTTAGACAAGCGAGGCTGTCGGGTCGAGAGGCTATCGGTTTCACACGTATTTCGAGACGGAATGGGCCAACCATGGGGTGCATGTGGCACTTGTGAGACACTTGTGTAGCATGGTGACCAAGTCTCATACCTTAGGTTCACATGTGAGTTGGGTGGGGCAAATATAAGCCACCCTCATGCATGAGCATGAAAGTGGTTGAGATTGGCATGGAAGGCTGCTTGGTGTGAGTTGACCAAGTGTCAAACAAGTGGGTTGAGTGTACTCCTAGGTCAAACCAACTTGGTAGTTTGAGGAGGATGGCAAACAATTCGTAGACAAGAGGAGAAGAAAGAAAGAAAAAAAAAAAAAAAGAAAGGAAGAAAAGAAAACAAGAAGAAAGAAAGAAAGGAGAAAGGGAGGAAACACCTCCATTGTTTCAGATTTGGGTGGATCAAGAACTGATCCTACAAACTACAAGAGGTGAGGGATCTTTCCTCTTTGGTTATTTCCTTGTTTGGGGCCATGGAAATGGCATTTGGTTGAGTTTGCTATGTGATTGTTTGAATGAATAACATGCTGAATTGGTGATGTTGTCCATGCTGAATTTTCTGGGTTTTTAAGACTGAAATTGTGATGTTGCACATGCTGTTTTTTTTTTGTCTTTAGGACTGAAGACTCAGTTTGGTGTATTATTGTATGCATGACTAATATGCAGAATGTTCTGGGTTTTTAGACTGAAGAAATTCAGTTGATTTTATATTATTGTGGAATGAAAACATGCAGAATTTCCTGGGCTTTCATGCACCCAGAGCTAAGCATGTAGAATCTTTTGGGTTTTTAGATCAAAGAAAACTCAGTTTGGGGTATTATGTGCATGAAAAACATGCAGATTTTCTGGGCTTCCATGCGGCTAACATGCAGAATGTTTTGGGTGTTTAGATCCAAAGCTCAGTTTGGTGTATTGTTTTATTGTAGCCATGACTAACATGCAAGAATGTTCTGGGTTTTTAGACTGAATAAATTCCAGTTTGGTGTATTATTAATATGGAATGAAAAACACCAGAATTTTCACAGACTCATGCATGACTAACATATAGAATCTTTGGGTTTTAGATCAAAAGCTCAGTTTGGTGTGTGTATGCATGAAAAACATGCAGAATTTTCTGGGCTTCCATGCACTGACTAACATGCAGAATGTTTTGTGTTTTTAGATCGAAAACTCAGTTTGGGTGTATTATTGTATGCTTCAAACATGCAGAATTTCACGGGTTTTCCATGCGCAGCTAACATGCAGAATGTTTGGGTTTTTAGTCAAGAAAAACTCAGTTTGGTGTATGTGTAGCCTGAAAACGTATGTAGAATTTTATGGGTTTTCATGCATGACTAACATGCAGAATTTTTCTGGGTTCTTGAAAAAAAAAAAAATCAGTTTGGTGTATCATTGCTTGCATGGTTAACATGCAGAATTTTTCTGGGTTCTTAGACCGAAAGAAAATCGGTTTGGTGTATCATGGCTTGCATGGTTAACATGCAGGATTTTTACGGGTTTAGCCACAGTTTGTTAGGCCATAACTTTTCCGTCGAACTCCGATTTGGGTGTTCTTGGACTCTATGGAAAGTTCATGAGTCCATAATCTAGCCATAAGCCATTCAGTTGAAATAGGTTCTCATACGTATGCCAAAAAAAAGCGAGTAATTGTTAACTCGATATGGGTGTTTAAACATTGGGTTGTAATGTGTTGTGCTTGAACATGGCTGCTTCTTGGCATGTAGCAGGCTATGATTGACATACTATGTCTCAGCAGGAATGAGTTATGGCATTCTTGCACAGTAATGGTGGGAATTATGTTATCACATTAGCGAAGATGTGTTGATATGAATGAGCGAATGATAGAAAAGATGTAGTGCATGCTTATGTGATGTCTTGATTTGAATGTGTGGAATAATGCTGTATTTGCATGTTTGTTGATGTTGAACTGAATATATGAAATGTGGTATACTTTAGACATAGTGTTCATAAGCACACACATAGTGTACGGTGTAGAATGTCCATGTAGAGGTCTTAAGTACATTGGTCGAGGGGTTTGAGTGCGGGTGACACAAGTGCATTGCATTGGTGTCTGATAACACACGATACATGAGAGTCTGCGTACATAGTCTTGATTGCCTTCAGTTTGGTGTTGAATCATGTGGGCTTGGGAATGGGTTGAAGTCCAGTGGAGTTCAATCGTTAAATGAAAATGAAAAAAAAGAAATGTGTCGGGCGTGGCAAGTAGGGGATAGATACCCACCTCGGGTGAAAGCACGAAAACACAGTTAGGCAGTATCCATCGGTGAAAGCCCGAAAAATGTCGGAGGGTGTAAGAGACCCATGGTGAGACCCCGAAAAGTTCTGTTGCCCAAAAAGACACGAAACGATTAAATAAATATCACATAGGCTAGCAGTGCCATTGAGATGGGAGTAATGACTCGATCTTGATTTCCATTGGCACTTGCATTGGGTGGTGGGTGGGATTGACGATACTTGGGGCATGCAGAGTGTCGTCTCATACATGGATGTAGATTTTCCATGATAGGATAACATGCTTGAAGCCTGGATGGTTGTGGGTTTGACGTGAAATGATCGTTGCATGTGCACCTAGGTGGAAATAGCCCTTATGAGTTATCCCTGCGGGCGTTAGCTCACCACCGTAGTGGGACCCCTTTCGGGTCACAGGTGAATGGCGCTCATGAAGTAGGGTTATGAGACGGCCGGATTTGGTGGCCTTGATTCTTGTTTATGTATATATTAGAGATAGACAGTGTTAATATATGTTTTGTATTAAGAGTGATGTAATAACTCTTGGATCTATAGAAATGTATGGTCTTGTAGCAGGCGTATGGGCGAGTATGGATGATGGGCCTATTGGGTCATTTTGCTCAAGCATGGGTCTCATGTTATGAGACACAGGTTCATGAGGTTAATGATTAGTCAGAGACCCCAGGAGTTTTGAAGTGTCACATAAATACTATTACTTATTTCCATATTGTTATTTTTACTTAAAGAATTGTAAAATAGAAAGTATGTATTTTAGCCTTTTTTAATATTACGCTCAGTTTTGGCTAGCAACTGCGTAAGTAGGATGGGCAGTCAAATATGACTTCCGAATAAAAGTGGGCCGAATTAAGCTTGACCTCGTCCAGTTTCCCGAGGATCTAGTAAGGCTAAACGGAATTTCAAGAGGTATGCTTACTCGCCTAGGGCGTATGCACCTAAATAATTTCAAGAAGAAGAAGAATTGTCTAAATCACCAAGAATGGAAATCCCAATTAAGCAAAACCTCGGGGCCTCCTTTCAATTAATTCTCTATATTTTTAATTAATTACATTTATAAAATCACTTTCGATAAAAATATCTGAGCCAAATAGATAAAACATATAATTAGGATAAAATTCTTTGAATAAGTGAAAATTCATCCCAATGGACGACCCTAGAGCCACTATGCCTAGAGTAACTACGGGTTACTCTAGGTGGAACTAGGTCTTATAAATTTTATTGGTCGGAGTTCACCCTGCTCTGGTCGGAGTGGCTGAAGGTTGGGCGTGAGCGGCAGCAAATGTCGGTTGCGCTAATTTCCCAAGCAGGGGATGGGGCGCGTGGAGCCTCCTCCGCCCGATGGGCCTCTCTACCCGGGGCTGCAGGCCACCCAGCGAGCATCTCCCGGCCACTGCCTCCCTTGTTCGGCCACCCAGAAGCAGTGTATCGGAGCTTTTGGGTCCTTGACCATACTTACCAAGGGTTTCTACCTCTGTTCCTTGATTCCTTCGACTTTGAGTAACATTCAGAGGTGTTTGTGGTTTATGGGTCCAAAATCCTTTAAGAGGTGGTGCTTTCTATGGAATAGTGGTTATTTTCTATGTAAAAATCCTTTTTTTCTAGTATTTTTTCATATTTTCAAAAGCTTATTTGAGTTAGATCTGCTCTTAGGACTGATGAGAAACCCTGAAATTGAGTTATTGTGTCATTATTTCTATAATGCAGGGCATGTATGTCGCGATTGTAGGAAATTTGCGAATAGAAATTGAAGGTTTCAGTATGTTCATGAATCATTGAAGGGTGCCTCTACTCCTAGCAATATGCTTGTCGAGACAGGTAAACCTAACACATGTATTATTTCCTTTTCCCTCACAAATGGGTCATTATTTCACGGAGCCACATAATATCACATAACAAGTAATTCAAGTTTATTTACTACGTTTTAGCCACACCCTTCTACCTCTACTGTTACCTTGTGTCATCGGGTCAGGGACAATTCATCCTACTCCTCTAATCACTTTAAACTCTATTATGAGTTTATCACAATTCTCTTTTAATTTTATTTATGTGAGTAAACTCACTGGCACACTTAATTGTAGTATCTCATTCTTTCATGATTATTCTCTTATTCAAGATCTTTCGACGAAGTGGATTATTAGTAGAGGAATGCAAATCAAAGTCTCTACATTCTTGAACTAGAGAGTCTTGCCTTGTTACTTGTTAAAAGTTGTTATCCATTCGAATTACATTGTCGCTTAGGTCCTTCTCTCTTTGTTGAAGAAGTTGCCTCGATTTTCTAGTCTATCCTCATTGAACTTTGAGTCGTGTCAATTTGCTAAGCTTCATCATGTGCATTTGAGTCATAGAGTCGATAAAAGAGTTTCTGCTCTTTGTGAGTTAGTTAATTATGATGTTTGGGGTCCTTGTCTAGTTTTGTCTTCGATTGGGTTCAAATATTTTGTTACTTTTGTGGATAATTTTTCTCGTGTCACTTGGCTTTATCTAATGTAAAGTCGTTCTAAGTTTTTTCTCATTTTAGTGCCTTTTAGCTAAATATGGTAACTTGTGTCTGACAGTTGTGGCATTCAGTTTTCTCTACCTGACATGAGATTTATTTTTTCTGAGATTATGTCGAGAAATATCTCTAACAATGTAGCTATCTTGATATATTGTACATAGGAAGCATGTTTTGGAGAGAGTATCAAGATGTCTAAATCAAACATAGAGGAGACCCATAAACAAAGCAATACTTCACGGAAGGACATACCACCATACTAAACCAGAAAGATATTATGTATTATGTCATTCCAGTACAGTGTTTTCCAAAAAAAAAAAATTGTCCTTCATCTCCATTATCTTCTCCCCCTATTTTTGTTAGAGAAGGCCAAAGAAAGATATAGTGGTACTTGGCTCTCGGTGGAGTGGTTAAAAATACTTAAGAACCACTAGGCTTGTGATACAGGCGAATGCAGTAGTGTGTTGATTCCATAGGAGCAAAGCAGGAAACTCAGCGAAGATGTTACCTTTGAAAATTTAGAAATAGGAGGCGGAAGTGAGATGGACTTAGTCTCTAAACAGAGCAGTTTAGAGAACGAAAAGACCTTGAAATTACAAATGAATTAGGGACGGAAATTCCTTCTCAAATCAGAGACTGAATGATTTCCGTCTCTAATTAGAGAATGAAATAGGTCCGTCTCTAATTAGAGGCGGAAATAGGTCCGTCTCTATTTAGAGACGGAAATTCCGTCTCAAATTAAAGACAGAATGATTTATGTCTCAAATCAGAGACGAAAATATATCAGTCTCAATTTAGAGACGGAATTTCCATCTATAATAGAGGCAGGCCATTTTAAAGTCTGCGATTTAAAGCGAGAGCTCGATCCACCCCAGTATTGACCTCTTGGGAAAAAAAAAACAGTATGAGAGTAAAAAAAATTCAAAACCTCTTTTTCCGTCAAAGCAATCTAAGTTTTTTTCCCTAATATTTGTTTTATTTTAGAAAATGTCCTATTTGCCTATCTATCTTTCGGTCCTATGATATCTATGTATTTTTTTTCTACTTTTTATAAAAAAATGTTCATAAAAAACATAAAATGAATAAAAAGAACTAAATAATTTGTTTTTTAAATAGAAAATCTAAAATCATAGTATATCCAAGGAAAAAACATACTTCAGTAACAATAAATTATAAAAGGGTCCAAAATTTTTCCCACATCATATCCAAGGAAAAAAACTCTTGCAAATATGCGTAAATAAATTATAAATTAGTACTTTTAGTTTAAAAAAATGAATTAATTAAGCTTTCTTAATTCAAAAACCAATAATTAAGTTTTTTATGTCTAATGTTGCCTATGCATGCTTAATTTAAAATTTGTTTCATTTTTAAAAAGTATCCTATTTGCCCATCAATCTCTCTACATATATAATGTTTGGGAAAAAAACATAAAATGAACATCGACATAGTCGTATACTTTCTACGACTCTTAAACTCTCTCATTCTATATGTATTTAACTTATTACTATTATCATTCCTCTCTAAAATAAAAGAAAAAAACATTGATACAAGAAGATATGTAGTAGGTACTTGGATCGAATGAAGCGAGCCACAAAAAATAACTATCTTTGCTCTGTGAATCCTACATGATATCCTCTTTTACAATATGCTTCTATCATATAGAATAAATCTTTATGCTAAATGGTCTAATGCGGAGTAGTTCTAAACTATTATGTTTACGTTAATTTAAATTTACAAGTCCACTCATATGTGTGTTGTAGCAAAATTCAATTACTAGTAGGAATACTAGTTCATGTCAGGATTTGGAATGTGTATACTTTGCTTGCATATAGCTTCAATCTCCATTAATTCGATTACAATTCAAAATCTTAGTAATACCACATATAATCTTAATAAAATGTTCAATTAGTATTTTTTTATCAAACTAATAGTTCAAAATAGAAAATATTAATTCAACATTCCTTCATTTCAAACACACAAAAAAAAAAAAAAACTTATTCCAATCTTAATAGCTATATAATTTAAGTAAAACAAAATTATTTGTTTTAAGGTTCCATAAGTATTACTATAACATAAATCCATAAAAAAATTTCTACAGTTTATATGAAGAATAACAAATTTTAAGTTAAATTTTAAATGTAAATTATTATCTTGTATGAAAGTTATATATGTGTTTTTATTATTGTACATGCGCGTATGTGAAGATCATTACTAGTTATTTCTATTAATCTTTGTTATGTTCTTTAAAAATAATTTAAGGATACCGCCTAAACCATGGTGGAGATTTAAAAATATTAATTCAACTTATTCCTTCATTTCAAACACACAAAAAAAAAAAAAAAAAAACTTTATTCCAATCTTAATAGCTATATAATTTAAGTAAAACAAATTATTTGTTTTAAGGTTCCATAAATATTCTTATAACATAAATCCATAAAAAAATTTCTACAGTTTATATGAAGAATAACAAATTTTAAGTTAAATTTTAAATGTAAATTATTATCTTGTATGAAAGTTATATATGTGTTTTGTATTGTACACATGCGCGTATGTGTGAGATCATTACTAGTTATTTTCTATTAATCTTTGTTATGTTCTTTAAAAATAATTTAAGGATACACTTCAAACCATGGTGGAGATTTAATCATATTTTGATGGAGTCCCAAACTTTGCTACTAATAAAAGACAATTGTCATATGTAGCTATTCTGCTAAACATAGTCGTTAGAATGGTAAGATTACAATTCGAATTGTACATTTAGTTTGATTCGAGATACTTGACAAATTTGAATTTAGTTGATGAATAATAAAATGAAATATGAATTTTCTACGAGCTACTAAAGCCTAATCTGGAATGTAATGGAATACATAAAACATCAAATCATATTCCATATAAATAATACAAATCCTATATGGAATGTTCCATGTCATGCATGAAAGGAGCTCCTCATGCCTGACAGAGTCTCGATGACTCCTACGCTTTCTTGGCCTTGAGTGTGAAAAGCCGTCGTTGGTGTTTCACCCGATGACTTAAACCGATAGACAACCCTCAAGTTTTAATTTATCAAATCCCATTGTGTTTATTTAGATTGTGAATTTCGAGGTCTCAGTCAAACCATGCTCCTTCGACACTTTATGAACTTTCATCATTGGATACATATGTCTATTGATAATTAAATTTGGGTATTTCGCACAGGGGGATCTGCCCCATCTTGCTTCACTGAGCCACCGTGATTTATTATTTATTATTGTTTTACACAACCGTGAGTCTTGATTTTGGACGTTGTCCATTTAGAACTCACCACATTCACGAGAAATGGTGATAACCAATACCATGCGAGACACACCCAGGCTGATGCGCGATGTTGGGTGCATATGAAATGCATTGATGTCATTTCATGCATGTCACTTTTATACATGCACAATATTTATAAATTCGGATAATTATATTTCCTACATATAATTTCCATTCATTACAATTTCCATGTTGTACATCATGCGAGAACATATTAACATGATTTTTCACACAACGATATGTTATTTATTTTTCCAGCAATAACATACAAAATGACTAAATCTAGGATCGAATAAGCGGGGCACCTCTAGGTCCTTGCGGCCGTGAACCATTTTTTGTTCAATTCGTCACTGAATCATTGTGATACCAAAGCATACAACAAAACCCAGAGACCTCGGTCCCGGGATCAAAACCAACATGTTATTCAAATTTATTTGTTTTTGCAATAACACATAAAAAAAAACAGCACACACAGAGTCCGAAAATCAGTCCTGGACTGCCCGAATCAGTCTCGGCTGGCAAAAATAGTTCTAAATCACATGCGGAATTGTCAGAAAAAAGTCCGAGAGAATTTAACTTGGACTATCAGAAAGCAGTCTTGAAAATTTTATGGGACTATCCCGAAAGCAGTCTCGAAAATTCAGTCGAATGTAAAACGATCCAAAATTCCTTTAGATTATCAGAAAATAGTTCCAAATTCAAGCGAGGCGTAAGAAAACAATCTCGAAAATTCCCGATATTGACCTAAAATCTTAGGACTAAATCAGGCTGGAGTCCGGCCCTAGAAGAAAAACCTATGATATTAAATGACTTTTAGGCTAGAAATAATCAAAGTAGGAAAATTCCCTACCTCTTGGAATTTGATGATACTCCCAGATTTTGGTACTCACGCGTAACCCTCGTTGCGTGGATCGACTTTACTTCTCGCTCCGACGAAAACCAACGACCCGATTTTCTTAGATCTTAGAGAGCTAGAAAGTTTCTCTCTACCCCTCTCTTCTCTCTCTCTCTCTCTCTTTCTACTTTAAAGCTCCTGCTCTTTTCTACCAAAAAATGTCCCCGCACTCCTCTTTTGTTCGATTTTTTCTTCCCTACTTTTAATTTTTTCTTTTTTTAATTTTCCTTTATTTTCTCTTTTCTTCCATTTTTTCTCTTTTTTTTCATTTGGTTCTTATCTACCAGATTTTTTCCTTCAATTTACTCCAGCCTCCCGTTTTTTTTTTAATTTTAATTTTCTTTATTTTTCATTTGGCTGTTCCTTTATTTCTCAATTTGACATTTGGCTCTAAATGAGTCATTCATTTAAGTGTTATGTGTCACTGCTACTCATAGCTATCATACCATGTGTCCATCTCCTAAGGTGTCATGTGCTATCCACATGGTCCTTCCATGTGTCACAGAGCACCGTATCTCAAAAAATCGTGAAATTAAATTTGTTTCGAATCAAACGAACCATTTGGGTAACTAGATTTAGCGATCACAGTCATCAACCAGTGAAGTCGTTTCGTCATCTGAAATCTAGAAAATTTCCGGCTTCCAACCAAAATTACTGTTTTACCATTTTTAAAAAAAAGAATTTTTCCTGGGTTTTACAAGCATGAGAATGTAGGTGAGTTGGTAGTTTAACATGATATTAGAGCTTGATCTGGTAGGAGCTCTTAGGTTCAATATCTCCCTTTGCAATTTAAATCCCCATTTGATGTATATAACCTCAAGGTTAAATGCATGGTGGCGCTTCTAAATGTATCACCAATTAATCTACTTTGGTGTCACTTCCAAATATATGCCCATTGGTACCCTCTACGATGTCATTGGATAGGGTGTTTTGCTATATTTGTAATGACACCTTCTGTTTATGGTGATTTATTATAAACGTCACCATATACTTTTTTCTTGTAGTGCTCCCCCTTTTGCAAGAATAACCTGGCGGAATACTCATATAGATTTCCTTATTAAGATCTCCATGGATGAACACATTTGTCACATCAAGTTGGGTGAGAGACCAACTGAAAATGGCAACCAAAGAGAGCAAAAGTTTCGAAGTAACTAGTTTAGATATAGGAGAAAAATTATCTAGAAAATCAATACATTCCTTTCGTGTGTACCTTTTTGCTACAAGGCAAGCTTTGTATCGCTCCACGGTGCCATCAGCTTTATTCTTTATTTTATACACCTATTTACATCCAACGGGTTGCTTCCCTAATGAAAGAGTAACAAGTCATCGGGTACCATTGCTCTCCAAATCTTGATATCCATAGCATCTCGCCATACCTGAGACTCAACAACTTGTGAAATAGTTTGTGGCTCTGTTGGAGTGTTGATTGCTAAAGTAAAAGCATGATGGGGCTTGGAGAGTTTATGGTAGCGTAGAAAATAAGAGATGGGATATAGACAAGCTAGAGTAGAGGAACCAAACAAGTTAGATGATTGGTTTGTAGTTGAATAACAATGATCTAATAAGATAGTTGGACGTTTGGTAATACGGAGTGGATGATAGGTGGGCCGTAAAGTTTGGTTTCCATTAACATTAAGAGGTTGAGGTGGAGAGGAAGTGTAGTGACGGACTCAATGGGACGAGGTATAACACGATCGAAAAAAATATCAAAATGTTTAAATTATCGAGGCTGGTAACACCATGAAAATACCTAACAATTTTATAACATGTTCATGAATTGTAAAATAAATTAAATTATATTTTCCGATGTTTAAGCATTTAAAAATGAAAATTGATAAAAACCGAAAAATTTTACAAGAAAAATAAATTTGGTAAAAATGTCAAATGAGGACCTAAAGAATTCGTAAATGAGAGTATAAATGTTAAAATGAAAATAAAAATGAAACGAAGTGAAAATGAAAAGTGAAATGAAGCTTTAAAGAGTGAGAAAAATAGAGAAAAATGGGAATTAGTGCGTGGCGAACAAGGCTCAGTGAAGGTTGGATTAAAGACCAAATATTGGTCTTTGAAGACATTCTCTCATTCCTCTTATTCTCCTCATCTGCGCTCTCTCACGCACGAACTCCTCTCTCAAACCCTCATCTCCCACACATTCCATTTTGAGAACCGAAAATCAGTGGAAATCGTATCATTCTTCAAGTCGTTCATCTCTTGTCTAAGTGCTAACCGATTTGCACCTAAACCAACAAAACATAGGCTAATCTATGGTGAAGCGTTTCGGCTACGTCAAACAAAAAAAAAACTAGGGTTTTCGTCCCTTCTTGCAAGGTAAGTGTAACTCTAGTCTAGATGCATGGAAAAGCTAGAGTATTGGGGTAAAAATCAACCCTAACTAGAAACCCTAGAATGGTGTTGATATTTCCCTTTTTTTATGTCGTGTTTAGGGTTGGAGAAAGATAAAGCTTGAGTTAAGATCGGCGAAGGAAAAGAGACCAAGCGCTCTTTTGGTTTGTTCTTCTTACTTCTCTCCTCATTTCAAGTTTATGTTGTTCCAAAAACAAATCTGCATTGTTACGTATGAACATGAATGTGTGCTCTTTGTTTGGAACGAAAATGAGATGTTTTGAGTGGTGTAAAGTGTTTGAATCATCATCAAAGAAAATTGCATGTGTGTTCTATTAAACGCCAAATGGACCCCTGATTTAGTGTTGGCTATTTGTTTTCAAAGAGGATTAAACATGAAAAAACGAAAATAGAGAATACGAGGAAATTTCGCAGAAGCACAGGAAAATTTTAGCAAGGGTTACAAAATTCCATGACCCTTGCGAATTTTTTGCGGGGTTACAAATTTCGCACAATAACTCCCAGGCCAAATACCAAATTTCAAATCGGCCATAACTTTTTCGTCCAAACTCCGATTCGTCCATTCTTAGACTCTACGGAAAGATCTTTGAGTCTAGAATCTAACCATATACATTGAATTGCAATTGGTTCGGACATATTTGCTAAAAATTTGATTGTAGCACCAAGTGTACTAATTACTTGGTTGTGTTGGTGTTTAAGTTGAGTTTTCTTTTCTTGAATCCCCCTAAGTGTAAGTGAACCATGTGGGCGTCCCATAGCCTACAAATAGGATTAAAAATGAGGCATAAAAATGCCTAAAACAAATGTTAAGGATTTTCTAAGGAGGAGGAATTAGGGAAAAAGAAAGAAATAATGTATGGAAAAAGGAGAGTCGAGTAGAAAGTAAATCTAAATAGAACTCCTAGAATACCCGACTAATAATATGATTATTAATTGTATTGGAATAGGGGCTGACGAGGAGGAAAGCCCGGGTGATCGAGATTCCGAGTTGGAATCAAGTCACAATAACTTTTGGTTTGTTCTCCACTTCTCTCTCTATAATTCCAAAGTGTTTGAATGATTACAAAATGATTTGAATTGCTAAAATGATTTATAAGAAAAAGCATATTGATTTGTTTTAATTGATTGTGAAATGATTTGTATATGAAAAATTGTATGAGTATTGAAAATGAATTGTTTGTATAAATGTACATACTATACTGTATTTTGCTATGAATGATTTGAACGCCCTTAATAGAATGTTAACCGTTAAATTCGAGTTGAGGATAAATTGGTATACTAATAAAGGTCAAATTAGCAGTACTACAAACAGATGTAATGATGAATCACTCCGATCCGTAGCCCAGTGGGACAGTATTGGTAGTGTTCACGAATTGATTTTTAATAACCAGTCAACAGCCCAATGGGACCGTATTGTGTTATAAAACAAAATGTTTTTATACTAACTTTGTAGTAAGCGAGACCATGCCGGTGATTAGTTATCCACCCAATGCATGCATAGGTTAAATTCATTTAAGGAGTAAGTGAAATGATAAGAAAATTGTGAAATGCATGATTAAGTGTTTTGAATGATTTATTGCATATGAAATTGCATATTTGGAATGATCAATAAGCGTAAATGAATGTATATGAAATGAATATATGTATTGTATTGCATTGATCATTGAGTTAAAAGCATTGATTAGAAAAAATTCATGATTTGTAATCTAAGCTGAAATGAAAGAGAGAAACTATAGCAAAACCACTAAGCATGAAAATGATTAAGCTAGCGTTGTTTTATCATAGTGTAGTCTTTTGAGAGAATAGGTACAAAGGCAAGGGCTGCTGAGATTCAGAGTCATCGTCAAAGCCACACGGAGGATAAGTAAAGCTCCGTCATATACATACATGAATTTGATTTGACTATTTTTGTATTGAAACTATAATTCGAAAAGTGTAAATGTTTTTTATATTGAAAACGGCTAATAATGCCGTATTGTATCAAGGTGGGAAATGGACCAAATGGGCATATAATGTCATATCGAATGAAAAAAAAAAAAACAAAAAACGCATTTGTGAACAAATGATGCCCCCTTTAAGTTAAAATGATGTTTACGTATATATATTCATAAGGTTAATTATCCTTTACAAAATGAGCATTTGAAATATGTCGCCAAATGAAATTGCAATTGGATTTGAATGGTATCAAAACACAAGTAGCATAGAACTACGGTATTGAAAACGTATTTGTATTTGTATTGATGTTTGAAAATATCAATGAACAAAACCTTTTCGCATAACATGGAGCGTTCTGAAATTGGATTGATCAAATGGAAAAATCGATTCTGAAAGACAACATTTCTAGTGATATAATTTTGTTGCTTTCCAAATCAAGTAATTTGTACCATTTGTATTCAAAAGGATAACAAAAGAAAAGCGATGCCCTAGCTCATGGAATTAAATTTGGTTAGTTGGCTAATAACAAGAGTTTGAAACATAGCATAAACACACAAGAGCGAAGATGTAGTATATGGGTTTCTTATCATTTAACAATTCAAAGTGACTTTTAATTTGTACAACAATGGTGATGGTGTTCTATTAATTAAGTAGCGTAGGGTTCAAAACACATTCCACTGATAACATTTGATTGGAAGAGAAGTGCGGAAGAAGTGCTTTCGTTCTAGATTGAGGATGTGTAGGTGATTTTTTCAGCAGAATTTTGTTCGGGAGTTTCCACCTGAAATGGAAAGATAATTCCTTTTGAATAAGAAAGAAATCATGGAAGCTAACTTTCAGAAACATTATCGATCTAGCAGTTTGTTAGTACTCGTAGTGTGTGGAAATCAAATTATAAGAGTATGGAAATATAGTTATAAAATCTTATTTTGAAGTTAAGATACACTCATGTGGCTCTAGGTACAATCATTAACAATGGTGAGAAAATATTTATGACTAGCACGTCTTGTAACATGGAAAGGACCTCCAAATATCACTATGGACTAAATCAAAAGGATGCAAAGACACTTGATTATTGAAATGAAGGCAACGTCACTGTGTGAATGACAATTTCGACAATGTGAAGACAAGTTGATAGAAATTTGGGAGATTGAAGAATTGGCAGCCAGTTGAGTCTCGTTTGCATACATAGTTTGGCGTTAGAAATTTGCAAACTCGGGTAAGTAATTAATTGTTGTGCCTTGATGTGGCGGTGATCCATGTAATGGAGATAGGTGGTACTGGCCGTAGCCTTTGATGAGCATTTAGGGTTAAATTTGATTTACGTGACTCTTAGATGAAGTGTTAGCGAAGAGAGCCTAATAGAGCATCTTTGGGCCATTTGATTTGAATGGGCCTTGGATTTCAGGCATGCGAGGTATCCATAAGTTTTAACACTTATGCATGGTGTGTCCTGCCCGCCCCACAATGGGTACACACGCGATCTCCTCGGCTTGTTGAAGAAGACGATGCCTGTGGAAGGCAAGTTTAAAAAATGGAGGCTTAAGATGAACAAATGTGGGAGAGCCATATGCAGTTGCTCTGTTCAACTCACTCTCATGAAGCAGAAAAGATATACACATGTGAAATATTCTAACTAGCATATTCTAGAATAGTCCATTAAGATAAAAAAATAAAGTAAAAATAAAAATCAAAGAGATAAAGTATTAGTGTTGTAATAGTGTGGGTTAATTAGTTATGACGTGGGGCTAAAAATGCGATTTCCCCCTTAAGTATGGCTCTCAGTATCTTTGTTTTCTAATAGAAAAACTTGGATCAGAAAATGTACCAGCACCACTTTCAATTAAATATTTGAGGTTCAAGTTTATGAATTAAAAAACGAAGATGAACAACAATGTAATATCCCTAATTTTTCCAACAAAAAAAAAAAAAAAAAAAAAAGAAAGAAAGAAGATGGGCTATTTTGCAATTTTAGAGAGATAGAAGGCTATATTGTATTTTTTTAAAAGATGAAGAGACTTTACAGGGCATATGAAATTTGTTTTAGTATAAAAAGGCTCTCAATTTCATATGATCCATTTCTTATTTTATTTTCTCTAGAGAGAGAGGAGCTAGGAGTTTTAAGGAGATTTGAGCCTCAAAGAACTTCAATTTTAAGTAAGTATTTTCCACTTTGATTTTTGGTAGTTATGGTTTTTAAAAGTCTAGATTTGAAAGCTTCAGGCTTTCTAAAACTTTAGATTTGAAACCCTAGAAATGATTAGAATGTATAGAAGCAAGAATCTTGGTTTGAGTTTGATGTTTAATATATTTGAGTGATTTTTCACTAGGAATCTTGGAATTTTAAAAACTTGGGTTCCTAAACTTTCCAAATATGAAATCCTAAAATGTAAGAAAAGACATAGTATTGAAATTTGTTTAGTAATGGAAGTATTTGAAAGGCATGTTTCAGTGATTCTTAGGCTACTAAAATTTAGATTTAAAATCTACTTAGATTCTCTACAAGTTACAAGAACCATTTATTCATAAGAGATTTGAGGATTTCAACCAAAAAATCATGTTTTATGGTAAAATTCGTAATTTTAGGGATTTAAGGAATTGATAGAATTAGAAAATTTGTGATGTTAAGGCTTTAGGAAAATGCTCTAATTTATTTGTGATTCTCAAGCTAAAGAGCCTTTGAGATTTTAGGTTTAAATGTTTTGGGTTCCTGTAAAAGAAAAATATGAACTATAAAACCTATAGGAGTGCAAAAAACATATTATTTTTATCTAATAGGATATTGTTCATATTATTCGAATTGATATGTGACTCTTTTGAGGCTTCTTGGTTTTGCTAATATCTTGGAATACTAGGTAAGGAATATTAATGCAGTTTTTCCTATAAAACAAAATACTTTGCTAGTATATGAGATTATGAGTTTTGGAATTTTTTATTTATTTAAATAAGATGCATGGATCAAATACATGTTTTGTATGGAAAATGAATTTGAGAATGTTTATGGTAAATATTGAAAGTTATGGAGATATATCTTTGTATTTTGTGAAATTAGAAATATGAAAAAATATTTGACTTTGGTTTATATGACCCTTGTCAATGGGTATAAACCTGACAAATATGACCTTTGTCAATGGGTATAAACTTGATAAATATGACCCATGTCAATAAGTATAAACTTGACAAATACGGTCATGGTCAATGAGTATAAACTTAATAAATATGACTCTTGTCAATGGGTATAAACTTGATAAATATGGCCCTTGTAAATGGCTATAAACTTGACAATTATGACCTCCGTCAATGGGTATAAACTTGACAAATATGACCTCCGTCAACGGGTTAAAATAGTTGACATTCTATTTGAAACAAATATGTTATGAGAACCAAGAATATAAGTGTTTTGAAAAGGTCATTGTCAACGGGTTAGAATAGTTGACATTATATTTGAAACAAATATGTTTTAAGAACAAAGAGTGTAAGTATTTTGGAATGACCCTTGTCAATGAGATTAAAATAGTTGATATTCTATTTGAAACAAATATGTTGTGAGAACTAAGAATATAAGTGTTTTGAAATGACGAGAAAATCTAATTTTTCTGAAAAAGGGCAAAATGGTAATTTCGGTCAAAATCCGGAATTTTTCTAGATCTCGGATGATGAAACGGACTTCACCGTTGGAATCATCTCGCGAAATCTAGCTACCATGTCGAATTTCGTCGAATTCCGAGACAGTCGGAATTTCACGTTTTTCGAGGCACGTAGAGGAGTGCGGGACACTTGGCACTTTATGAGTGGCTCAAGAGGTGCCACGTGTTTTGGAAAGAATGGATCAAACATGAGCTCAAGTGTGGGGCCCATGGGTGACATGTGGAAACCTCTAATTGGAGGGAAATCTCAAAGTGGTTGGATAAGTGGATAAGGAAATTCTCTCAAC
This sequence comes from Tetrastigma voinierianum, assembly GCA_016808115.1. Lineage (NCBI taxonomy): Eukaryota > Viridiplantae > Streptophyta > Magnoliopsida > Vitales > Vitaceae > Tetrastigma > Tetrastigma voinierianum. The sequence continues at coordinate 31,975 of JAEQBH010000969.1, forward strand.
CAATTAGAAAGGTGACAGAGTGGGCGTGTGAGGGGACAAAAGGAGACATCTTCTTCTCTCATTGGGCTATCACGATGCGGTGGGGAGGAGGGGGCGGGTTTTCTAAAAATGGAGGTTTTTATAGAGCTGCATTCTACCTCTAGGAATTTTCGCGATCGGGAGCCCAGGCCGGTTTTTCGAGCGAGGCAAAGCAAAGTTGCTCCCCACGGCAAGGGCTACGCGTGGGTACCGGTTTTGGGGAGTTTCGACAAACTCCAAGAGGTAGGGTTTTCACCTACTTGATTTACCCCTTGTTTAGTGTTTTGTTAATACTTGGGTTGATTTGAGGCCGTGAGTGGTTGTTTGATCGGTCTCAAAACTTGGGACCGAATTGTTGGAATATTTGGGCTGATTTGAGACGGTTTGGGGCCCATTTGGCGACTTGTAGTGTAATTTATGCAATAAATTATGATTTGATGTGTATGAGGCCGGAAATGACAATGGTTTTGGTTCCACAAAGTGGAGCAGATGTAGTAGTGGGTTTGCCCGCGGACGGCCAATTTTGCCTGTTTGAGGGCTGTAAAAGCGGTCCCGGTTGCAATGATTGGACCAACGTCCATGTGTTAATTGCATGAAATATTGCTAGGATGAATGACTTGAATTGTGTGGAATTTAATACGTTAATGCATGGAATTTGATGTGTTAGCATGATGTGGTGATTTAATTTATGTTAATATATGCATGTGTAAATATATTAGCATGGGTAGTTTACAAATGGCATAATGCATTCCATGTGCATCGGGGTAACTGAGAAATTAGGTGTGAGTGCATGACATGTGAAGAAGTGAAAAAGGAACATGGTTATGAAGGAATTTCGATGGAAGATTTTTCGGTGCGGTTGGGAGATATCCCGACGGATCGCCGGATGGCATGGTATTTTGGAAAGTTCTCCGACCAATTGTTTCGGAGAGTAGTCGATATTTTACCCGAAACTGGTGGCGTGTTTTCGAAAACAAAAGCTTTTGTTTTGAAAGCGGTGTTTTCTTATACATGGCTTAGGCAGAGTGAGAGTCGGGGTGAGGACTCGGGAACATGGGATTGGGCATGTAGACATTCAAAGCGGATCTGTATTTACTTGAGTGTGTGTGTTTACATGTGCACTTAGGTGGGAGTAGCCCATTTAGGAATGAATTTCCACTGCGGGCGGTGCTCCTTCGGGGAATATTTCGGTACGGGAGCGATCGGGAAGGCGGTGCTCATTAGAGGCCGTTTTGAGAAGAAAGCCCAGGCTTGTGGCTGATGTCTTTAATAAAACATGTATTAGGATTCGATATTAATATATGTTTGTAGTAAAGTGTAATCAACTCTTGAACCATGTAATATAATTGGTTGGATGTATTTTGATAAGGGATGATGGCAGGCCAAGGTGGCCGTACTCATGTATGGGTCTCATGATCTTGAGACACGTAGATTTCCAGCGGGTTGAGTCGTCGTGGGAGGGGCTTTTCAGTTTAAGGGTGTCACAATAATTGTTTTGAAATTACCCTTGTCAACAGGTTAGAATAGTTGACATTTTATTTGAAACAAATATATTTTAAGAATCAAGAGGATAAGTATTTTGGAATGATCATTGTCAACGGGTTAGAATAGTTGACATTCTATTTGAAACAAATATGTTTTGAGAACCAAGTGCATAAGCATTTTGAAATAACCCTTATCAACGTGTTAAATAGTTGATATTCTATTTGAAACAAATATGTTTTGAGAACCAAAAGTGTAAATATTTTGGAATGACGCTTGTCAATGATTTATAATGATTGTCATTCTGTGCAAACAAATATTTTAAGAACCATGAGTCGTGTTTTAAAATAATCGTGATTTTGATTATGATGAAATTGTTTGAGAAGCTTATGAAATATGATGAACATCTGTTTGAAATATATTTATATCTTATTTATTTGTACTCAATGATTTTATGAAATTTATGAGGAAAAGAAAAATATGTTATATCTCAAATTTTGTGAATTTAAAATATTTGATCCATGAAATTGTATTAACATTCCTTATACTAAGCTTTAGTTCACTCCTTGTGTGTAATCATTTTAAATTTAGACTTTGGTATAATTGATTTTATTGGTGACATGGATGAAAGTTAATAAAAGCTATTTTGAGTTGGAGTTTGTTGGAAATACTTAAAATTATTGAACTACTTTAATGCTCTGCAGGTTGAATGTTTGCAAATTTTCATTTGAAAAGGGTTTTATGTTGTTAGAATGTTACCTTTTGAGAAAATTAGTTTTGGAAAAAATTATCTTATTGGAAGATTTTGATTTAATGATATTTCACTACAAGAAAATTGGGATATGGTAGCATTTTTTTAGCAGGGGTCAAAAAATTTTAAAACTAAAACATGTATATAGACGCAATTATGTAATTAATGCGGCTGATGGAATTACAGGTGACTTTAGCGGGTAAATTAATTGGCCAGTGACTATACTTACCCTTATAGTCAGAAATGTCACTCATTCCTCCCCGCCCCTCTGAGGCCTACACATTCACCTGCACTTACGATGCACTCTCTCCTCAGTGGCTCACGTCATTCTCCACTGCACCCTCGCCCATTGGCATTCTAATGATCAGAACCACGGCGGCTCAAGAACAATCGGAGATCATTTCTGAGTTGAAAAGGAGCCTTCCTTTCCCTCCCCACCTCCCCCAGACTACCCACATTCGAAAATGTAAGGTAGCATTTTCGTAATTATTCTGACACCCACGATGTTTTTTTTTACTCATCTACGCTCCACGAATGTTGCGACATTCTCTCATTTAGTTTGACGGACTACAGCTTGAGCCGGTCGATCAACATATCCTTGTTTGAGGTTAGTGTTTTCCATTCTTTGTTTTGATCTATTTGTTGTAAATGGTTAGAAATATGCATGTTAGGGTTCAATGGAATGGTTGGAACTGGATTCAGAATACTTAATTTTACAAAATAGCAATCGCGATGAAGCCCTAGTTTTTTTTTCCGGCTCAAATCCCAGGTTTCGGAATGATTTTTTCCCATAATGTTTTAGGAGGAATGGTTGTGGATGAGAAATCATTGCAACATCAGGTTTTTGGGTAAAGAGCTAATATTTTTCATTTTTTGGTTGGAAAAACTTTTATTCGAGTGTGGAAAAATTTAGGAGGGGTTAGAGCAAGACGTGTAGGAGTAAACTAGCTGATGGTGTAAGTTTGTTTGAAAGTTGAAGCCACATTGTTGGTATGCCTCATTTGTCAAAATTTTGCATTGATCTTATTTGTACTTAAGAATCAACACTCAAGGTTGTTGATTTCTCTGTTGCTTAATTTTGCTTCCTACTATCGTTATACTTGGCCTAGATGCCTAAGTATAACTCATTCCATGTGCATTTCGATTTTAATGATGGAAATCTTGGGTCATAAAGGGTGGATACGAGATCCCCAGGCTTCTTATTCTCCTTGACATAAGCGTAATAGCTAGTGAAGTTCACGATTTAAATTCTAAGGCTGACTTTCTTATTTAGAAATTATGTATTTTGGTTTGCAGTTCAAAGTTGGTTCCTCTGCGGCTTGTCGGTGGTGATTTTATTTTATTTTTTCATAGGGGTTCGGGAGGTGGTTGTTGGTTGTGTGTTGGCATGTAGATGGGAGACATTGTGTATGTTACCTGATATCTCCGTACCTTTACAAAATACTAGTATCATGTCGAGTTTGAGTACTTTTGGAATAAAATATGAGCTCATTTTACCATGCCTTTATAGAGTAGTCTAGGTTAGGCAAAAGCGGTAAAACTTATCTTTGCTTGTGATTCATTTTAATTTGGACATGTCCCATGTAATAATCATGCGGCAAAAAAAACTCATGTAGATCACGCCATCTTGGAGGTATCTTTCACTTTTGATAACCACATTGAATCATACAATGAAATCATGAGAAAGTGTTGTTTGAACTTGTCTTCCGCTGTTCATTTGTTTTAATTTCCTTTAATACGGTGTAAGTATGAACTTGTCAAGTTGCCACCATGGATTTGAATTTTTAATATGCCTTAGCAAAAAAGGCTTCTATATATATATATGGTTTTTTTTCATTTTTATGATTAGTGATACAAACCTCTTTGGTATGACTGTGCATGTAAAACTTAGACTTCCGTTCAAGTATCCTTGTGAGATAAATATCTCTTATCACATACCAAAAGACATTTAAGTTATATAGTATGCGACTAAGATTTATTTGTCAACAATGATACTTGAATGTCTATTGACAATATAGGAAACATAATATCTATAAAGCATTTCCTATGTTCAATTCATTTGTGCGATTTCTGTGTCGCCCTTGTTCTCTGGGTACATATTTGGACAAGGTCAAAACAATATGCCTCATTCTCGTACTTTGGAGAACTAAGGAAATGTCACGAATTTTACTAAATGAAATGAAGCATATTAGGTCTAACTCATAGAGATTGTGTATTTCTATATGGGATAGGAACCACCACCTAAATTAAGAAGTTAGAGATGTTAGAATGCATTAACATACATTATACCACATTGTCAAATTTCATGAAGTCAAGGAAATTAAAGCGAAAAATGCCAATAAACAAGCATGGATGCAAAGTCGAGGGGTGAGCCAAGAACACGAGCAATGGGGTTTTAGAGTTCTGGATCAAGCCAGCACGTTCCCGAAGTGACAAGCCACCATGTCCTTGTGTTCGTAACAACCGTCTAATGCAGAATAGATATGTTATGCATAATCATTTGCAAAACCATGGGATAGTTAGAAACTATGTCCGTTGGGTGATTTCTTCCATCAAATCACAAATTTAGATGTGATAAAAGGTCTTTTAATGGTGAAGAGGAATTGAGATTACCACCTACACAATTATTTGGGTTATGTGTGTCGGGAGCAATTAGAACATCTAGAACCAATTATTCTAGGGAAGTCAAAAAGAAACGGGAAAATACTACACTGCCAAGACAATCGGGAAGAAAAAGAGCATATTTTTCAATTACCATATTGGAAAACACTCATGTTACGTCATAATTCTAGATGTCAGCATATTTGAGAAGAATGTGTGCGGATAGATAATTGGGACATTGTTGAACATTGAAGGTAAAACTAAGGACAACTTAAATAGTCGCTCTAGGATTTACAAGCTATGGGTATTAGAAGCCAATTTCACCCAATAGACAAAGGGAACAAAGTTGTTTTGCCTTAGCATGCTATTCATTGACTTTGGATGAGGATAGAATTTTACAGCTTCTAAATCAGTCAAGGTCCTGATGGTTATTCTTCAAATATAGCTCGATGTGTGCAACTCAATGAAAGGAAGATATATGGTCTAAAGTCGCATGATTGCCATGTTACGTCACGACAACTTCTTCCTCTTATTCTTGGGGTTTTACTGGGAATGTAACCGAAACTATCATTGAGTTATGCGAGCTTTTTTCCAGAAACAATTGTGCTCAAGTATTATCAACAAATCACTTACAGCGGTTGGAGAATGATATCGCCAAATGCACACTATGTAAACTAGAAGAATATTTCCTCCGTACGTTCTTTGACTTGACTATGATGCATGCACGTGCGTCTATATGAAATGAGCTTAAAGGTACTTTAGACACATGCAATATCGTTGGATGTACCCTATTGAACGGTATTGTTATGATCTCATACTCCTCATTTTACATAATTTCATAATATGTTCAATGTATTAACATGTTTATTGATATACATTTGGTTGATAATAGGTACCTCGCGCCTTTAAAGTCTTATGTGCGTAATAAGACTATCAGGAGGTTACATGCGGAGGCTACCTTGCGAGGAATGTACAACATTTTTGTTCTAGATATTTGAATGATGTGGAAACAAAAATATAATCATCGCGATAGAAACTTTGTTGATTTGACACGACATAAAAGATGAAGGGTTGATAATCTTCAAGTGCAGCCGGACGGCGATCATTGGGGAATGCGTATGTCGTGAACTTAGTTCGAAGAGTGAGCCTGAGAAACACGTTTATATGTGCTAACAAATTGTGATGATGTCATTCCATTCATTAAGTAAATTTATTTAAATTTTAATAGAAACTCTAGTTAAAATCATGTGATGTTTCTTTGATTCACGAGGAGCATAAAGCGAATCATTAGTCTAGGTACTCGTATATCTACTTTCGAGAGATGGAATTTGATTCATAATAAGGAATTTATAAGTGGTTTGAAGACGTGTAAGTATATTTCTTATTAAGTCAATTGTTTTATACTATGAGTATATTAGAATTCAATCATATTATTTGCATTGTAAATTTTGCTGTGAATTGCATCATGAGGGTGTATGTCGAACACCTTACGGCGTTATCCGTGGTCCCGAATACATGTGTTACATGCTTGAAAGGATACATTATTAATGGATTTAGATTCCACAGGGCCAGGTGATAATTAAGAAAGGCCTTGAAATAGTGGGGTTGTTGTAGTTGCGAAGCGTCAAGCTTTGGCGCTGAGATATGAATCCAATTACGAGGGCGATGTCCCACATTGGTGTCCTTGCGGGGATTTGTCGAATTACAGCACCTTGGTGGAAATAGGGTCATTTTATTCAAGTGTGATTGGTGGGATGTTATAAATGTTGGAAGGGAATAAAAAGGGATGATATGGCTACATCTCTGTTAATTTTACACGAATGTTATACAGCAGTGAACCTTTTTGTGCTTGCATCTCAAGCGAACAAATTGTTCTATGTCAAGGACTTCGAATGAATCGGTCGGTATCTTGTCATCTGAGCAGCGACCACGAGACTTGTATCCAAGCGAGCAAGGAAATTTCTAATGATTGAGGAACCATTTCAACAAATTGAATCATATGATGATCCACTTACCTATCTCGGATTTGGTTGATGAAGATATGATTGTGTGGAATAGGAAATGATATCTTGGAGACATCATCCTGAAAATAATGTAATTCCTCAAATGAAAAAGAAGAGGAAGAAAGAATAGATTATTAATTTTCTCTTATTGGATGGAAGAAAGAATTATGGTATCCTGACCCACTTCTTTACTAATAGAGTTTTCTTATTGATACACATAATTCTTTTGTTTTCCTTTTCAGTGATAGTAGTTTTGATTCCCAGCTTTTCATCAATTGTCGATGTTTGTACACTTTGTTATTTTGACAATCTTATGGTAATAGACCATGTCATCGTCGTAGCAAGCAAACAAGTGATTGCACGATATTTTCAACCATGGGGCGACAACACATACTCATGATTACATGCATATTTCTAACTCATTTACCATTTTGTAGCTCAGAGTCAAGTGTTTACGGTATAATAACGACTTTAAAATCATAGCTTTATCTACATGCTCATATAATTTATTTAGTAATATTTTTGTAATTTTATATTTGAATAAGGGTTATCTTTGCGCCAAACGAGAAACGAGGTCCCTTGCGTAATATTGGTTTACTAGCATTGAGGCACGGAGAGGATACCGGTTCATTGATAGTATAGTCAAGTGGTGAATGAAATAAAAGGACGTCGCCTAAAAAGTTACTTGGGACCCTTGTGCGTAATCAACACAATGTGCCTCTCTGTGAGTTAATGGTTGGAAATACGTGCAGTTGATGACAAAGAAAGGATATAGGCACTTGTTTTGAGTATGTTTTTGTTCATATCAATTTACGAAGTGAAATATTTTTTGTTATGTGTTCTTTGACAATTATTTGAATTTTTACAATTTCGGGGAAGTTTGATGTTGAGGAGGATCGAGAAAAGATAATATATACTCTCCTTGGCGGGAGATAAATATAGAAGCTACGGGAAGCGAAAATAGAAAGCAACTTACTATGAACCTTGGGCTACAAACGTGAGCGGTTAAGGCACAAGCCACTACTTGTTTTCGATCTTGATTGGAGATGGCTTATCCATTTGGGGAGTTGAAGAGCCTGAAGTAAGATTTAACATAACATTTTTTAATGATCATACATTTACTTTTATTTAATTTATTTGTATTTGTGTATACGAATTCATCTCTAAAATAAGGAGAATGACTAAACGAGAAGATTAATCACACATCGAGGGCTCACAAAGCTTTTACCTGACTTAGTTATGAACAAGTTAGTGCATCATTTTAATAATAATGTTATTTTTAATAGATTTATTATTTATGCCTTTATTTACACTTCTTATCTCTCGCAAATCCCAGGAGGATGTTTTCTGACTTAATAGGATAGATGTTCGAGAGCTCACTTTCATTACACCTTGGATGGACTCTGGTGATGATGCATCTCGTGATATTATGGTGAATATTTAATTATTTTCGTAACAATTATCGCAAAAATATAATGACATGCCATATGTTAATCAAGAGTGATTTTCCCTTAATTATCCCTTTAGGCCAAGTTTGATGATATTTGGCAACTCAAACACAATCACAAATGGGAGAGTCTTCATCATTTGCTTCATTATCGAGTGGATGCGCATGTACACACAAGTGATGGGCCCGAGAAAGACGTAGTCGTGTACGGGGTTTGGTTGGTGCGACTCTTGGTGGTGTTGGAGCCACGATCAAAAAAGGCATGATCGGCCCTTGCATTAAAGGCTGAAGAAGCGAGAAGGATAGATCACCCATTTTAAACAACGGCTGAAGAACAAATGCAACAACAAATTAGAAGCTTCAGCGAAGCGACTGCAAGCACGGCAAAGGACAATTAAACTTTTGACAAGGGCGGTTACATCAACATGAAGAACAAATGGAGATGATGCAGCAACGCTGCTTGGTCTGACGATGATGAATCGAGATGTTCGGTTTCAACGAGGAAAGGGCGGCTAGGCCCTTAGTTTGAATTGATTGATGCTTTGGACATATGGATGTTATTTTACGTATAAAGAAAGTGGATTTTGGATTTTTTAGATTTTTATTTTGATTTTTGATGTCACTCCCCAGAGGCGTTCATGGTTTTTAGTTTTCTAGAATACGTATAAATACATGTTCATTAATGGACAAGAAACCGACACCTTGGCCAAATGGAAGGTGATGGGATTAAGTATTTTAATTGTGCATGGAATCAGCAAATTAGTGATTTTATAGGGCTAACTCTAGTGGTCGGAGTCCCAGATGGATGAACATGGAATTTTGTCAAATCTTTGTCAATCTCTTACATCCAATCTTTGGATATTCGGGCTACGGAGATAATCTGAGTACTTGTGTTTTCTGTATTGTTAAATTTTGTGGACTGGTTAGGCTTTCTGTAGGTTGCGTTGATTGATCTTGGTAACTTTGATAAACCATGATTATAGGATTAGACAGTGGCTTAAAAATTGGATTCACTTAAGAATATCTTTTGTTATGAAATGCATAAAAATGGATCCACTTCATAATATTGTTACAAAATGCAGTCAAGTATCAGTTTGTGTCTTTTTTCCAGGTTAAAAGTGTGAGTAAAGGGGTTAGTTCATGGATATGGTTAGAGTGAAGCATCTGTTATTGTCATTGGACAGATTGATGAAGTTTGCTTTGGGAGAGGATATGTCTGAGTCATGGAAAGGGTGTTTCATCATTTCTGACAACGTCGAATCTGATAACAAATCTTGCTAGTTTTTTCAATTTCTTCCATTTGTACTCCAAATAAGTATAAGATTTCTGATTTGTGCTCTTTCTAATTATCGGTTGATGCGTGTGTTCTTGTGTTTACTTGATATCATAGCCGGTCAATTCATTAATATGATTTTTACGGTGGTGGTTTTTATAGATCTTTCTTCTAATCATTGGCTTTGAGTGGACCTACTTTGCTCATTTCAAGCTCTCGAAAACTTGTTTCTGAGGAAGGATATCAAGGTTAGTTGTTTTTATGTCAAAAGTTGTATGTTTTGGTTATTTTCAAACGGAATTTTGTTTTGTAATAGGCTATTTTCAAGCGACATAAATAATTTTTCGTCGAAGGACCTCCTCCTAACTCACGGTCAGCCAGGCCACTCCAGACTGAGCTTACAAAGAAGGAAGATGAATTTTATCATCAAAAAAATTAAAGAAAAGTTGGACCGGTGGAATTTTACGGATTGTTACGTCACTTTCGGTATGACATAAATACTTTGTAGCATGCTCACCCGAGTGATGAGTTATGGATGATTATTTATTTTTGACCAATAATTTTTATGAAATTCATTGACCCGATAAATTTTAATCGAACATCGGTGTATGTGTATGTGTGGAAGTGAGAGTAGTATGTGTGAGGTTTACATTTAAATGTTGAAGGCCCGGATTCATAATTTTGGCAAATCATGAAACCCGACCCAGGTCACATGCACAGTGAGTCTTCACGGATGCCAATGATACGGAGTTTCAAATGATAATTAAACTGTACATGTTTCAAGATTATACTATGTGTGCGGATACTTGATGATACGAGAGTTTAAAATGATTGAACCTCATTACAGTTCCCCCGAATAGTGCATGCGAGGTGATAAGGAAGTGAATCACCAGGTTGAAGGATTAATGAACCAAGTGCTTAAGGCGACTATGGCAATAAATGCTGAATTTTTATCGAGGAAATGGAAATGCCCAGAGAAGACTGCATTGAATCTCTCCCCGAGGTGAACGAGAAGAATGAGAAGAAGAATGCCTTAATAGAGTTCTTTGAAAAAAGCTTACTATCTCATTGACTTCCATTTTTATGTAGAAATGCTCTTTAATGACTTCGGAGACCGGGTGGCACGAGTTATTACACATGTGCGGTCATTTGTTCCTTTACCGCAACAAAAGGAGCAATGCTCGACTTCAGTGAGAAATTCTTGTTGCCAGACACCCACTGGTATTTCCTCATGATTCTAGTGTCCCATGCGGTTGCATCAGATGAGATAAATTTCTTCCCTAAATTATTGTATAATCGTCTCCTTCTTTTTCGGGTTTTACCCACCTACTCACAATTTTGTCTTCTAAAAGGTCTACAAAATCTTGCGATATGTGAGCGTATCATAGAGAAAACAATGACTTAAGCCCATCCCATTTATCCTCGTGGGTAAGTTTCCTATAGAATATAAATGGTTTGATGTTTGCAGAGGAGCTCCTACAGAAAAAGAGATCCTTATTCATATACCCTTTTGTGTTTTGACTTTCTGCAGTGACCATGCTACAAATTCCTACGATCACAGGGGTTTGTATGTCTATGATCTTTGCTCATCATTACAACGTGGTAGTACGAGATGCTCACAAGGTTTGTATCTTTTAGATTCTAATTACAGTGCTATCAAACAAACTTTGTCAGCATTGCTGCAATTTATAATAATTTCTAATCATATTTTTTGTGTTTTTGGCTTCTATCTTGCACGATGGGTTGATCACCCAGGAATCACGGGGAACATCTGTGGTGTTGATTTCATGGCTTCTTAATCCCGATAAGTTCGAAAACCATTAAAGGCTAGTTGAATTTGCGAAGCAGTGTTTGGCATTGTAAGGTGAAATAATTTAGCCTTTTAACCATTAAACATCTGTGGTGTTGATTTCATATGGAGTTCTTAATCCCGATTATTGATTTTTAGCTAAATTGAAATATCGCGAGGATATGTGAGAATATGTCGGTAGGTATTATTTAGCAAATGTAAATTTTGATAAAGTGTCACGAGATATTGATTTTCTTAAAACTTTCTTATCCTTTTTCAATTTACACGAGATTGATCACTTAGAGAAGTCGAATAACCACAGGCAGTTTGAGTAACTTGAAGCAATGATGTTGAGATGTGGGCTTCTTACAGGTAAGATTTTGAGCAGGTTGCTAGAGGTTGTGTTATAATCACGGATAAGCATATGTGCTAGTTTGGTTCTTTCACTATAGTGCGTGAGTGGAAAAAAATAGGCAATATATATCCAGCTAGCTAAGCAGAAAGCATGATTTAGCAGTGTTGAGATTTGGATAAGTCGGAATACGAGTTGCATCTTCACGATTATTGCTAGTATTGATGTCTGTTTTTTTATATTGCTATTCTACTTCATTGAATATTATTAGATAAATTTTAATAAAAGAAAGATTTAAAGACAATAAACGTGTGTGAAAACCAATATGTAGCAGTAGGGAAATGAACATAATGAACATAAGCATAATTTTTTTTATAGCGGGAGTATGTCGATGGGTATTTTGAGCGTGGAGTGCGATGGATCGTCTGTATGCGAGCTTGGGTTATCGAATTTTTGTATAGTGTTCAATTTCATTACTGTTACATTATGTGAATGATGTCTTCTTAACGTTGTTTAGATGATTTATTGTGTTTGCTTGTCAGTTTATATTACAATGTTGACTTAATATTTATTTGTACAGGATATTTACTGGAGATGAGCACCCTTTCCATGACCGGCCTCTTGAACCTTATGTGATGCCACCCAAACAGTGCGAGAAATGCGACCTCGTGACGATTAATATATAACTGTAATTTGGGGCATAAAGTAAGGAATGTATTGTAATTTGAGTGTATTGGGGCGTCCATTCCTTTTGGGTCTCACGATAAGATCGAACCACGAAAATGTGTTGCGACATTACTTCCTCTGATACTTTCTACGCATTAATTTATGCGAGTGATGAGATATTTTGGTTGTTGGAAACTTTGATTTATTACATGAATATAGTTTTGTGCATGATTTGTCAGCAATTTTTCATGCATTTTTCTTTTAAATTTCCCAATGTTTTCCTTTTACGTAGCGAATGGATGTAAATATTACGCTCATTTTAATCCATATGCGTGATCGGGCTAGCTGCGGCTTCTGACATCATGGCCGCGGCCGAAGCAAAAACCCAGGCTATACCACAGCAGAACATCCACATGGCGCGGTCGAAAGAAAACCAGGGCTATAGAACATCCTGTGGCCGCGGTCAGAAGAAAACCCCGGCTATAGACATCCCTATGGTCGCGGTCAGAACAAAACCCCGACTATACCACTTAGAACATCCCTATGGCCGCGGTCAGAAGAAAACCCCGGCTATAGAACATCCCTATGGTCGCGAGAGCAAACCAGACTATAACCTATATCCATAATTTGCCTATGGCCACGCCTAATGCATTTATTCACTTTGTTTGCCATTATGAGCTATATTGCGTATTTACCACCTTTAGGCGGTCGATGGCGCGGCCACAGACCACTTCTTGTAGTGTTTTGTTATACTTTGGACGATTTTATGTCATTGGAAGGTTTTGATTTTACGAAATTAGTTTAATATTCTTGTGAGCATATTCAGGACAAGCAAGATTCATAAGCAGAACTTTTGAATGTGTCATTTACATATGGGGTTTTAAAGCCACATGTGAATAGTAATAATATCTTTGAGTGGGAGGTTTGGATATTACAAACAACCATATTTTGTAATCAAGAAGGCATTTTATCATGCGAGTGTTTGATTACTTCACACTCTTGTAATTAAGTAGCTATGTCTGGAGACCTTTTTATCTGTTTGAGCGGTAATGATCCTTTCTTCTTTATGAATTTACTACTTGTGGCTTATGTTGCATCTCCCTGGCCCAGCGGTAGTGAATGTTCCAGTACATTAAAATCTTTTTTCTATATATCAAATTACAAAGAACAAAAGATGGCATCCACCAAAGAAAGCACCACAACACCACTGAGCTGCCAAAATGAGTGCGATATTTTCATGGCAAGCGACACATGCGAATCTGAAGCGCGGTACTCTCGAAATTCATTTAGTGTCGAGGCAGAGCATCAAGGAGGAAAAATAAACTTTCTGAGGATGGACCATAAATGATATAGATTGATGAACAAGAAAAAGCGAGGACAAGCTCATATACAAGAGTATATGAAAAATTAATTATCGAATGAATTCCTAAAATTAAGACAAAGAAGATATTGCCCATCATAAAGATGATGCAACTTTATTTAGAATTTTGATAAATAAAGTCAATTACCAATTAACTTATCGAATGACTTGTTACATAGAATTGATGTAATCTGATCGGATTACGAGTGTTAATAATAATTTTCTAGAACATTGTCGATGCTCGATTGCAGTTCGAGACAGGAATTACGCTAATTGGTATTGTTCGAGAAGAGTCATTAAGCGTTCTGAAACACATGCAGAGCTTTGCCAATGTTGAACTGTGGCGACACGTACGTATGCTTTCGACTTTTATGTAGAAGTAAACACATGCATACGTGTAATTGGAATCTAATAGTAAGTATTTGCATCATTGCTAAATATGCCGTCGGAAAACCAGGGACTAATACTTGGCTTGAAAATTACTAGAATTTGGTGGATTGAAACCATATCAAAGTAATTAATTACAGAATAAAAACATATATACACACCCAAAAACCATCCAGCAGGGTAAGAGGGAGTTCAAGGCTTACCTTCTTAACGACGTATATGAATTCCACCTTTTGTACCCGCTATCCTGAAATAATTTGATAACCAATTTATGAAGGGGTACAAAACGGAGCCGGTACGGGAGTAGTCGAGTCGTACATCTAAATTTGGTAGCTCGTGAAGTCCGAGATCTCTATTGTGAAATGGAAACATAGGTACATAAGCCATGGCATCCGCGCCTTTCTCTATAGTGACATGACCAATCTACTCGACCCAGGGTGAAGCCATTTGAGTTGAAACGACCTGAGATACATGCATTTCCTTTCTAGATATGATCAGCCCTTAGCCTGAGAGTTAACAATTTTGGAAGCTTCTCCAAAATGGGCATAGGATCACAATCTAGCCTACAACACCAATGTCAATTGAGAAGATTAGAGAAATTGAAAGGTTTCGGTCCCGATTTTTGCATGTGTGTACATGTCGACTTACGAGAGATGGGGGAGCTCATGGCAAGAGAGAGGATGGAATGCTAGACTCCATCTGATGCCTTGAAGGTACAAGGATTTAATACTACTATGTAGCTTGGCAATGGAGTTTAGCTTCGAAGCCTCTTCTACCAGCTCACATCTTCCTTATTTTTCGACTTCTCGAGAACAAGTTAACTTTCGCATTGTTCGAATCAGCGGTTGAAGGTTATGCGATAGAATTTGAAGATTTTGGGCCAAGTATCAATTTTGATGGATCGTCTTGCTGCTTGCTCCCTCAATGTAAAGATATCTCGTTTGTAATCTTCGAATGACATGTGGCACTCGTTTAAGATTAGGCCCATATCCAAAGTGCAAATTCATGAAATTTTATAGATAGTGGAAGCATTTTAGTCGATGTATGTCTTAATCCCAAGTACCTTAAATGTATCAGTTCCCCAATTATACTTGGTACATTTTCGATTCCTAGACCTTCCAAATCTAGCACTCTAAGCACTTTGAAGCATTTGGCAATGAAATCTAGTTGTGATGTTCGACAAATTCCCCCAATTGAAAAGAAATGAAGAGCGAAGGTATGGAGTGAGTAGTGTTCAATGGAAGCATACCTCACCGAAGTCGAATAAATACTTTGTCGACGGGATTTTTGATGAAATAGAGAAGAACTATTGGAGGGGGGAAGAGATGAGGACCCGACTACGGTATTAGTTTGAAGAAGTTGTGCTCTTTTGCCTTTTCAATAGCCCTGACTCACGTGTGAAGTCATGAACCAGGCATTCCATAACCGCTTGCATTAACACTTTCGTTCTCACCACTTGAATCAAGTTTCTGTTGATTAACTCATTAGTAAATCTCGGTAGTGTCTTTCAAGCTTTGTCGTTCTTTGCCAACACAAACCTTGACAATCCACGAAAGGTAGTTTTCTTGTGGAGATGACATAATCTTCTAGGAAGGCTTAAGTGAAGAAAAGCATGACGAGGTAAGAAGGCCAATCGATGTAGCTGAGTTAGTACGTCATTACTCCGTTTGGCAGCCTTAACACATGAATATGCATTAATGTTGTCGTGTACCTTCCTGCTCAAATACGTATGTGACATATTTCTTGACGGTAAACCTCCGATACTCTTGTAGTAGCGGTAAGCCATTACATTTGTCCACCATCTCTGCGCCCCGAGTTGCACGAATCTGGGGATATCTGTCGACATCAGCGTGATCGAGGAATGCCTTCCCTGAACGAGTTCGGCTCTCTTGTTCGAGGAAAGAGTTGCATTTCTGAGGAATGAAACGAGCATCGCATGCAGCGGCGTCCTTATGTCGAGTTGTGAAGTAATCTGCGCCGCACCCCGTGGGGAACACATTTTCAGGGAATGTCACGGATTATTCTTTGCTCACTTTTACAAGACAACTCGATCGACGGAGCTCCATACATCATCCATAACTATTAAATACTCCATTTATCCTTGAGACGTCCATGAAGGGAAATCCCTGACTCGTGCTCTTACTTGATTTCTCCACCATCCCGCGCTCTTTTGTGGATGTACAAACTGTTTAATAATACGCGGAAATAAGCGTCTCTGAGTCTACGATCTTGGGACACATAAGCCCGAACGCGACAATCACGATCATTTCCTTGACTTATGCATGATTATAGACTTTCTTAAGCGAGGAGTTGTTTTGCGATGCGCCCATTCCCACTAGGGAAATCATGTGACGTCTTTGGTCTCCCTTTATCGGTGGTTCGCAGCTTATCGCTTCATTTTCCGGGCCAGCGACAACATGTTCTTGACATGAGAGTGGGCGGAGTCTCGAGGGCTCTGCGGCATTTGAGGCCAGACGGCTCATGTGCTAAGTTCCTTCCACTAACTTTTTTATTCAAGTGCTTCGATACATTGCCGGTGTCTTGGAGGCAATTTGGATGGCCCGACTTTCTTGCCAACCTTATAAGCGGTTTGTCAACTTTTTAAGACGCAGCTGGGGAAAGAGTGTGTCCTCAGTATTTTGAGCATTAAAGGGATGAACATGTACATGATGTCCTCGGCCTCATGGCTTCCGGGGATCTCGAAGCGATTCACGCGCTCTAGAATCTTCTTCTTGCTTCTTGTCTTGCCTCTTCAAGAATCAGCACATCGCCACCAGATCTTCAAACGCACAATGGAGCTTGTCGCGCACCCTTGAAGAAACTTGCTTCTTAAATTAGCGTATCACCCAGATCCTCTCGGCGACAAAGAAGCAGAGCTCTATGCGCCATTAATGTAAATGCTCTAGCTCTCGGCTACGTGAGAACGCTGCCCCGATACTAACGACGATATCTTGAGCACACGTATGATAACTTGTTCTTCGATAATGCATTAGAATTAGAAAAATTATGCGAATGTTTGAAATTCCCTTGATCGAAGGATGTGAAAGTGAAAAAGTATTTTTATCGTAATAGCGACCAGGAGAAAAGCATGAGCTTCATTTGGACTTAATTTAGATCGTCCTCATGATAATTAATATGATATCTGCCACCCACCCATGGAAGCCACCACTAACCACCTTATTTTTAATTACTTTGCACATCATTATTTGCTCTATAATTATATATCTTTTTTGAAATAGCTTTTTAGAATATAAGTAAAAACATTTAAAAACAACTTAAAAAAATATTTTTTGAAAACATATTGTTTTTAATTGTTAGAAAATATTAAACAATTTTATTAGCAAATCCCGATTTTTTTGGGTTAAAAAAAATAAAAAAATATTCTAAAAATAGCTTATCATATCTAGTTTATATAGTAAAACCCTCAAAGTTTCAAAAAGAAAATGCCTAAGAAGGGAAAGGGTCTCAAGTTTGAATCCGAAAAATAACTTATTATATTATAACTAAAGTGTTTAATTATAAAAAAAAATCATTTTAAAAATAATTGTTTTAAGCAATCATTGTAAAAAAAAGTCATCATCTTTTGGTCAATAAGATTTAATTCAATTGGTTAAGAGCTTAGACATGTATAAGCTAGATATAGGAAGATGAGGGGTCTAGAATTGAGTCCCCCATGAGGACAAATTTGTGAAAAAAGAGATTACTATAATATCATTAGATCTAACAAAAAAAAGCCCTCATCCTCCAACAATCTAGAATTCTATGATTTCGTTTTTATGGGAATCACTACAATACCCCCACTGCTTTATCCTTTTTTGTTTTCCAAGTAACCATTTTTCCAAGATGCCCTTGAAAAAGGAGAAAGACGAGAAGCCCGTTCCTTTACTTTTTATAAAATATGGTTGCCTTTTGTAAAAGATAAATTTCAGTAAGTGACTCCGATGAACCTTATCTTCGCGCTAAAAATTTGGTGTCATTGCCAATCATCTTCATGGTGTCCGCATGATGATCCTTTCACAATCATGTCTGAGGGCAGCGGCTTTGCTTCGGTCTGATACGGGAGTATTTTGTAATTTTATAATATCTAGGGTGTTTTTTTAAAGAGACCCACATTAGTCTTCAAAACTAATGTTTGAAACATTCTTAATTACGGAAATCTTACTTCCAAGTTCTAGAATCCATAATACTTAAAGCCTTTTTTGACGAGACAATCCACAATTCTATTTGCTTCTTTAGGTATGTGACAACAATGATATACATTGTAATCTTGAGACAATTTCCAGACATCCCTACCATTAATTAAAATGATAGAACAAGGAATACTGATCATTTTATTAAAAGAATCTATAACTATTTTGGAATCACCTTTAATCTCTAAATTTGAATAACCATTAATATTGATAGCTAATATCTCATCCTGGGGGAATCTACCCCATCTTGCTATACCCAAACACACGTGATTTATATTTATTATTGTTTTCTACAATCATGAGTCTCGATTTTGAACGTGGTCCTATTTCTAAGCTCCTCACACATTCATAAAGAATAGTGAATAACAGTACCATGGATCTACACCCGACTTGACGCGATGTGACCGTGCATATGAAATGCAAATATGTCATTTCATGCTATGTCATGTTACATACATAATGAGAGCTACATGCAACATTATCAACACATGGACAATTTTTTTTTTCTACATATAATTCACATCCATCAACAATCCATGTTATATATATATCAACACAATATTTTCACACTCAGCATGTTATTTGATTTAAGCAATAACACACAAATGGCCCCAATTTCGGACCCACAAAACAGGGTACCTCACGGTCCCTTCACTGACATGAAACATTTTTGGTTCCATTCATTTACAAATCTAACATGTAGCCCAGGAAAACATCGATCGAGATCCGAAACCCGACTCAGCATTGTCGAAACGAGTCAATTTCCAATATTTAGTCCCAAATTTTAGGACTAAAACCCGCCAGTTAGTTTATTTCAGAAGCATATGCCATTAAATAACTTTTAGGTTAGAAATAATCAAAGTAGGAAAATTTCTTACCTCACGGAGTTTAACGAAACTCCTAGATTTTGGTACGTGCGTAGCCTCGGCGTGTGGACGACTTTACCTTTATAGATGAAAACCTACGATCCGATTTCTGTAAATCTTAGAGATAAGATAAAGCTTCTTTCTCTAAAATCCTTTTCTCTCTCATCTCCTTTGCCTCCAGTCTCCTCCTTTCTTTGTTTTTCTTTTGTTTGTTTGTTTTTTCTTTTGTTTGCTCCACATCAATTTCTCCTCTTTTCATTTTTCTCTTCTCTTATCTCTTTTCTTTCCTTATTCTATTTTTCTCCTCATCTCATTTTCTCCTTTGGATCACCCTCACATGTAGAAATCAAGCTGAGGAAACTTCCAGCGCCACTCTTGTGTATGCGTCATGTATTTATTGCATCATATAATACGTGGCTCGATGTGAGTATGTATTTCAGTGTCTGCATAGGCTAACCTTAGTAGTGTCCACTCAGCGTGGGTGTATATGGCGTCGTATGATGCGTATCGTATGTCGGCGATACTATGCCGAAAAATGTGAAATATAGGCGTACCGTGCTTCAGCGAGGTCGACGTGGTAGTTAGATTGTGAGAGCGATTCGATGATGAAGTCCGTTTCTCTATTATAGATTTAGAAAAATTTCGGATTTTTGATCGGAATTATCGTTTTACCCTTTCTTAAAAAAACTGAATTTTATCAGGTTTTATAGTTTTTAATTATTAGAAAACATAAAACAATTTTATTAGCAAATCGACTTTTTGGTTAAAGAATAAAAAATCGTTCTAAAAATAATCGTTTAGCAATCATTGTAAAAAAAGCCCTCGTATCGACAATGATTTATTTTACGAAGTGGAGTGGCAACCACTAACACTACAATACTTACTGCTTTATCCTTTTTTTTTTGTTTTTCTAGGTAATCATTTTTTCCAAAAGATGTCCCTTGGCAAAGAAAAGAGCGACAAATATTAATTCCTTTACTTTTTTATAAAGTATGGATTTGCCTTTATGAATAAATTTCAAACTAATCGGTGGCTCAATAGGCTGCGACATCTGGGAGCGATGCAGCAAGTTTTTGTATTAATCTCTATTATCTTTATAAATAAAAGCATATTATACTTCAATTAATTAATAAAATATATCTTCTTATCAAATGAATGCCGGTATCTTTATTCTGCAAAGTCAATAATTTTCTTATAAAAAGTCGTGTCGTATGAGAAAAAGAGAATGGGTATGGAGTGGAAGGAATGTATTTTTGTAATTTTATATCTAGGGTTTTTGGGTAAGACACGGAAAAACTAAGGCGGCATGTGCAAAAACATTTGAAGAAAGAGACTCGAAATAAATAGTCTTAAAAACTAATGTTTGGTATCCTTGAAATTTGACTTCGAGTTCTGAAATCTATAATACTAAAGCTTTTTTTGATGAGACAATCTGTAATTTTATTTGCTTCTTTAGATACGTGACAACAATGATATACATTTAACTCTTGAGACAACTTCTAAATATCCTCAATTAATCAAAATGATAGAACAAGGAATAGTGATCATTTTAATAAAAGAATCTATAACTATTGTGGAATCACCTTCGATATCTAAATTTGAATAACCATTAATCTTGGTAGCTAATATCCCATCTCTTAAGGTTATGCATAACACAACAATGATTGAGGAATTGTTATTGTTAAGAAGAATAAATAAAACCAAAATATCTACATGTTGTAGAAACCTGGGAAAGCATAAACCAAATGTTTGGACATTCCAAGCAACATAAACATAATACTGCAAAGCAATGGTTATTCAAGAAAAAACCAAAATAAATTAAATCAATAAGAAAAGAGGAGAATATAACCAAGTTAGAAACAGTGAGTCTTGTAGAAATTCACAATTTCCTTAAAGGAACAAATTAGCCTTCTACATTGGTGCTTTGAAGAGATTCCAAGAGGCGTCACATCTCCCTAGGATAAAAAACGGTGTTGAATGGTCGATAATAGCATTATGCGCCACTCGTGACGATGATGTGTTGCACTATCACGGAAACAAAAGGGCGAAGGAAGAAGGCTTCGAGACTCGATGACCTCTTTTTTGGATTGTGCTCCCTGAAATACCCCGACAACCTTTATATGAAGGAGAGACTTGACCTTTGGAATGCCAAACCTTTTGGCTTCCCCAGGCTCTTAAATTAGAAATTAATTATTCGTCCCAGATGTCATTAATCTCATTCATTGAGTGTCAATTATTCCATATAACTGAAATCCATAGAACTCTTAGAATTATTCAGTGAATGTCATCCATTTCATTCACTATATCCAACAGTAGTCACATTGATAATACCATTCGAATCTTTAATGGCCCTCGCCACAACTTATTTGTTATTTTGAATTTTTAATCCATAATTTTTAATTTGAAACTATGCATTGATAGAAGAAATCGACAAATCCATTTTTCAACAATTCTAAAATCATTATATCCTTCAATTTTAAGGAAAAGGGTTAATTAAATAATCTCCCAATTTTGAAAAGGTAGGTGTCTTTCTCGATAACGAGAAAAAGAGTTTTGGCTAAGCCTTTAAATACTACTTGGGTTATGTGGTTTCAAAGCGTTAAATATAATTATGCCAATCTTTTACATGGATAATTGAATAATTTGCGGAGTTAATTTTATAGTTTTATAAACCAATCTCCCAGCTGAACTTTCACGAGATATTCCCGAATAATGGAGTTTCTAGACGAGAACTTTCCACCGGATGTTTGGGCAATGGAGCTTCTCTTGAACGGATTTAAAATGTTAATTGTTCAAGAACATATTTCTAATGTCGAAGATCGAGCTACGCCGCAACCATAAAGCATATTTATAACTTCACTTGAATAGATTTCAACTATCAATAGTTTAAGAGCAAATTTCTAGTATGGAAGATTAGGCTAAGCTGCAACCATAGAGCATACTTATAAAAGAACCTCAAGCTCTAATACCACTTGTTGTACAAACACACCAAATAATGCAACAAGTAGAATAACTAAAGGCAACACAGGCAGAGAGCACACAAAGAATTTAATAAGGTTCAATATAAATACCTACATCCTTGAGCGCTAATGAATAACTTCCACTAATCAAGAAATTACAGCTTAGAATGTGATAAATTTAAATTGAGCCAAAAAGTAATACTAGAAGTAATTAGGGAATACTATAAATACCCTAAAGTGGATGGGGAAAACATGCAAATATTACAAAAAGGGAAAAACTCTTTTATAGGTAAGGAGGTAAAAGCAAAGCAGGTTTTTAGCAGGGTGTGAGGCGTTGCATATAAGACAAAAAATATAACACAAGGTGCCTCCTTCATCTCGAATGATGAACTAACTGAATCGAGGAGGTTGAATATAGAGAAAAGGTGCGATATATGCAATGGCAGACTTAGAAAATAAGTTGAGGGGGGGCAAAAATGCTAGGGTTGTGTTTGATTTCCAAAAAGTACTAACGAAAGAAAATAAAATTGGAAAATGATTTTCTTATGTTGGTGTCTAATTAAAAAAATTTAGGTTGTGTTTGTTTCAAAAATACTAATGAAAAGAAAAAAATGCTAAGAAAATTATTTTCTTATGTT
The DNA here is from genome assembly GCA_016808115.1 of Tetrastigma voinierianum. Taxonomy (NCBI): domain Eukaryota; kingdom Viridiplantae; phylum Streptophyta; class Magnoliopsida; order Vitales; family Vitaceae; genus Tetrastigma; species Tetrastigma voinierianum. The sequence continues at coordinate 54,758 of JAEQBH010000969.1, forward strand.
TTAATTGCCTACTAAAAAATTAAAAAAAAAATCAAATATAAATAAAGTTACATAAAAATTTAAGTGTTTTAAAGGTATTTAATCTTTATATAGGCGAGTTTAAATAAATAAATTTGATTTGAGAGTAGTAAATAAAATATTACATAAAATTTAATTATTTTTATGTTCCTTATTTTCTCCTTCTACTTTTCTTTCCTTTGATTTTCCCTCAACTTTATCGGGAACCCGAACGCAGTCACAAAAAATTAAATATAAATCCAAATTACTTAAAACTTATCAATTCTTAAATTATTTAATTGTTATATTAATGAGTTAAAATAACAAATTTTGTTTAGTAGTAGTAAAAATAATATATGAGATTTAACTCTATTTTACTTTCCTTCATTTTCCCTTCATTTTTTCCTTACATTTAAAAGGAAACTAAACATAGGATATATTAATTTCAGGAGAGGTAAATCAAAGCACAAATTACTTAAATAATTTAATATTACTTTGAATTAAAACATGTGGCTAATATAAATAATTTTTCCAAATTTATGAGAGGGCATTTGCCCATAGCCTAGCTAGTTACGCTACTTGTGATACATTAAATTTGCGATCAATGTAAGCATTTGCAAATCTATTTTTACAAATTTTTAATTGATTAGTGTGGCGCCCAAACAGAAGTCCATTGACTACACGAGTCAACCCGCTTTGCGAAATCTGAGTGGATGTCGAGATTTTAGACGCCACTTTAGAAAATCGAGGCGAGTCTCTTTGCAATGCGGGGAGCTCTACCCGTTTACAAACACGCATTTACTGTCCCAACGGAGTCGATATATGCAATATGGCCACTTGGGCCCATAAACTAATACTCGCAAAAACAAATATCGCAACTGTTCGATTATCTCTCCCGATAATTCGATAGTTGATTCTGACTTTATACAAACATATATTAACATCTGCAATTACAATACGTATTTGTGTCCAAAAACCATCAAAATCATGTATGCGAGAAGCTTCTTCAAAATGAATTGTCTTACCGACGGCTCTTTTATTGCACGAAAAATATAATTCCCCGCGACGGGGTGGTAATCTTTTAGTAGTGGAATATGCAGAGTGAAGTTTCTGCTACCACCCTAAGTGCGGTCTGATGCTCAGTAACCACACACTCAAGTAAATCACGATCCTATTGAATGTACATGATCACCCAAGTATCGAGAGTCATAGCTATTGCTCCTTCTTTAAGCCGTGTATGAGAAAATAATCATTTCAAAACAAAACTTTTGTTCTTGAAAATATCTTTACCAAGGTCGGTAAAAGATGGGACTACCCTCAGGGCGAATTGGTTGGTGAGCTTTACGGCTTGATCATAGTCCTCATCCAGAAATGATGTTGGCCCATCTCTGACAATTCTCGGGGAATATCATGTATAGAATTCTTTCGCCCGACATGCGTTTTACAAAATCCGTGTCATGCACTCACTAGCTTACAGGTTACCGGTCGTATGAAATCACGTTAATACCGTTTCAAAACCATTTCATGATATGTCCCGATATGCATATTTTCATTCAACTACAATTACAGCGTGTAATTCAGCATCGTCGTCGCCCGATTTGCTTCGCCGAGCAATTTCACGATATCATCTCAATGACACAAACACAATTTAATTCCATATAATTGTGTCATTGTGATAACACATCGATATCATGTCTTAATCATCTATTTCCACACATAAAAATGAATTCCGTTTACACAATTCAAGCGCCTGATACATGGACGTTTTTGGTCGGTTACCTGGCTCCCAGGGTTTGTTTTAGTCCTAAAAGCGGCAAGTGGGCTGTCCACGAGGCGCAGCCCACACTTCCGGTTCCTCTTGGTGGAGCAGATTTCCATTCCCATTTTAGGTCTCTACTTTCATGGCCCAGAATTTAATGCGTAAATTCTACGGCTTGATCCACATCGGTTTACGGGCGTTCACGGGCTGTCGAAGTCTAAAATTTTCACAATTGGTCCCGATTTTGGGACCGTCATCTGACTCATTACGGCCCTTTTGTATCGGTCGATTTAAACGTGTGCGCTTTGACGATCTCCAAATTTAAGTGATCCTGACGATAAAGAAAATCTCAAAGAAATTCCAACAATTAGGTCCCGAGTTTGGGGGTAGATCAAACCTCGCGACCTCAAAACCAGCCAAAGCATTAACACTTAAAATGGGGAATAAAGCAGTAGGAGCCCTACCTCAGGAGTTTGAAACTCGCGTCCGTTACCAGCGCATAGGCGCAGCTCGCGTCGCGACTTCCCTTCTTGTCAGAATAATGACCGGTCGGATTCGCCGTATTTTTAGAGAGAAGTTTCTCTCTCTAAAGAAATCTCTCAAAAAATGGTTGCTGCAGGAAAATCTGGTTCATTCACGTTTTTGGCTCATTTAAGTGAGGTTAGAGACGACACTGTGCGATTTTGTCGTCGTGACATAAAACTTTAAAAATGACCGTTATGTCGTAACTTACCGGTTTTGATATTGTATTGTCACCGGCCATCCGATTTTCATCATTTCTCTACTCATGCCATATGACACATGAGTACATGTTATATGTGACTTTCGTCGCGTAATCGATTCTGGCTTTTTGGCAGCGATCTTATAAACGATGTAAGTCAGGCTATCTCGGAAAATTACGAGAAATTTTAAGTCTTAACTGGAATTTCGAGGCGATTCAGCCGGAGAATCTGTTTCGTCATCCAAGATCAGAAATTAATTGGGATTTTTAACGAAATTACAATTTTGTAATCAAAGTGCGATTTTGCCGCTTATTCAGAATTGGATTTCTGAGGTCGCTACATTTAGCATTACGAATCCAAGTTAAATAACTTTATAAATTAAATAAAATTACCCATGTTTTAAGTTTTGTAATGTGAATTATTTTGATATTTTGTTTATTCTTCTTATTAGAGGATTGTTTGTTTTTGACATCTTGAAAATTTAAATTACTAAGTTTTAAGTTTTGTAATGTGGTGTTTGATATTTTGTTTTATTACACTTACACTAAGAGAGGTTGTTTGTTTTACTTAATCTTTGGCTTAACTTTCGACATTAAGTTGTTAATTTTAAAATTTGCGACACATTAACGAAATTTTTTTTAAAAAGGATTACGAATAGAAAAGTGAAAATATTTGGCTTTTACATTCGAGGAAAAAAAGTCATTTTCCGCACTAAAGAAGAAAAAGCTCGTAATTCTTGATAAGAAGAATAGTTATGACTAGCTCATTTATTAAGGATGATAACGGGAAGTTTGGGATGGGGCTGACTCTAATCTACGATCAGGCTCGTTTATTTTTGGTCTCAAGCATATCTGTTTAAAAAATTAGCGAGCGAGAGCGAGTGTAAGGCTAAACTGCCTCATTTACATTTAATTTTGTTATTTATTTATTTTTATATTTTCTTTTATTTTATTATATTAAAATTAATATATTTCATAAAAAATAAAATATTATAATTTATAAATTATTTATTAAAAAACATTATATTTTTTAGGAAATTCTAATTATTATTATTATTTATATTAAACATAAAATAAAATAATAAAAATATTTTTAAATATAATCGGGTGAGCGGAGATATGATACTGAACACATGAACCCATCTCGGATTTAAGAAAATAGGCTTCCAGGCACGGCCAAGAAACTTGATTCTGGGTTAAACCAAACCTTGGTGCATTAAGAGCGGCGGGCGGGAGCAAAATGTCGGAATGCGTTCTTAATTTCTCTTACCTTTACTCAATGTTAAAAAACAAGCAGCATACTTAATGTATTAAGTATTGATACGTAAGACTCAGAAATTCAATTTCTAGAGCCAGGGAACTGTCATGTGAGAATTTCGATTACAAAATTGTAATTTAGGTTAAAAATCGAAACGGTAAATTCTCTAGATCTAGGATGACAAAGCAGTTTCACCGGGTTGGAGATCGTCTTGCAAAATCTAGTTAGCACGTAAAATTTCGTAATGATGCCCAGAACGGTCGGGTCGACCACGTTTTCTGAGCATCGCATTCCGGTCTTGAAGTAAGCGATTTCCCGATCTTGACAATCGCGTATAATATGTACTCATGTGTCATAAAGTGGTATGAGTAGAAATGATGAAAATGGGCGGCCAGGAGTAGTCTTAGAATATCAGTGCAGTAAAGGGATATAACGGTCATTTTTGGAGAAGTTTTTAAGTCACTAGTTGACAAAATTGTAAATAGTTCTCTTCCCCAAATGTTAAAGGAGAGAAAAAACATGAAAAAAGAAAGGGAACCAGTAGCCATACAAAAATTGATTTTAGAGAGAGAAGATCGAACTTCTCTCTAAAATATTGGGCGTCAGATGGGTTAGCGGTGTCGGAATGAAGGAGGCGATCTACGCGGAGAGGGGCAGCGTGGAGTAAGATTTAGGGAGTTTGGCTCGCGAGGTAGGATTTTTACCACTCTTGGGTTTTATTATTTTTAGTACTTTTCCCGAATGTTTGAGTCGATTAGGCCATTAGGGTTGTTGGATCAGTCCCCGAACGCCCAGGATCGGGTGTAAGGTGAGACAAAATGGAGCGACCGGTGGGCTCCACGGTGATATGTTCTTTAGCTGTGAAATTTGTGTGTTTTGGTGTTAATCATGTATTGATTGGATTTGAGGGTGGAAGTGGCGGGTGAAATCTTGGAGTTCACAAAGATTGAGCCGGAGTGATTTAAATTATTTGGGACGTAAAGCCCTGGGGTTTTGTTCCTAGAATAGTGACCACCCAGTAGTTTTTCGGTGAAATTATCATGTTTGGTTAAATAATTGATCCAGTGATATGCCTAAGCGATATTAGCTACAGTGGTAATTTTAGTGTTTGAAATGATAAATTCATGCTTGTGTTTTGTGTGTTTGTAATTTTTATCTTGTGAGTATATTCACGTTTATATATTTGCATGTGATTAAATTTGTATTATTGGAATTAACATACATGCATTCCATATGCACTAGATCATCCCCCAGGGCCCTTAGGAGTTAGTGCATGAGATGATCTGAAAATGGTTCGAAGGGTGATACAAGCGTTAAATATCGGAGGAGTAGTCCAAACAAATAATATCAATCGTCGGGCGGCCCAATTGATATTCAGCCGGAGGAGTAGTCAACAAGCAATTAATATATCCCGATACGTCGGGCGCTCGAAATTGATATCGCCTACGTGGTTGTCACTAATAAAGCAGTAGTTCTCGCGTACAAGGCTTGGCGGAGGTGTGAGAGAGAGTCGATGAGGGCTTGGGATCCCGAGTTGGTCATGTAGGCGTTCAAGTAGGATCATGCATTTGCTTGAATGTGTGTTTGCTGGAACATTGCAGCTGCGCAGGTGGTGTGATATCTGTGGGCGATTCTCCTGCGGGCTTTAGCTCGCCGCGTCGTGGGACCGCTTTTATTTTACGAGATACGAGGGGCGTGCGAGGGACGGCTGTCCCAGGGTGAGATTGGAAAAGCAGATTGTGGCTTTGGGCTGTAAGGCAGAAATTCGATTTTGGAATAAAGAGTGAATCGTAATTTTGATTACAAAATTTTAATTACAGGTTAAAAATCCGTAATTAATTCTCTAGATCTCGGATAATGGCGGATTGCAGTTGGAATCGATCTGAAATCTGAGTTAGCCGCGTAAAATTCGCAATTCTTCGAGACGGTCGGGTCGGCACGTTTTTCGAACATCGCCGATTCGGGTCTCAAATAAATCGATTTTTCGATGCGACCCGAAAGGCACAAATAGCATGTACTCATGTACCATAAGTGGTATGAGTAGAGAAATGATAAAAATGGACGGCCGATGTAGTGCCGAAAATCAAAACTGATGAAAGAAGGGAATTAATCAAATAAAATGGATTAAATGAGAAATGTCAAAACATGAACAGTGCCCTTCTTCATTCCAATCAAGAAAACGGCTGGAATAGGGGAGAATTTGGCGGGGAGCTTCGGGGAAAGCGAAAATGGTGGTTTTTGTAGTGAGGAGAAGGTCCTCATACCTCCTAAGATCCGGCGATCGGACCAGATTAGTTTCGACGGAGCGAAGGGAAAACGTTACTGCAGCGGAGGCGGCTGCGCGTGGACCGAGTTTGCGAGACAACTCAAGAGGTAGGATTTTCTCCTACTTGTGTTTTTATTTCCATTTTAGGGTTTTTCGATCATTTGATTGTTAGTTTTGAGGCCGTGAGGGCACCGTTTGATCGATCGAAAACATGGGGCCAAGGTATTGGGATTTCTTGGGATTTTGGGTTGCGTGGCCCCCCAGCGGAAGATATGAGCTGTTTGAGTGGAATTTGGCATTAAAATGCATGCTTGAGATGATAAAGGCGGGGTCGGGCAAGCTTGATCGGCCACTAAACATGGGACAAAGTGTTAGAATTTTTGGGGCCAGGTTGGCCGATCTAGACAACATTATGGGTCTTTTGCGATAATTTATTCAATAAATTATGCTTTGGTGTTTATGAGACCGGTAATGGGTAAGAAATTCGGTTCCAAAAAGTGAAACCGAGATTGGACAAGTGGGGTACGCGGTGGGCTGACCCGCTGCGTCGGAGACTGGGATATTAAAAGCAGTCCAGGGTTTGTGTGAAAATGGCCGTAAAGATCCGTGTGTTTTGGCATTAGTGAAGTGATTAGAATGGCTTTGGTATGTAGGAATTAATTTGGAGAGTTGGTTGATCGAAGAATTATTAGGTTAATGCTTGGTGTTAATACAATGACCTGATTATATAGAATAATTGTGTTGTAAAGCCATTAATAGTGATGATTATGATTTGCTCAAGTGAGGTTAGATTGGGTGATGATTGAAGTGTGGAATTACATGTGTGTAATTGTAGTTAGGTCAAAAAATATGCATGTTGACATATTGTGTAAATGATTTTGAAAATGGCAATGCATTTTTCATATCGCATTTGGAGTAGCGCAGGAATTAGGTGTGTGATGCATGTGGTATTTTGTAAGCGCGGATATGGTTGCGAAAGGAATTTCACGGGATATTAGGAGGAGTGGGTTGGGAGATGGGCGGCGGATCATTTCGGATGAGGACCATGGCTGTTCCCCGAAACTCACCAACCAAATTCACCTCGGAGGGTAGTCCATATTTTCACCAAAATATTTGGTAGTATATTTTCAGAACAAAGTTTTGTTTTGAAAATGATTATTTTCTCGCCATGGCTTAGGCAGAGTGTGAGTGAGTCGGTGATGACTCGTGACATGGGGTGATCATGTAGACATTGATAGGATCATGTATTTACTTGGTGTGTGTTTACTTTGGGCGTTAGCGCACTTGGGTGGTGAAGTAGCCAGCTTGGGCGATTCTCCTACTGAGCTTTAGCTCACCCCGTCGTGGGATCCCCCTTATTTCAGGTACAAGGAGCGCTCGAGAAGACGATCCATTTTGAAGAAGCCGGTTTGTGGCTTGATGGTTTTTGGACATAACATGTATTAGAATTGTAGATTTTAATATATGTTTGTATAAAACAAAAAGTGTTATCAACTATTGAATTATTGGGAGATAATTGAAGAATAGTTATGATAATTGATCTTATGAGTATTGGTTTATGAGCCCAAGAGGCAATTTTTACTCATGTTAAGATTATATTGCGTATATTGGACTGTTTGGGACGAGGTTATCACGAGGTTATGTATTTAGGTAGAGCTCGTTACAAGGAGACTGCCCAGATTTTTAAAGTGGCGTCGGGTAACTCGACCTGTTGTATTGTGGGTTGTGGGTAGTCAACGGACCCGGAGTTTTGGGGGCGTCACGTGGCTTTGGCTTGATATCTACATGTATTAGAATTTCTCTAATTTTAATAATATATGTTGTATGAAGTAAAACATTTGAACTCTTGTAACTAATGGGTAAATAGTTGTATTCATAGTTAGTATGTATATTTGATCATATTTATGGAGCCCCAGTGGCGGTATTGGATATAAATTGCATGTATTGGTATTTGGGACCGGGATATACGAGGTTTTATGTTGGGTAGAGCTCCAGTACAAGGAGACTACTGCGGGTTTTCTGGGTGGCGTCGGGTAACCGGCCTCCGCCTTGTATTCCGCGGAGTTGGCAGTAGTCAGACGGACCCCGGAGTTTTAGGGCGTCACATATTAGGCGATAATTTCGAATAAAGTTATATTCGGTATTAAGTAAAAAAACAAAGCTACCTAAATGCTAATTTTAAACTCTAAATTATACTTTATCTAATTGAGAAATAAAATTCGCATATATCGAATAAATAATGAATACCTTAAATTAGGGGTGTAAATGAGTCCAAACTACTTAAATTTAACTCAAAGTTAATCAGTCGAATTGAGTAGTTTGTCGAGTCGGTCGGGTGAACTTTCGGGTTGTTAAGCGAGTTTAATTAATCTAGTTGTACTACTTTATTAATCGCATCAATTTCGAGTTGAGTTCAAACATAATTATTTATTAATTTTTTAATTGATTCGAGCTTTCTTAAGTCGCGTTCGAGTAGCTCGATTATTTTTCGAGTTAAGTTTCAAACATCTAAAAAAAAAAAAAAGCAAGCTCAATTAACTAAATCAAGTTTGAGCTTCTAGTTTTTGTCGGAGTCGGCTGCGACCTCGACCTCAGGTGAGCTACGTATCGACTCGGTTACCACACCTCGAATCATGAGATCATAGAATGAATTGGTAAAGGGTTGATTTTTTCAAATCTTTCAATTTATATAATTAGGGTGGCATTGTCTTGAACTTTGGCGATCTATAAGATACAGCGATAGAGTAGTCGAATTTAATTGGGCGAAGTTAGGAAGGAGTAATAAATGAAGGCGAGTCGATCCATGTAGCGCCCCAGGCGGTGTCCGTTGTGACCGTCGACATGAATCTACATGTCTCATGTCATGAGACAGGTACATGCAAAAATAGCCACTTGGGCCTATACGTCATGCTCATAAAATGTATATTTTATCTGGCTTATTTATTCTAGATTGTATTTAATTACAATTGCTCTAGCGGAGTTTCTTACCGAATTTCTAACAGAAAATACAGGTGAAGTAGATTTAGCCATTTCTTCGCCTCTAAGGTCCGGATACGTCCATCCCAGTGTGTCTTGGTGCACGAAAATATAGTCCGCGACGGGGTGAGCAAAGCCCAGTAGTGGAATTTTCCTACTTGGGTCTCCCGGCTAAGTGCAATCTGATGGCACGCCCCGAACATCTGACTTCGTCTTTAATATATCGACCGTGCATATGTAGCCAATTTAAATCTCATACGTCATGTTCGAGTTTATATGTCGCGAAACTTATTTCGCGTGGGCTAGGCACAATCCGTGATTCGATCTTGGAACAGCATTTCTGATCGACATGTTATTCACCATTGCGACAACACACATCACCTGGAAATCGCGCAAAAAGCGGTCGCGGTGGGCTGTCAGGCTCCACGGATTTATTCATTCGGTCCCGAATCTTTTGGAGGCAGAAATCATGGCCCGTCCGGCTCAGCAATCGCGTTCCACAGGGCCAGTAAGCGAAGTAAAACAAGTAGGAGAAAAACCACTTTCCGGGGTTGTGAAACTCCCAGCTGAGACAGCGTGTGGTCGCTTACAGGTGGGAGGCTTGACTTCTTTCAACTAACGCCATGAAGCCGCGATCCGATCGTGGGAATTTTGAGAGAAGGTGGAGCCTCTCTCTGCAAGAAACCCTACTCTTCCTCTCTCTCTCCCTTTCTCGTTGGTCTCTCCCTCTCTCTTTCCCCCTCCCGAACTGATTTGGGTGGGTTGGTCGAGACGGTCTCTACATGCCCACGTGTCGTTTCTCATTGGGCTGTAGGATTACACCACTTATCGCTATCCGTCTGCCTTGAGATTTTTATCAAATGGCATGATGCCATGGTAATGCATGAGCCCCACTTGAGCTCCATGTTTGACTGCATCTCAGCTTGACCGTGGCACCTCTTGGGCCCTTTAAAAACGTGCCAAGTGTCTATATCCCTCGGTGCCTCGAAAAGGTGAAATTGGTATGCCGGAATTCGACGAAATCGGCGTGGTATTTGGAATTTCGTGAGGGCGATTCCAACGGTGTCATCCGTTTGTCATCAGAGATCTGAAAAATTGATTTTGGCCAAAATTACCCGTTTACCTCCTTTGGGGAATGCGGCGGATTTTAGGGTCTCCTGATCCATGTCAAACCCTTTGGGCCCGTAATTAAATTTAACAATTGGGAATGAATGTGATGGGCTAGGCCCATTAATTGAGAATGAACCTTTTATTCCCATAACCATGCTTTATTAATTATTATTATTTATTGGTCAAGTCATAGTGGGCCTAAAACAGTTGGTTGACTTTTGACTCTTGGTAGGAAATAAATATTAAATACACACGAACTTTGAAATTTGAACCACTCCCAACAGACCGCCTAGATGAAAAATAGAAAATGGGCTTCTAAGTTTCGAGGTTGGGCTCTGTAGTATGTACAGGCGGCCCGTCAAAAGAACATGAGATATTGAATAAGACCACGTCACGGGCGAGTTGAGTTCTCTTCCAAATTACATTTAAAAGTCAAAGTTTTAAATACTTAAAACTTAAAATTTTTAAATAGTTTTCAAAACCTCCAATAAGGTTTGATTTAGTGGTTAAAAGGGTTAGATAGGCCATAAGAAATGACCAATTCGAACCTCCATGAGAACATTTACTATATAACATCATAATTCAATTGAGCAAAATGTCAAATCATTATTTTTATGTTATCCTTTTGGAACTTTAATATTTTATACATTATTATTGTATGATTTTAATAAATAAAAGTGTATCCAAACAAAGTTTTTAGACTGCATTACTGTCTATTATTATAAAATATAAAAAATTTATATGAAGGTATACATCAATTATAAATTTTGCATTTATGGATGATTTAATCTAAAATTGTTGAAGTGATTGAGATTTAGAGTTTAACCCATCTAAAATCTAGATTGATCCAAATTTTTGTTTTACTTTATGTTTCTTGGCAATATTCCATATATATACTAATTTTGCTTAACATTGTGATTCATATATGCCATGGCTTATGCAGAGTCTGATATCGTTTTGAAAGCGAGCTTGTGACGACGCCCGTTATCTTTCCTGCATCCCAGTGGAGAAGCCGAAAATCATGACTAGACCGTATAAATTGTGCGAGTTTTCAGCCCACGATTTTTATGTTTCATGAAGAACTACTACTCGAATGTCTTTAGAATTTTGCATTGCATGCATGGTAACTATATTCTTTCTACTTCCTAAGTGGTAGTTTTATTATTTATAAATATCATATTATATAATTAAAATGGTTTTTATTATACATGAAGTATTTGAAAAATCTAATAAGTTTCCTTGTATCAAACATTCAAGATATTTATTTGTCTTTCCATTCAAGCCGAATTCATAAAAATTTGCATCTCATCTGTTTAAGATAGAGAGTTATATCCTATTAATAGGATTTGCATTCTATCCAAAGGTAATTTAATTAGGAATCTGACCTATTAATTTTATATCTACATAATCTCAGGATATCTGCATAGTATTTTTTTTTTACGAAGTAACAGACACCTATTTACCCTTTCTAGATTTTCTCATCAATTATAGATAGAAGGGGAAGAAGATGAAAAACTTTTTAATGATATGTTTGATTGTAAAGTTCTGGTATTAAATTATGTAATGATAGACCGACCAGATCATATTTTTATATTGAACATTTTGAATAAAATGAAGTCATATTCATACCTCTATAAAAAAAAAAAAAAAGAACAAGAAATTTGGACTTTGAGAGTTGGAATGGCCCAAATTGTCAATGTAATGGTTTAAGTTATGGTATGTTCTTCTCTAAGCACTATATCTAAGTGTTGAGTTATATAATTCAACTTCTTTAAAAGTAAAGTCTAATATTTTGTATTAATTTGACTTAGTTCATTGAGAAAACTTGATCAATGTAAACTTTTTATTTTTCAAATAGGATCACAATATCTAGTTATATATTATATATATATATACTATATATATATATATATATACCTATACTCTCTCTATATATATATTAGCTTAATAATGACTTATCCCATCCCATATAAAGATTGTCTAGAAAGTTTGGTTTAAAGTAGTTTCCCCTTACATAAGATACATTTATGCCATTGAGAACAACTTCAAAACCTTCTTTCTAAGATCATAATAAAGTTTGAAGTGATCACATAGTTGCTTTTTTAATGAGTATGGAGGCAATAACCATTGTGCGTTTGTGTGAATGTATAAGAGTGTGAATCCATCATTATACTTGTATGATCTAATAATAATAATAACAATAATAATAATAAAGTCTATAATTGACTTCTTATACAAATTATAATTTATACACTACTATTATTGTAGAACCAGTCAAATATGAAATAATAAATTCTTAGTAATATTCATCAAAACTTGTGGATGTCAGAGTAAGTTCCCATTGATTAAAACATTTGCCTAATAAGTTTGTGACACATCATCTACACATACCAAACACGTCCATCAACTACGTTTATCACAATTAATGCATGATGATGACGATGATAATAAGAAAAATAATTTTTTTTTAAAATAACAACAATTTATCTAGAAGAAATATCTTGACTAATTGAAGTTATTATATGGCTGCTTGGCTAGCTGTAGCAGCGGACGTAGAAAATAAGTTAAGGGGGGCAAAAATGTTAGGGTTGTGTTTGATTTCTGAAAAAAAATTAAATAAAAAAAAAAACTAAGAAAACTGATTTTCTCATGTTTAGTTGTTTAATAAAAATTTAAGGATTTATGTTTTGATTCTAAAAGTAGTAATGAAAGAAAAAATGCTAATGAAATAATTTTCATATAATTTGATTACCTACTAAAAAAATTCAAAAAAAGGTAAATATAAATAAAGTACTTATAAATTTTAAGTATTTTAAAATTATTTCCATATTATGTTGATGAGTTTAAATAAATAAATTTGATTTACAGGTATAAATAAAAATATTACATAGAAATTAATTTTATTTTATGTTCCTTTTTTTTTATCCTTTCTACTTTTATTTCCTATTTTTCTTTTATTTGATTTTCCCTCAAATTTACCAGGACCCAAACATAGTCCTAAAGAAAATCAAATATAAATAAAATTACTTATAAACTTACAATTCTTAAATTATTTAATCATTATATTAATGAGTTAAAGTAAAAAATAATACATAGATTTAACTCTATTTTTACTTTCTTATTTTTCCTCCATGTTTTTTTTCTTACATTATTTAGAAACCAAACATTACCTAGATTAATTTTGGAGGAGGGGCAAATCAAAACAAAATTGTAAATAGTTTAATATTACTTTGAATTAAACAGCTAATATAAATCTCTTTTTTTTCCAAAATTTGAGGGCCATTGCCCCCTCCAAAACCTTGCTAGGTTCCGCCCCAACTATTATTGTAGAACTTGATCAAATATATAAATAATAAATTCATAGTAATATTCATCCAAACTTGTGGATGTCAGAGTAAGTTACTATTGATTAAAACACTTCACTAATAAGTTTGTGATATATAATTTGTACATACCAACACTTCCATCAACTACGCTTTATCTAGTGTGCACAAATCGTAACGATGAATATCAAAAAAATAATATATATTTTTTAAATGGCTTTATTATTGAAGAACTTGATCAATATAAATAATAATTCATAATATAATATTCATCCACAACTTGTAGATGTATAGATTACCATTGATTAAAACATTTGTCTAATAAGTTTATGACACATGTCTATTTTGCTGCCCGTCCATCAACTACGCTTATCTGGTGTATGATAGCTGACATTGACAAAGATAATTAGATGATGACAGATAATTTTTAAAATATTATATTTTTAAATAATATTATTGTAGAACTTGATCAAATATAGAAATAATATATTCATAGTAATATTCATCCAAACTTGTGGATATTAGAGCAAGTTACCATTGATTAAAATATTTGTCTAATAAGTTTGTAACAAATAATCTATACATACCAACACGTCCATTAATTACACTTATCACAATTAATGCATGATGGTGACAATGACAAGGATGATGTTAGATGAATACGATGGTAATAAAAATATTATAACGAAATATTCTTCTATTATAAGCCTTGATCAATACAAATAAGATTCATAGTAATATTCATCCAAACTTGGATGTCAGATTGAGATTACAAGCTAATTAAACCATTTACCTAATAGGTTTGTGACCGTGGTGGACATACCAACAGGTCCATCAACTACACTTATCACAATTAATGCATGATGGTGACGATGACAGGATGATGTTAGATGATGACGATGGTACTAAGAAAAATAATATATATTTTTTTAAATGGCTTTGTATTATAAGACTTGATCAAATATAGAAATAATAAATTCATAGTAATATTTATCCAAACGTGTGGATATTAGAGTAAGTTACCATTGATTAAAATATTTGTCTAATAAGTTTGTGACACATAATCTATACATACCAACACGTCCATTAATTACACTTATCACAATTAATGCATGATGGTGACGATGACAAGGATGATGTTAGATGATGACGACGATGGTAATAAGAAAAATATATATATTTTTAAAATAACAACAATTTATTCTAAATAATGAATGATGTGAGTTCATTAATTGGTTTGGCAGCTGTGCTTTACCGTCAATTTTAATTATTGAATTATAATTTATTCGAAGGCGAAACAACAAAATGTTGAGATTATATTATAATAGATAGGCTGATGAAGTTGGTAATTTACCCCTTCAGCGGGAGTCAATCTCCAATAATTGAATTAAATTATTAAGAACATGATCAAGCACCCAGATGATATTGAAAACCCCATTAGCGAAAACTGTTACCTTCTTACATTATCTACAGGTGATGGTGTGATTGAGTCAGCCATAAAAATCTCTTCTTTGGCTTATTTATAGATCATGTGCTCATACTCATCTCAAACAATAACATGAATGTTCTTATCATCTAAAAGTCTTGTGATTTGTTCAGCTACCATATGAATGTTCTTATCTACCTAAGTCTTAACTACCATATTTTCAGATATATACTTGAAGGATCCGTAGGATTAGCATAAATGAGCTTGGGGGCTCAAAAACATTTCAGCGGATATAGAAGCTTTTCGCCCCAGCCTTAAATTAAAATGAATTGGGCTGAACCTTCTGGTCTTGGCATCGCTTTTTAAAAAAAAAAAAAAAATAAATCACAGGCAGTCTTAAAAAATTTCTTTCTTTTCTTTTCAACCGCCAGATTTTTTTCGGGAGAAATCGTAGGAGTTCACTGTTTTTCGGACTCCCAAATTTACAAATTTGATGAAAACATTTAAAAGCATTCCAACTAGTCATCAACTTATTATGGACTCATCATCCTTTTATGATCAACCAAATATCGTATATATCACGATTTATTTCTTTGAATCGTAGCTTGTTTCATGTACTTGATTGTGCGTAAGGTACATCAAAGATTGGGCGAGCTTTGGAAGCAAACGACCGCTACGTCTCTGCTCGTCTAAGCTAGGATCCAAAAGTATTTGCATGGATTCAGCACTTCCCGACGATATCTGTATATCACGTATCTACGTGACAAAAATATTCACGTATACAATATACCAAATTATTTCCAATGCGGTCGCGTCACGTCGTCTCGCCGATATTTCATTCATTCTTAGCGAGGAGTGACCTCTATCAGTGCACCTATCTTGGGTCTGAAAATGTTTTGCTGTGGAAAGAATGAAATTTAAGGGTAGGTGGTGTCGTTTCGTTTTAGACCTTGTCAGTATCTAAAATAATACTGTATATTATGCGATTAAAATCCATTTGCTCTGATAAACATTTATGCGCTTGAAACTTCTTTTCGATAAATCACTATCTGAATTAAAATCGATTTATCTTTAAACATTTATGCCTTAAACTTTATTTCATCATCTGTATTTAAATCAATTTATGCTTTAAGCATTTGTCAGCCCAAACTTCTTTGATAAATCACCTCCATTTAAAATCCGTTTATGCACTTAAGCGTTCATTACCGTCTTTTCTTTTCTTTGTTAACAACTGTTCCTTTTTGATGGGGCAGGGTCATATTGAGCAGTTTAAATTCGCGTGATGAGGCAGTCACATTCCGGTCATAACCACTCTGTTTGCGGGCTTCACGCTACTTGCGTAGAGATTCAAGTCGTAAAATCTTTTCTCAGATGGGATATTCTTTCACAAGCCTTTCATTTCCCTCTACCTCAAGGTTTAATCTTATCTTTGCATCTTAATGCTACAACATTAAAAATCTTGGCCCGATATCGGTCATGCGCAGTCGTAGGGGTTTAGGGTAGCCGTCAGGTCAAAAGCGTTCTTGAAATCGTTTATAATCTGTTGTCGCTCTTTTCTCCATTCCATATATGCATCACTGCTTGTTCAAAACTTCATGTCTACGCCGCAATGTCATCCCCATGTTAATACGCATATAAATATAATATGCATTGTTCTGAATAAAACAATGCGATATAAACATTTCCATATCTTGTACATTACAAATTTATTCAGCTTTAGTTTAACATTAAGCAATTCACTTTTAAAACTAAATTCTCAAAATATCATTTTTCGTTTCGCGATTCAGCATTCCGATTAACTAACGTTGGTTAGTTGATCCGATCATCCTTTTCACCCTTTTCAAGAAAAAATCCTGTTATCGTGTCGTAAACACAAACTGTCATACCGCATTCGTTAAAATGAGCAATTCACTTTCTTAATGACTAGCTAGATTCGTTTGATGGCCTTTTTATAATACCTATAGACTTTATGACTCAAAAATTATGGCAATTATTTGAAAATTTATAAACTCTCAGGATCGATTCTTGATATATCGAATAACATCCTCTTTCAAATTTTCGATTTAAAATTAAGTCTCCACAAGCCGCCAGTATATAACGCGATACAGCATGACAAATAGCTGGTTTGTGAAGCGAAGGTCTACATAGCTCATTTTTAGGAACCATTTTCTGGGCACTTTAGTTTACAATTTGCATGAACCCCTTTAGATATAAAAATTTTTCCCTCAGAAGAAATCTAATTTAAATTTTGAATGCTCAATTAAGTGGAAATAGTGAAGTTAACATTAAAGCTCAGCCAGTCAAAACAGAAAACAGGTTCTTCTGTACCGAGACTGCTATTACAAAAATTTCAATTATTGTTTACTCTTGATTTTTTAACTCAGCTCTATGTTAAATCGATCACGTTATACTAGTTTGACATATCGCTGTAAGTCTACGTCAAACCCTAACCGTTCATTCACTTGATTTGTCAAAAACCTAATCTAATCCATAGACTTTCTCGATTTGTCTCAATCTCATCGTCATTAACTCGTGCTTGCTAATTTGTAACCTCCTTCATCAAAATAATGCTTGTCTTTCTCCATCCAACTCAGCGTAGAAAAACTTACTGCTGTTTCTTGTTTCGCTATGTATAACCGGCAGTTAAACGGAGCTCGTAGAGGCTTGAAAGGAATAAAATTCCCGCCTCTACCACTTTGCCCTACCTTTCTCTCATACTTTCTCCTTTCTTCCCTTTCTTTCTATCTTTCTCCTTTCTCTCCCTTCTCATGGATGATCCCTCTCTTCGAACACTTAAATCCCCTAATTTTAGACTTTAAAATATTCTTTAAAAGTGCCGCCAAATTAAATAATTATTGGTTCTTGTTTAAAAAGTGGTTTACACTTTTATCGAGGCTTTCTCGTTGGTGCATTCGTGAGACTAGTCATTTCGTATTCATTTAAATCGTCATAACAATAGTGCAGAAGGTTTTAGTGGCTCCGTAATAAAATCTCTCAGCCTGTAGAACTTTTATACCGGTTTCGCTATACTGGCACTATCTAGATTAAATGTCAAAAAAATATTACATGGTCGTCACAAAGCTTGAATTAACCATGGGTATTCAAATTAAATCCTTCGTGAATTCCAGGCTCACGAAATCACGAAATCAGATTTAAATCATTAAAATCGAAATTCGGACAATAGCGTATTATTATAGAGATTACGTTGGATCCATGCTGGAAACTATCAAAACGGACGTTTCACTCCGTTTCAGTTTCGTTTAGACTCCTATATGATTGATTCGGACATTTTCGTATTTCGGCCAATTTCCGAAGAATTTAAGCCACAGAGACTCCAATTTCGAGTCGAGAATCACTATTTGCTTTCAATCTCCCATTATCCTTCAATATCAGTTCAGTCATAGAACTGAAATTTTCTTAAAAATCCCTTTGCCAACCCCTCCATCGGATGAAGCAAAGAAAAAATCACTATTCATTAGGGCACCGGTTACAATTTTCGACAATTTTCACTTCATGCCCAAAATGATGTCAAAGGCGTTCTAAATTAATCCTTTCAACCTGTCATTAGACCTCAAATCGGTTCGATAACTACTATTATAACATTCAATAAGGTTGAGGGTTTTTACAATCACCTCCTTATAAAAATTCGTCCTGAAATTTAAATTCTATATTGCTTCCTCTCTACCGTGATTCATCCACAACACCTTTACTAAAGAGTCACTTTGTTTAAAACCTAATCATTCAGATGTAATTTAGACAGATGGTCTTTCCTTCATGTCAAATGTAACAATTCAGCAGTTGATCCTCTTAACATGTGAAGAATCTGTCATATACTTTGAAGCATAGAAATATAAAATATGTCATGTATTACGCATTGATTCAGGTGTAGCCTCAGCCAGGCCTTCTCTCAATTATTTTCATAATTTCATAAGTCCCACATATAGAGAGGACTTAACTTCCTTTCTTTCGAATATCAACACCCTTTCCCGAGGGTGATATCCTCATAAATACGATCCCCCTAAAATTCTGAAATCTCTCCCTTGTAGGTTATCATAACTATTTTATCCAATCTTGAGCTATCTTTAATCTATCATGATATTTAACATTATACATTGTAGCACAAGTATAATTATGAACCTAAATTTCTCTCCTTCCTCATCCCAACATAATGGAGTCCTACACTTCCTTCCATATAAAGGCCTCATAGTATATTCAATGCTTATGATAACTATTATTGTAGGAAAACTCCAGCTAATGGTAAGTATCTTTCTAACTTCCTTTAAACTCTAACACACAAGCCTTGAGTATAACTTCAGTATACAGTATGGCTCTTCCGGATTGGTCATCCGTGAAGTCGTACAATCTCTTTTATATACAACTGTTAACTTCTCAAACTAGAGTCACTATTTTCCATAGGTAGGAAATTGTGAGATTTCGTCAAATCTATCCACAATCACCTATATCACATCATAACCACTCTGCGAAAGTGGAAAAAAAAAAAAAAATCCATCATGATTTCTCTCCATTTCCCTTTGAGGATGGAAGAAGACTTCTCAGTCTACAATCTTTGATCCTCCATGTAACTTTTGACCAATGAATAACAGAAACAGTCTGCAACATCTTTCTTTGCCCTCACACATTACAGTATTCCCTTAGGGCATGATACATTTAAATGTTTCCGATATACTTTGTCTGGAAGAGCTGAGCCCTCTCCTAATTTATTTCTTTAATCTTCCACCGCGCATCTAGTACACATAACACGACCTATCATCACTACCATATGCCCGTCTAATCTTTTACTTTGCCTTGAGACTCAGCTTCCTTTTCAATTTAATCCATGATCGTATCTTGAGTACATAGCTTCGCCTTATCTTGTCTATTAGTACGGGACTAACATGAAATGTAGCTAGTAAAGGCTCAATATACAATCGCTCTAAGTACTAGGGCCCATAATTCACTCTAAACATAGAATTTTACAGCCTTTTAGGTGAGATATGGAACCCGTAAGGCTTCCTACTAAGAGCATCAGTTCCACATTAACCTCGATGGTACTCAATAGTGCACTCATAATCCTTAATGAGTTCAACCCATCTCCTCTGCCTCATTTAACTTTTTTCTATGTGAATAAATATTACATGTTCTTGTGATCCGTGTAATTTTACATGCAACTCCATATCGTAAGAATGCCTGTTACATAATGTAGAGCAAAGACTCACAACAACCAACTCTGGGGTTATGTCTCGATAATTTTGTCATGCTTTTTCAATTGCTCTAAATCATATGTTATCACATTTTATGCGTTGCATTAACACACCCCTAATCTCTCTCACTAGAAGCATCCCAATATACTGTATATCCTTCTCGCTCGACGAATTGTAAGAACTAAAAATATATCAAATTCCTTTTTTAGTTCATCGAATCTTTCACATGTCTCTACCATACAAACTTTTCATCTTTCCTTGTCAATTTAGTCAAAGGATCCTAACTTTGAAAATCCTTAACAACCTTCCGATAATACTCCCGCTAAACCTAGAAAACTTTGTATCTCCTCGTCACATTCGTAGGTGGTTTTCGCTCACAATTCTTCAATCTTTTCGAGGATCAAATGTAAAACCCTTCACTGAAATCACATGCCTTAGAAAGGCAACACTGCCCAACTTAACTAGAATTCTGATTAAGTTTAGCATACTAAGTAAATAGAATTTACTTAGATGTCTTCATGATCTTCATTATCGCTAAATAGATTAAAATGTCATCAATGAATACTATAACAAACTGATCTAAATAAGGCTGAAAACATCCTATTCATAAGATCCATAAAAGCTACTAATATGCTAGTCCAACTACATGATCAAAAACTCATAATGCCTATACCGTGTTTTCAAAGCTGTCACAGGAACGATCCTCCGACCTAATCTTTAATTGGATGGTAACCCGAGCTAGATCCATTTTCAAAAATACTCCTGCTCCTCGTAATTGATCAAAAGATCATCAACTGTAAATGGGTGTTGATTCATGATTAATTTTATTCAACTCTCAAATCAATATACGATCTTAAACTTTCATCATTTTTTTTATAAACGTAACCGCACTCCCTAAGGCTAAAGTACTACTAACAAAACCCTTACTCACAAGTTTCATCCATTTATACTTTCAATTCTTTCAATTCTTTCAACTTTTAAGGAGCCATCATATAAAGTGCCTTAGCAATTGGTTCATTCTAGGGGTCATTTCAATCTAAAATTAATATATATATATATATATATTTTTTATATATACCTAGAAAGATCCTCCGAAATACATCCTGAAATTATTTGACTCATCGAACATCTTCCATCTCGACTACCACATTCCTCACCTCAATAGCATGTTGTGGTACCTTTGATATAACTTTCTAAGTATTTTACTGTTCCACATAATCGTCATATTATTGGTAGGTAGTATTTTCCGAACCCACATAAACAACCTCTGCCTTCCTCGCTTATAGAACCTAACTCTTTCCTATAACAATCCTTTCAGAGCATGATGTCTAGATAGTAAATCCATGCCTAATATAACATCAAAGTCATGTGGATATCTAATAATATCAAGTCCGCCAAAACTCCTAGCCTCCAATAATCACTCATGTACAATCAACTTTTCCATACTTCTTCCTAGGGTGGCACAATCATTCCACATTCATCATTATGTCTTCAATTTCTTTCCATTTTCTTTCAACAATTACAATTAACAATTCACTTATGTCATTGATTCACTTAAGCTAAATTAAACCCATGCATTTTCAATTAACCATCTCATTACCCCTAGCCACCTAATTACGCCTTCAGATCTCCTATACCGCCATAATTTCTCGCCTCTAATCGCCTTATCCTTCAATGGACACCGTCTACCACCTGGCCGATTAAATGTCAGGCTAACATCTGAGCCATCTGCTCTAAAGGTATCTATCCTCCTACGACCTCAGGAGGCGGTGGCGGCCCTAGCTGTACTGCGGGTGGAGGAACATACGCAGACTCATCAACATGTTCCTCAGGTGGTGGTACTACTGCCTCAGGAGCTCTCCTGGTGGGTGGTCGGCCTCGACAACGTTTTTTTTCTGTGAATTTAGAAATTCAATATGTCATGTATCGTATATATGATTTTAAATCACATAAATAATTTATGCAATTTTAAAATAAAACATTAAAATAATCATATGAAAATAAAATTTCAAATCTTTATAACATTTTCAAAACCGTGGCTCGATACCACGCTGAAGGATCCCGACCGTGATTAACTCATGAACCCGAGCGGGATCTCCTAAGACTCCAACGGATATAGAAACTTTTCCTTAAAACCATAACTAAATCGGGAGTTTAACCCTTACAATTCTTCACATACCTTTTAAAAATACGCGGAAGTCATGCCAAAAAAATTTCTTTTTCTTTCTTTCCAACACTAGATTTTTTCGTGAAAATCTACAGTTTCCTCGTTTTCTGGACTTTCCCAAATTTACAAACCCGAAGGAAAACATTTAAAACACTTCTAAACTCAATTCATCAACTTCCATAATAGGACTCCCCGGTCCACAACCCAATCAAACACAATATACATATATACATTTATTTTTCAAATCATCAAAACATTTAAACCTCTTCAATTCCATGCATAATTTATCAAAGATTTGGGCTTGAGCGGCTTTAAGCCGACCGCCTACGTACTCCATCCTCCATTGAGGATCAAAGCTCACGTAGTTCCTTTTCAAACGATATACATATATACATATCTACATGACAAAAATATTCACATATACATGCAATTATTTCCAATGCAGCCACACAAGGCCGCCTCCTCGACAGCTCGACCACTCGCACAGAGGACCCTCTTACTCCACACCTATCTGGTCCTCGAAAATGTTTTTGAAACACACTAAAAGAATGAGCTAAAGGAGCCTAAAGGAGTGTACATTTTCATTTAGATAACATTTCCAAAGATATACCAAAATAATACATACTTATGCAATTAAAATCCATTTATACAATAAACATTTATGCCTTAAACTTTCTTTCAATAAATACTTATACCCATTAAAATCAATTTATGCTTTAAACATTTATGCCTAAACTTTATTTCAATAAATACTTATGCATTTAAACTATTTATGCGAAGTTACTATGCTCTTTAAACTTTCTTCAATAACATTTATACATTTAAAATCCATTTATGCCTTTAAACATTCAGATCAGAACTTTCTTTCTTTATTTCTTTCTTTCATTCTTTCTCGATGGAAACCTGGGGGGAATAAAACATAACCGTAAATAGCCTCCTGCACGGGACGGTGAGGGATCAGAGTTCCAATATACCACGTCGCGGAGAAACTCACGCTTTGCATAGGGTTCACCATAGTACTTTATCACGTGTAAGGATATTACCTAGACACCTTATTTCCCGCTTAGTAACCTATAACTTTACCCTCTTAATCCTTACACGCTTAAAAGTAATTTCCGGCCGATATCACTATAACAAGCCATAGGGGTTTAGGTAACCATCAAGAAACATTTCTTCAAAATACATTTATAAATACATTTAAATCCTTTTACTTTATCATTAAACACATATGCATACTTTAAACATTTTTAAACTTTCATAATACCTTAACATACGATTATTATTTAATACACATATAAATATATGCATTGATGCAAGATAAAACAATGCAATATAAAACATTTCCATATGCCTTAACATTTACATAAAATTTACATTGAAACTTTCAGTTTAACATTAAACCATTCACTTTAAAAACTAAATTCTCAAATATCATTTTCACTCACGCTTCACCGCCTCAATTCCGGGCCATTCTGGCCAGCCCTTGCCTCACCGATCATCCTTTTCACCCTTTTCCAAGAAAATCACAACTATACATTAATCATAACTTCCATTTTAATCCACCATACACATTCATTTAAAGCCAAATTAACAAATTACTCTTAAGCTAACTAAAAACTCATTCATTTTGGCCACCTTTTCCAACCATACCCTATAGACTTTATGACTCAAAAATTATTCAACGGTCTTCAAAATTTATGAAACTCTCCAGATCAGTTCTGATATATCAATAACACTTTAAATTTTCAATTTAAAATCTGCCCTAAAGCCTCAACCATATAACACAATCTGCAATAAATAATAACCAGTTTGGCAGAACAGAATCTGCACATAGCTCCACTTTGAACCATTTTCTGGGCACTTTAAGTTTACAATTTGCATGAACTTCCTTTTAGATAAATTTTTTCCTAGAAGTCTATTCCATCCAAAATTTGAATCACTCATCTGATTCAAATGCAAAGAAGCTTACGCCAAAATACTAAAAACTGGTCAAAACAGAAAACAGGACATTTCCCTGTACGACACCGCCGCTCAAAAAATTTACCAAATTGTGTTTCTTCCATTTTTTCTTTCACTCTAAACACTTAAAATCGACGCATTATACCCATTTTTGATATCACACAAAAGTCTACATCAAACCCTAACCATTCATTCACTTGATTTATCAAACCCTAATCTAATCCATGGCTTTCTCAATTTATCTCAAAATCAATACTACTCAACCAATGCCACTAAGAATTTAACATCCATACAAGAAAATCAAATCATTAGGCATGAAACATAAAAATCCAACTTTCCCACCATGAAAACTTACTTGTTTCTGGGTTTCCTTTGTCTTCTTCCTTGATTCACTTGAGCTCACTTGGAAGCTTTATATAATAAAAATCACCCCCACCACTTCGCCTACCCTTTCTCCTCCTCTTCTCCTTTCTTCCTTTCTTTCTATCTTTCTCCTTTTCTCTCCTTCATGACGTGATTCTCTCTTGGAGCACTTAAATCCCTAATTTAGACTTTAAAATATTCTTTTCCAAAGGCCCCTAAATTAAATAACCTACTGGTTAGTTTCAAAGGTTTACACTTTTATCCAAGCTTCATTGGTCCATTCTCATGAGACCAAGTCATTTAATTCATTATTTAAATCTATAACTTGTACTCCATTAAGAAAGGTTTTAATTTGGCTCATAATAAAATATCTCCCTATACAGCCTTTTATCTCGCCACCTTATAACGCTTTTTATACCGATTAAATGTCAAAAATATTCTGGCCAGTCAGTTTCAACTTCAAATTAACCACGTAATTATTCAAATTAAATCCTTCATAATAATTCCGCGCCTGAAATCAATCGAAATCAGATTTAAAATCATTGTAACCGGAAATTCGACAATAGCGCATTATTATCCGAATTACGCTCGGACGCTCGAAACTATCCAAACGACTCGCTTCACCGCTTCGCTTCGCTAGATCACGACGATTCCGACATTTTCGTGATTCGCCCACTTCCGAAAAATTTCGCCACGCACTCCAATTTTCAGTCCGAAATCACTATTTACTTAAATCTCCATTATCTTCTAAATATCGCTTCAAAGTCATAAGAACTGAAATTTTCTTAAAAATCCCTTGCAACCCCTCCATCCGATAAAATAAGAAAAATCACTATTCATTAGGGGCACCCTACAATTTTCGACAATTTTCAATTTCATGCCCAAATGATGTCCAGAGCGTTCTAAATTCTAATCCACCGCTTCTATCATCGGGTCTCAAATCGTCTGCCACAATAACTACTATTATAACATTCAATAAGGCTGGGGTTTTACAATACGTGTCAGCAAATTCTTTTTTTTTAATAAAAAAATTGATTTTAAATAATCTTCAAGCATACCTTCAATTTGGTCTCTCCATGTCATGTAATTATACAACATAAAAGAGATTCTCATTTTGATATAAAACAAAACTGTTGTTAAAGTCATAGTTGGACGTTGCGACTTTGGTTAAAAAATGAAGCGGCAATTACAGTCTTAACAATGATATTTTTCTTTTATATCAAAATGGGAGTCTCTTTACTCTATGACATTTCTACATGGGTAGGTTAAATTTAACATAAACTTGAAGGATGAGCTAAAATCAATATTTGTTTTAAAAAAGAGGTTATTTTTAACTCATAACTTATATTTTTCATGTCAAACATTTATTTATTTAATTTATTTAAATAATAAAATAATAGTCTATTACACCTAAAGTTGGTTCTTTTTCCACATTGACCCACGATATATGACTCCAAATTTCGTGAGTCTACAATCCGATCCTAAGGTGCGAGGGTTTGCCCTCTTAGTATGGACCTTATGCTCGCAAGATTTTCAAGTATATAAACACATTATATTATTATCTATCTCGCCGATTAGAATTTCTCAAATCGGTAGTGAAGCTTCGCCCATGGTTTTTTCCTTAGCGGTTTCTGCAAATCTTGTGTTTTTCCTTATTTTTCATATTTCTTTATTGTGCCTTTGATCATAACAAGCAGATCGTGAGCCACAGTTTTTCTCCGATGACAATGACAACCATGAAATTCAAATTTCGGCTGCGATCATGGGCACTGCATTTTAAAGCTGTGGCAAGTTAAGATGGGTGTTGTGTCAAGGCAAATGAATTTGGATGAAGCATTGCTAGAGCTTGACAAGATGCCATCATCATTGACAAAAGAGGAGAAAGAACGTAAGGATTGTAAAGCACTATCTCAAATTCAGCTTCATTTATCAAATTAGATTATGCAAGACGTTTTGAAGAATAAGACTACTGATGCGTTATGGCTGAAGTTGGAAGAGTTGTGCATGACGAAAAGTCTTATGAGTAAGTTATACTTGAAGCAGCGATTGTATTCACAACTGCATGGCGTATAGGTCGCCTTTTGCAGCGTCATCTTGGCTTAATTTGTTAAATTGGCCATAGATTCAAAACTTCTCGGCGTTAAATATGAAAAAGAAGAAGATCTAGGGTTAATGTTGTTGTGTTCACTTCCTAATTTGTATGCGACTTTTAGAGATATGATTTTATATAGTCGTGATACCCTAACCCTAAATGAAGTCTATGGGGCTATGATTTCTAAGGAGAAAATGAAGCAAAATCAGAGGGCTTAAGCGCATTTTGAGATAGCTATTTGTACATGGTAGGTCGCAAAGAGAAGAATTTTGGTGAAGAATGTATGAAATGTCAAAATCCAGACTTCTAATAAAATCAGATCATCAGAAGAAAGGGTCAAGATCGTGAAGGAGTGTCTCCAAGTCAGCAGAATAGGGAGAAGAAGTTCTCGAACAAACAAGGAGAGAAATCTAGGAAATATGGCGAAAGCTGTTAGAATCGTGATCATACTAATGGAGAACTTTTGGTTGCGTCAGATACTGATTTGAGAGCTGGTGAAAATTGGATTTTAGATTATGTTTGTACGCTTCACATGACTCCTAATCGGGACTGGTTCTCTACATACGAACCTGTGCATAAAGGTGCGGTTTTGATGGGTAACAATGCATCTTGTAAGATAGAAGGTGTGGCTGGGACAATTCAGATTAAGATGTTTGGATTAAAAAGAATAGTGACTCGCGATGCTAGACACGCTCGATTCAGTGCGACCTGATATCCCTAAGTACTCTTGACTCAAAAGGGTACAAATACACTGGTGAAAGTGGAGTTATGAAGATTAGTAAAGGAACCCTAGTTGTGATGAGGGGTCATCAAAAGACAATCATATTATATGTTATGCAGGTTCTATCAAGCAGAAGAGATGTTGTTGTTGCATTCAGACGCCCCATTTCCTCGGGTGTCCGTTGATTCACCACAACTCGCTTAATTATACGCCTCGCATTACCAGACACATATGCCCGAGTAAAAATAGCCTCTCGGGGCTCCTCATCTATCCATACTCATAAACAAATATCTCAACTATATTCTCATAGTTTCACGTCATTTCACACAAAAAGATTTATACATAATTACAAAATATTTACTTAGTGCTCACATTTCGCTTTCTTCTCAAAAAGTCTACTCTACGGCGCCGTCTCCTCGATAGTCCCCTTGCACTAAAGTTGGGTCCATAATCCTGGGCGAAAGGAAGCCCAAAGAGTAAAATTCTCCTACGCGGTTACTCCTCACCTAAATGCATATGCACTCAAGATATATAAACATCAATCACATTTCATACACTATTTTCTATACGAACAGTCTATATCATGCATGAGATGCAACTTCATGCTCACCACCCGAGTCCCAATCGACTCCTCACACCCTAACGCCAAACGCAAATAAAACTACCACACACCCTCGACTAAACCATCGACACCCTCCACTTTTATTTATCAAAAACTGATTTCGATTCTTTTCCTTTATTTTGCCGCAACGGATTTCCTAAGCACCGTAGGACGCCGCACGCCTTTTCAACATTTTCACGAACTTGCATCGCTTCTGGATTCATTGCCTAACCGCCGAAGAACTGTGACTTTCACCCCTGTGTGTGATCTACCCCAACTTGCTCCGCCCAAACACGTGAATTTATCATTTCGACCATTTACACACTCGCTGACCCTACTCCTGACTTTGTCCCATTTTTTCCCGAGCTCACGACCCACTCACCAACACTCGACTTAATGGAACCTTACCCCGCACCCACACCCGACCGACGCGATGCGATCACAAGATACGAAATGCACGACACGTATTTTCCTCATGTTACATGCATGAATGAGCACTACTTAAACATTTACAAAGTTCATTGACAATTATGGTAATTTATACATATAATCTACCACCACGCCAACCATATTACTGGCTACATTGGGGCCAAAGATGCATCAATATCCCATTTTCACACTTAACATGTTATTCGCTAGCACACAATTAGGTCACAAACTCTGACCACTCAACAGCACTCTCACGCCCTGAAGAACAATACGAACCATTTTGCCCAACTCTTATCATCACATCAAACAACCATTTATACCTGTAAACTTTCGCTCTAATTAAAACCCAACTTATACAAATTCATGCAACTGGTCATGAATCCATACCCATTAATTCCAAATCTTGAACTAATATACATCGGGCCTCACATTCCATGCTAACCCCTACCATTATAAAGCCTTGTGCTAAAAGAAACCAAGAGAAATATCCTACCTCTCGAAGTCAAGAACTCCCAAAAAACCTGGAAACACGCGTCATTCCTCTCCGTTGTAATTGACTATCTGTTCGAGTTAATCCGACTGGCCTATCTCTTCCTTACTAACCTGCAGAAGCCCACGTCTCTCTGTGATTCCCATGTTCGCCACCATCTCCCTTCCCACGAATTCTTTCTTTTGCTTTCCTTTCTTTTTCTTTCTCTTCTCATTTTCTCTTCATTTCTCCCTACTTCCATCTTCTTTCTCCTTGGTCCTTTTTCCCCTTTTGAAAATCATCATTCGGTCAAAGGAGGCAATCTCTCCTTTCCCTCTACCCATTTGTGTGGCCATAAATTTTCATTCTTTCTTTTATTTCATATCGCCCCCTTTATGACATCATCACCACATTCGGCTTCACGAGCCACGGGATTCAATTCCCACACACAGCTTATATTCATGGGTGCCCATTACTTTTGATGCCGTCACATACTCGCAAGGCTAAACTACATCCCCTTTATCTTCGCTGGCCGCACATCCGACACCCCACGCCGAAAAACGCTGAAATCCCGACCACCCTAATCCAACGAAATTGACGCGCAGAAATAAATTTCACGACATTTCAACTGAAAATTGTCATTATCCGAGATCTAGTAAAATTCGACAACCGGAATTTATTTACCCTTTATCCAAAAATCTCGATTTTCTCGCTTTCACACATCTCATTCATTATTAGAGGATGATATTACGAACTCCCGCGACATGCGCCTTTGTGTGCACACGATTGACAACGGTACTTAAAAGTCGAAAGAGACTTAGATAAGAGAAAACAAAGCAGTTACAATTTTGTGAGCATCAGGTTTTTAGAAACATGTCGAAAGCCAGACTTTCTTGTGAATTCATAAGTCAAAGGAGTCGCTTAACTATCTACATTCAGACCTTTGGGAACCTACAAAAGTCTATTCTATGGGAGGTACTACTTATATGTTGACAATCATTGATAATTTCTCTTGTAAGGTATGGGTATTCTTCTTGAAACAGGAAAGTGATGTGTTTTCAACATTCAAGGATTGGAAGACAATGATTGAGAAGTAAACAGGGAGGCAGGTGAAGTGTTTTCGCACTAATAATGGGTTAGAGTTTTGTTCTAATGAGTTTAACACTCTTTACAAGAAAGAGGGAATTATTAGACATCGTACAGCTCATCATACTCCATAACATAATGGTGTAGTAGATCGTATGAATAGGACTTTGATGGAGAAGGTCATTTTCATGCTCTCTAATGCTCAATTGCCGGAGTCTTTTTAGGAAAAAGTCACGTCCACTGCATGTTATTTGATCAATTGTTTTCCCTCAGTTGCTATAGAGAAGAAGACTCCTCAAGAGGTATGGTATAGTAGTCTTCCTACTTATTCAAATTTGAAAATTTTTGGATGCCCTGCATATGCCCATGTTGATAATGGGAAGTTATAACCTAGATCAATGAAGTGTATATTTCTTGGTAATAAATCTGGTGTGAAAGGCTATAAATTGTAGTGTTCGGAAACCAAGAAATTGGAAATTAGCAAAGATGTGATTTTTGATGAGACTTCCATGATTCAGGTCTTAGCTTCTAAAGACTCTAGTGTTGAGACTGTGTAGAGAGTTGATAAACAAATGGCAGACTTGTTTGGTTCCCAATTCAGATGAGCAAAGTGCTCCTACAGCTTAAGATCCAGTGCAATAGTATGCTATTGCTAGAGATAGAGAGAGGAGGACTATTAAGCCACCACATAAATATGGTGAAGCTGATCTGGTTGCATATGCCTTGAGTGTAGGAGATAATATTAAGTCCAATGAAGAGCCATCCAATTATGAAGAGGCAGTAAGTTGCAATGATTAAGGTAAGTGAATGATTGCTATGTAAGAAGAGATAGAGTTCCTTCATAAAAATGAGACATGAGACGTGGTGAGGCTACTCCAAAGGGAAGAAACCCATTCCTAATGTAAATGCAGGTTCAAGAAGAAAGAAGGCACATCGGGAGCTGAGAACGTGCAAGGTACAAGGCAAGACTAGCCAGGTAAAAAGGTTATAGCTCGTATTCCAGGTGTTGACTTCACAGATGTATTCTCTCAAGTGGTGAAGCATAGCTCAATTCGAGCTTTGCTTGGGATTGTGGCTTTTCATGATTATGAGCTTGAGTAGATGGATGTGAAGATTGCATTTTTACATGGGGAGCTTGAGAAGGACATCTATATGCTACAACCAGAGGGTTTACAGCTTCAGGTGAGGAGGACTATGTTTGCTTACTTAAGAGGTCTTTTTATGGTTTGAAATAGTCTCCTAGACAACGGTATAAGAGAATTCATTCATGATCTCCCATGATTTTAAGAGGAGTAGCTTTGATAGTTGTGTCTACTTCAAACGATGCAATGACGAGTCACTTTTGTATCTACTCTTATATGTTGATGACATGCTAATAGTAGCCAAGAGTAAAGAAAAGATAAGAACTTTAAAAGCGCTATTTAATAATAAGTTTGAGATGAAAGATCCGAACGAAGATTCTCGATGTTGATTTTAAGGGATAGAGTGGCAAGAAGATTATCCTTGAGTCAGAAAGAATCTATTGAAAAGGTGCTTCGTAGGTTCAACATACAATGCAAAGCCTGTTACTACTCCACTTGTAGCTCATTTCAGACTTTCATCTGTCCTATGTCCATAGTCAGATAAGGAGGTTGACTACATGTTTAGAGTACCATATTCTAGTGTTGTGGGTTCTTTGATGTATGCCATGGTGTGTTTCAAGGCCCGTATTTGGCATATGCACAAGGTAACTAGTAAGGTATGTGGAAAACCCGGCAAGGAACATTGAAAGGCCTGGAAGGATCATGTAATACTAGCATGGATCCAAAGAGTGTTTGTTTGCAAATAGTAAGACTAGAGACGGAGTCAGTAGGTATATTGATTCCCCGATTATGTCGAGATCCTTACAGATACGTGTTCACCATCGAGGTCAGGCTATTAGTCGAAAGCTACCTTCACAACAAAGTAGCTTGTCAACTACAAAGGCAGAGTACATGGTAGTTACAGAAGCTTGTAAAACGCCTTTGGTTGAAGGATTGTCTGGGAGCTATGATCAATTGCATCACATTGTTTTGTGATAGCCAGAGTGCTATTTCACCAAAGTTAAGATGTTTTTGCATGAGGATGAATCATATCGATGTGAGGTATCATTTGCGTACGAGACTATTACTGTGGTGAAGTATGTTGTGAGTAAAGTTGGAACCCAAGACAATCTCAGCAGACATGATGACTAAGTCATTTCCTATAGCCAAGTTTGCATCGTTCAAACTCGTGGACTTAGTTGCTAAGTTTTGCCCTACGGGCTATTGGTGGAAGATGAGTATGGTTTTGATCTTGTTTTGAGATATAGAGTTCGTTAGCATTTTTCTGTATGATGAAAATTCGTGTCAAGGTGGAGATTGTTGTTTTGTGACCCAAATTTGGTTTTGGGGTTATATCCAACTCGAAGGTCCGCGGTGTGACTTTTGTAAAGAGAAAAAGTTGAGAAAAAAATCGGGATCTGTTGTGGTAGCAGAGAGGCTAGGCCGTTGCTTCCAAGCCCGTAGCCTACAATCGATCTCGGGTCATGGGGGACTTGCTCGCAAAGATAGACCTCATGCTCCTGACATTTTCAAGTATAAACACATTAGGTTTATTCTCTATCGCATTTCGTAATTTTCTCTCAAATTGATAGTGAAATTTTCTTCTCTGCCTGTGATTTTTTCCCTCAAGGGTTTTCATGCAAATCTTGTGTTTTTCCTTATTTTTATATTTCTTTATTGTGTCATTGATCATACCAAAGAGATTGTTAACTTATTCCATAGGAAAGATTCGATTCAAATTACTTCCAACTTTCGGGGGTTAATGAGCTTGACACTAATTTGAATACGTAAAGGCGTGATGCCATGGCTTATGCGCATACGTAAACAGATCTTGGACTCAAGTGAGAGCGAGTGTGTGTGTGAGAGAGAGAGAGAGAGTGTGTGTGTTACGCATTACGCGCCTATTTGTGTGTATAGAAAAAGTGTGAATAACTATAATTGATTTCTATGAGTATAATTATACAATACTATTCCTTATAGAAATTGATCAATATAAATAATAAACTTATAGTAATATATTCATACAAACTTGGAGGGTGTGGGAGTGAGTTCCTACTAGCCAAAACATTTCGCTCACGTTTTTAATATATAATCAGACACACCTATAACACGCCTGCCTCCTATAAAGCTAGCATAAATTTCCGCATCGATGATGATAAGGATGATGTTAGATGATGACGATGGTATTATTAAGAGTAATAACAATTTTTTTTAAATAACAATAATTTGTACTAAAAATAAAAATGGATAATTAAGTTATTAATTGGCAGCTGCTTGGTTACAGTCAATTTTCAACTATCGAATTATAATTTATTAGAACGTGAAGCAACAAAATGTTATTGAAAACTGTATTATAATTGGTTGGTGATGAAGTTAATTATTGACTACACACTTAGCTCCACCTTAAGCCAAGTGGCGAATACTTAAGCCAAGAGTTTCTAGGTGATCTCTAGAATGAAACTCATCCGCCGACTCCACCTTACACACCGCACCAAGTAGTGTGGTGAAAATGACAAATCAAACCTTGTCGGACTTGGTGAGGTTTATGATGGGCAAAGCAGATCTACTCTAGTCACTTTAGAGGTATGCACATGAGACTACTGTTTAAGTGTTAAACAAAGTCCAATCCAAGTCAATTAAGGTTACTCCATATGGGATATGGACTAACAAAGAGCCTTATCTTTCTCACTCAAAATACTGTGGTTATC
Organism: Tetrastigma voinierianum; assembly: GCA_016808115.1. Taxonomy (NCBI): domain Eukaryota; kingdom Viridiplantae; phylum Streptophyta; class Magnoliopsida; order Vitales; family Vitaceae; genus Tetrastigma; species Tetrastigma voinierianum. The sequence continues at coordinate 88,451 of JAEQBH010000969.1, forward strand.
CAACTCATAAGAAATGAACTTTGTTAGGCGTTTCGGAGCTGGGACCCAATGGTGTGTCTGTTTGTACGATATCTTAAAGAAATTTTGGATATCAGTTCTACAACACGATGGAGCAAAAGTTGTTTGTTTCAAAGTATACAATCTTCTTAGAGAAAGAGTTTCTTCTAAGAGAAGACAATGAAAGCAAGGGTGAACTTGGTGAAGTTCAAAGTGCTCGAACAAACACATATCAACTGACTTAATCCAAAGAAATAAAAGAATTAAGGACACAACTAGCAAGGTGAAGTAGTTGAGAAACATCTCAAAGTTTATAAAATTGTGCTAAGCTGCATACTAAAACCAATTCCAAGGCCATAAACCATCAACTAATCAATAATTATAAACAAAGATTTTATTTTCACATTTTGTAATATATATATATATTATTCCTATCCTAAACTTTTTGGAGCCCTAAAGAGAATGGCCTGGTCCACTAGTTATATGCTCAAAAAATCTAAAGATTCCATATTGTTTTACTTAATAGGCCTCCTAGTTGTATAAAAATGTTCCATATGGCTGCACAACATTGTATACATGCAATAGGCCTAGTCATGTCTTTTTTTTTTTAAATCATTTGATCTTGTAGTTCCAAGAAGTTCATGCAACCGGGGCAAAACTCACATGCTTTGACATTGCAAAAAGCCATAGACCAAAATGTGACGCCCTAAAACTCCGGGGTCCGTCACTACCCACAACTCCGCGGAATATTAAGTGGACGTCGGTTACCCGACACCACTTTAGGAAAATCTAGCAGTCTCCTTTCAGACGGGAGCTCTACCCAAATACAAGACTCCGCATATACACCGTCTCCAAACAATTCAATATATATACAATATATATCCAACGCGGCCACTTGGGCCCATAAACAGTACTCAATGTACATGCCAACTAGGAAACCAACTATAAATTCAATAGTTACAAGAGTTGGTTTTTACTCTTAAACAATACATATATTAAACTAAAGAGTTCTAATACATGTACAACCACCAAGGCCACATCCCTACTTTCTTCACAATAAACTTCTAGGATCGAGTCGTCCCTCGCACGCTCCCGCACCGTAAAAGGATCCCATCCCAAGAGCCAAAGCCCGCAGAGAATCGCCCTAAGTGGGCTACTCACCACCCAAGTGCAAAGCAATGTTCCATTCTTAAACACACATTCAAGCAAATGCATGATCCTACTTGAATGTCTACGACCAACTCGCATCCCCATCCACCGACTTCTCTCACACTCGCCTAAGCCTTTCGTATGAGAATATTCGCTTTTATTAGCGTGGCAACCCATGAATATATATATCAATTCGGGCCGCCCGACGATTGATATATATTATTTGTTTGTTTTTGGACTACCTCCGATGAATATCAATTGGCCATTCACGCATTGATATTATTTGTTTGTGGACTAATTTCATGAATGTATATCAACTGCCGCTTTGACGGCTGATATATTATTTAGTTTGGACTACCCTCCGATCATTTAATATTTTAGACTACCTCCGAACCACTTTCCTAGGACTCATCTCATGCACTAACTCCATAATCCTAGATGTTCCAAAGGCATATGGAATGCATGTATGCCAGTTCCAATTCAGTCTAATCACATGCAAATATATAAACATGAATATACTCGCATAAAAATTAAATCACACAACATGTTATGATTTTATCATTTCAAACACCAAAATTAGCTCACTTGGGCTAATGTTCAAACACAAGCAATTCGATTCGAATTACTTAACCAAACACATATTTTCACAAAAATATAGCTCTTAGAACACTATTTCCTGTGAATAAGAAACCCTACATCGTTCTCGAAAATCACAACTCAATCCGCTCACTGTGAACCCGAGATCACACCTACCATTCCCGGCCTATTTCCATACCAATACATGATGAACACCAAAATACCCATTTTTCACACCAATTCAGTCGTGGAGCAGCCAAGGCTGCTCCATTTTTTCTTCCAAAAATTTTATAAATTCGTCCCAAGCTCGTGATCAATCAAACTACTCACTCTGGCCAAACAACCGAAACATTAGTAAAACACTTAAATGGGAGTAAAAACCCAAGTAGGGAGAAAATCCTACCTCAAGGAGTTTGAAGAAACTCCCGATCCCGGAGTCCACGCGTAGCCTGCCCCGCGTAGAACATTTCTCCTTCTTGTCCCGGGCCCGCCGACCTGGCCTATTCAGGTATTTCAGAGAGAAGCCCTCTCTCTCTCTAGAATCCTCTCACACCATGTCACTCGAGACTTCAATATGATTCTCCACGTTTTTTTGCTTTGGTTGATTTAAAGAGAAGAAGCACTATTGGCTAATTTGGCTTTTAGTGACTTAAAATCACTCACTCCCTTCTTCTCCGCTTTGACATTCGACACTATCTCTGGGTCATTCATTTATCATTTCTCTACTCATACCAATTTATGGTACATGAGTACATGCTATTTGCGCTTTCGTCGTGATCGAAAAATCGATGACAGACCCGAAACGCGATGCTCAAAAACGTGCCGATCCGACCTCAAAGAAATTGCGAATTTACGTGCTAAATTAGATTTCACGAGACGATTCCTAACTATAATCCGCTTTCACATCTGATCTAGAGAATTAATCACGGACTTTAACCGGTAATTATAATTTGTAATCAAAATTACGATTTTGCCCTTTATCTCGCGTAAATCGAATTTCTGCCCTACATTCTCCTTCCCAAAGAATTCTCATTCCGAAATTCAGACTATCATAATCAAGACATGCATATGCAACGCGCACTCATCATGCATGTAAACTAATCATTTAAATTTAAACGACTAAATCCACGTACCTTCATCCCTAAACACGGCGACAAGTGGCCCGCATCGTGTCCCTCGTCCCACGTGTACCCTCCACCCATAGTGCCTCCATAGTACCTCAACACTAGCCCTCCCCACCCGCTTTGCGCCGCAAACCCGATCACTCCGCCATCAATAATGCACACCGGTCCCTCCTCAAGGTCCCATCCGTGTCAACCTCACTCTGTCCCCAATCCACCACATGAGCCGGATCCGAGTATACTTCCTGAGCATGGAGACGTGGAAACACCCGTGACACCGCCATGTCATGCATAACGCCCAACCTGGGCACGCTACTGTCTATCCTCTCGAGTATCTCGAAGGTCCAATGAACTCCTACGATACTTCCCACGTCGTCGACCCGACCACCTCTCTTAGATTCACCTTCAAGGAAACGTATCACTAACCTCGAATCCTAAGGGTCGACGCCGCACATCTACATAGCTCTCTGGCTTCGCTTCGAGCCGAGAAGACGCTGTCGTATTAAGCTCACCTTTTCTAAGGTGTCTCTAATCAAATCAGGACCAGTGATGGAACTCTCTTCCACTTTGGTCCAACATAACGGTAATCTACATGGCCTCCTATACCCTGACTCATATGGTGCCATTCGTACACTCGCCTGATAACTGTTGTTGTAGGCGAATTCCACTAAGGGCAACTAATCCTCTACCCTTATGATCCAGGACACATGTTCGCAACATGCCCTAACGTCTGCAGATGTAATCCATACACACGCAACCCTACACCACCCTTGCTAGGTGTGTAATTGCTAACCTCTCTGTTGTCGCACCACGACACAATCCAATGGATCACAACCTAATCCATGCATGTCATCCATCTACCGAGCTCCCGCGCCCAACAACATCCAATGAAATTTCCAAAGGGGTATCCAAACCAGTCACTCCCGACTTCTATCACTCAACTCTAAGTCTAATGGATAACCTAACAAGCAGGTTTTCATCTCGAGCAACATACCCTTCTGGGCCACACTTCAAGCCTATTACATTCTCACATAAATTCGGGATATCTCCCTGCCCACACTCTACTCAGATATCACACAGAGCAGAATTGAGCATCTTCACCATGGTCTCACCCCATCGTCAACCTCTCACCCTACATCTTAGGAAGAACATCTACTGGCTTCTTCTTAAGCTCAATTTCAGCTTCTTTCCAAATAAAATTCAATGTCAGGTCGCTTATGACAACTTCCTACAGCAGAATCTCACTATCGACAACCGATGGTCGCCAACTCATCCATGTCAAAGCCCCGACATCAACAACCACTGAAGTCACCACCCCAGCACACGCTTTGCCGCGCAACTCGAGCAGGCCTGACTCAACCCGTCACTGGCACCCCTCCTCGCCATTCGTGCCGCCGGGAGTGCCGCATAGCACTCCCAAAACCGAATCGGTTCCTCTAACTCACTGTGGCGCTGAGGGTCGACTGTATGCCTCTCCTATCTCTAATGCCACTGGACCAGCCACCCTGCCTGGGATCTCAAACGCTCGCAATACTGCAGCATCTCGCCCCAGTCCTCGGGAAATCTGCTGCAGCTGCAGGCCGCTTTTCCTCGAATCCAGAGAAAGCCGATCTCCTTCGCTGGCCACGTGATCCCGAAAGTGTTCCATGTATCTCGATCTCTCTTCTATGGTCAGGTCGCTTCGAACCATGGAGTCCATGTCCCATAGGTGAAATCTCTAGCCCAGCCTGATATCACCCACTCTCGCCCTCTCGGTAGCACATTCAGCCACCCCAAGAAATCCTCACACTGAAGATCGACATTCCTGGCCTCCCAATTCAGTCATTGTCTCTGGTCCCTAGTCTAATCGACACTCAGTGAGCCGACACCACGCAGTCTTGTGGCCCACCGCAAAGCAACCTCCGCACCACGAACTCGGGCGCACACCGATGGTCTTCAATAGTCGTAAACAATCCCTCGCGATACCCATGCTCCCACCGACCGGGAGTAGATCAAGATGTCATCCACGAAGACTACGACAAACTGATCTAGATATGGTTAGAACACCCTATGCATGAGGTCCATGAATGCCGTTGGCGCATTCGTCAATCCAAAGGGAATCACCGTAAACTCAAAGTGCCCATAACGCGTCTTAAACGCTGTCTTAGGGATATCTGTATCCCTAACCCTCACCGACATGGTAACCAAGCACATATTCATCTTAGAGTAGACTCGCGCTCCTCTCAACCGACATCAAATTGTTAATCTCGTAGAGATGGGTACCGATTTCGATCGCACCTCGCACCAATCGTCAGAGCCACACGCCGGTGCTCGCCTTCAGCACCGGCGCCCCACGGTGAAGTGCTTCGGTTTGCTTGTCCAATAGCCTCAGCTGGGACTCGAAAGCCTTCACCACCGGCAAGTTGCGCCATGCGAGTCATAGATGGTTGAGACACCCGCGTAACTCAATACCAAGTCTACTTATGCTTGAGGTAGTCCAGTAGCTCATCCGAAAATATCCACATATTTGCACACTACCGGAGGTAGATCCAAGTTCGGCTCTTCCTTCGGGCCCTTCTGGGGTGTCGCGAGCCAACTCGCCACTAACACACTGCATCGCCCGGGGGCAAAATATCGTAGCTTGCCACCCCGAAATACAACACGAGTACCGGCCCCGTAGGCAGGTGAATTTTCCACGCCACACGATATCCATCCCGCAAGCTATCAACTGGCCCTGCGATGACATCGCAACTCATGTACCATGGCTGTTCATCGCGGCATCCCGAGACCCTAACTCACAACCTCGACACACCGTACTACTCGCCGCCCCCCTAATCCCCAGAGGAGAATTCACTCCAAGGCCCCCAGAGGCCCTGGGCCTCACTCCATGGCCGGGGCCCATTCGCAGCGCCAGAACCGGCCAGCTCAGCCTACTCGCAGCAGCAGGCAATTCTTCCATACCTCTGGCACTTTCTCTGCTGCTTCGCATGAACTCGGCCCAGCCACCATCTTATTTCTTCCCCTCGTGAATGGGCCTGGGATGATTGTTTGCTTCCTACCGAGGTCACTCAGGATCTCCGCTCACATGCCATACTAGCTCATGCTAGCAAAGAGGCTGCCGTATTACCTGAGCAGCTCGGCAAGTCCGTCGATCAAACATCGACAGCCTCTGTACCAGTTGTCCCGCGGATCGTTCTTTCACGCCCTCAGTTTCTACTAGCCATTTTACACGCTAAGATGGTAACAAGAACATTTAGCCATTTTCAGCTTCAATTAGTAATGCATGTCGACACTAATGCACTGACACCATGACCGACCCGCTCATTTCCTAAGATGCGCCAAATTCCAACCACCAATCATTTTCACATCCAAACCTAAGGTCATAAATTCATAACCTGCTCATTCACCATTTTTTCCACACGCATTACACCATGCATACATGCTCTACGCACTACCGCCAAGCAATCACGATTTCCAAATGCATAGTTAAATCCAATACAAGATTCTACGCATAACTACGTTCCTCGAGACACTAATCATACACATACCAAGCATACACAACCATTTTTTGTATTTAAAATATAGTTTTAACAAATTTTATTTTCAAAAATTTTATTTTTGAAAATTTTATTTTTCGGAAATTTTATCAAATTTATTTGATTTGATTTGATTTGATTTTTATTTAATTTAATAAATATTTTTTTTTTCGAAACTTTATTTTACAATGAACAATGTTCATTTAGTGACTTAAAAAAACGAAGTCAAAACGATTGAAAATAGCCTGCGCACCAAGTGCACAAACCCAAGGCCAACCCACGCCAAAGCCGCGCGCCGCCCTCAGGCGCGCCGTCGCAAATTCTTCAAAGACTCTCGTCTGGCAATCGCTCCTCACAATACAATTCTTCAGGACATGACACCATCCTTCTCAAATTTCAAGCTCGTCTCACTATTAAATTGTATTGCAATACAATCGCACTTCTAGCCTATTGCACACACCCCAACTCGGCAATACACTTTTCGGGTCGCAATACAATCCAAATTCCACTTCTCACTACGTTGTAAATACAACATTTATTTGCAATATAATTTTAGCCTTCAAGCCTAAATCTCTCGCAATACAAAATCCAAAGATTGCAGAATACAATTTTTTTTCACAATATAATCGGGCAAGAGTCTAAAAACGATCTTGCCTTGATAAATCTTTTTTCTCTTTTTCTCATGACAATTATTATTATCATTTTTCATTATTTACAAAGACTTGAAAATCACTAAAAATCACTAAAGTCATTTTTTTCATACTTTTATCACCCAAATAAATTTACAAAATTATTTTTCCATTTTCTTTAATTTTGCACCTTGTAAAATCCTAGAAAATTATTTTCTTTCATTCTCATCAAATAAATTTAGAAATTTATTTTTCTTGGTTTTAAAATTTCTTCTCATCTTCCAACAACCCAAATAAATTTAGAAAAAGAGCTTTTATTTAATTTTCGCTTACTACACCAAAACCTGAAAATTAAATTTCTTCACCTCTTAAACCAAATAAATTTATGGAATTTATTTTCATTATTTCCTTGGTCTAAGTTTACACACTGTGAAACATCCAAAAATGTTCCACACATCATCCTATGCTAATGTAACCAAGCATATAACTCATAAAATTCTAATCACATAACACCTAACACCATGTTATGCACAACCAAGCATGCAAGACACTTCACGAAAATCCACTCACAATAAAACACTTCAACACACGCGGCACGAGTGTCCCAGTGTTAACCCGGTGATTTTCCGAAAATCCCATACCCAAACTCAACATCAAACCACACCCAGCGGTGGGATGCTCTTTCAACGCCATGGCATAAGCCTCAACTTCTAAATCTCTAAGTTTCCATATACCTATACTCCACATCAAACCACTTTGGTGGTGATGCATATCCAAACCCAGCCCCTGCAGGTATTCACAGATACCTAAGCTCATACCGTTTGACGCCCCTAAAACCCAGGTCCGTTTGACTACTCCGCCAACTCCGCTTAATACAAGGCCGGACGCCGGTTACTGTGACACCACTTTAGAAAATCGGGCGTAGTCTCCTTTGTAACGGGAGTTTGCCCAAAATACAAGATTCCGTATACAATTGGCCCCAAATGCCCAATATATATACAATTATATCCAATGCGCCACTTGGGCCCATAAACGCACTCAATGTACATGCCAACTAGAAACCAACTATATACCCAATAGTTACAAGAGTCAATATTTTTACTCTTAAACAATACATATTTTAAACTTAAAGAGTTCTAATACATGTACAACCACCAAGGCCACATCCCGGCTTTCTTCACAATAAACCTCTAGATCTAGGCGTCGTCTCTCGCACGCCTCGTACCAGAAAAGCGGATCCGACGACTAAGAGCTAAAGCCCAAAGAGGGAGAATCGCCTGGCGGGCTAATTTCACCACCTGCTTAGCGCAATGTTCCAATTTAAACACACATTCAAGCAAATGCATGATCCTACTTGAATGTCTACATGACCAACTCAGATCCCGAGTCTCATCGACTTCACACTCACTAAGCTTCCTGTATGAGAATATTCATTTTATTAGGCGTGGCAACCCTCTGATGAATATAAGTATATATCAATCGGGGCCGTCCGACGATCGATATATATTATTGCTTGTTTGTGGACTACCCTCCGATGAATATCAATTTGGTCGTCCACGATTGATATTATTTGTTTGTGGACTACCTCCGATGAATGTGTATATCAACCGCCGTCATCATTGGAGATATATTATTTAGTTTGGACTACCCTCCGATCATTTAATATTTTAGACTACCCTCCGAACCACTTTCCTCTAGACTCATCTCATGCACTAACTCCTATAATCCTAGGATGTTCCAGTGCATATGGAATGCATGTATGCCAATTCCAACACAGTCTAATCATATGCAAATATATATAAACATGAATATACTAACATAAAAATTAAATCCCACAACATGTTATGATTTTATCATTTCAAACACCAAAATTAGCTCACTTGGGCTAATGTTCAAACACAAGCAATTCGATTCGAATTACTTAACCAAACACATAATTTCACGAAAATATATTCTTAGAACACTATTTCGGGAATAGTGAAACCCTACATCGGTTCCTAAAAAATCACAACTCAACGGGGTTTACTGGTGAACTGAAGATCACAATTCCGCTTATTCTCGCCTATTTACTACTCAATACATGATGAATTAAAATACCCATTTTTCACACCACTACTCGCGTGGAGTGTACCTAAGGCCGCTTCCATTTTTTCTCTGCATAAATTCTATCCCAAGTTTTGGGACTAATCAAACGGCCCTCACTCTGGCCTCAAACAACCGAAACATTAGTAAAACACTTTAAATGGGAGTAAAACCCAAGTGTGGAGAAACTTACCTCAAGGAGTTTGAAGAAACTCCCGATCCCGGAGTCCACGCGTAGCCTGCCCCGCGTAGAACATTTTTCCTTCTTGTCCCGAAGCTCATTGACTGTGGGCTTGATCTTTGTAGGTATTTCTGCAGCTCTCTCTAGAATCCTCTACGAAGATCCTTGCATCTCAATATGGTTCTCCACGTTTTTGCTTTGGGATTGAGTTTAAAAGAGAAAAGCTTGTAAGCTGATTGGCTTTTAGTGACTTAAAATCATTAATTCCCATAACCTCCCGAGTTTGACATTCGACACTATCTCGTGATCCATTTTTATCATTTCTCTACTCATACCACTTATAATTTTGTAGTACATGCTATTGTGCCTTCGCCCACGTCGAAAATCATTCCCGGCACAAAGCGCGATGCCGAAAAAAATGCATCTTGAAAGCCTCATTGTCTCAGCAAATTGCAAATTTTACGTGTAGCAAATTTATTAAGACAGTTAACGATTGCAATCCGTTTGATCATCCCGAGATCTAGAAGAATTAGTACGGACTTTGCTTAGTAGTTATATTTCTCTAATCAAAATTAGTTTGCCCTTATTCAGTGGAATTTCTCGGGTCTTACAAAAACATGAAATAACAGTGACACCATCCTAAGTAAAAACTAAAACAAGCCTTGGGATGAATATATGCCCAAAACATATAATTCAAAAATGTCACATTCGTAATCATCCATACTTTTGAAAACTTCCACCAAATGGGAACACATTCATTAAATCCTAATAAAATTTCATTGTCTTAAGATAGCATATAAAAAAGAAAAAATACTAATGTTTCTTACAATGTGACATAAAATTATACATGTCTTAGAAAGTATTGACATAGGTAAATTCACATATATATTTCTTGCTATATTGATTAATGGAGAAGAGGTGAATTAAAGGAATTTTTAAGCAGTGTGAGATTCCAAAAGGGAACTAAACATTATAGGTGGAATATCCGATCCCATAGGCAGCATTAGATTTCAAATCGGCATCATAATTCGCCACTCTTTATATTTTAAGATCTTCTCCTTCTCTAACTCAATTGTTTTTGTTGGATAGGCTCTAACATACAATATTGCTTCAAAGGGAAAAGGGTGGAAAACCAAAATTCTCCTAATAAGTTTAATCTTCATCTTCCCATTCAATCCCCCCAATCAAATTTGGCTCTAGCATCTTTGAGGTCGATATTCGCCAAATCACACAAAAATATAAATAAGAAAAAATGAAAAGACACAAGATTTAGCGCCGTTTTGGATTTCCTTGGTAATGCAGCGAATTTTGAAGTCTTTTGAAGAATGTTTACGAATTTTGAAACCACATGACTATTTGAGAAAACATCACATTAGGAAAAAGAATCCACTCTCACTATATATATATATATATATATATATATATATATATATATATATATATATATATATATATATATATATATATATATATATATATAGGCTGGAGAGGAGAAAGGGAATTTGTCACATCGGTGAGAATGTTGCAGCGTCTCACATTCGACATCGATGGATGCTTTATTTAAATTATTCCTTTCAAATCCCTCAGCCATTCGGTACTAATCTCCTTATCTTCTTCTTATCATTCTATAGAGGGTTTCTCTACCCATGACATCATCGTGAGACCTATATTTGTAAAGTGAGATGATCGTGTATTTGTTTCCTTTCAAAATCTCCATCTCTCAGCTCTAAATCACTTACCCTTCTTTTGCCTCTAATGTATTTTTCTCTGTCGCATGAAGTCATAGCACTTAACATCATACTGGAAGCGGGATCGAGTGGGATAAAGATAGACAAAGGTGTGGGATTAAACGATTAGTGTTTGAGCTAAACTAAAATCACGAGAAGGTAAGTTTAATGTATTAGAGATTTACTTTATTTTTTTGCTTGTGAAATTTGATAATGTCATCATTCTTAATGAATGAGCGATGAAGAAAGAAAGAAGTAGAACAAATATTAGAGTGAGTGATTAGGGATGAAAATGAAATCAGTGTTCGAATCATTATGAAATAGATTTAAGTGGCATCTTGAATTTGGGACCAATCTGGCTTTGATTGCTTGGAATCCATTTTCCTCCTTGAGGGTTTGGATTTGGCCCAAATTGCATCAGCTTTTCTTTATTTGTTTGAAATCCATTTAGGTCATTTTATGTTATTTTGCACTCTTCTCCATTTGGTTATCAAATTTTGATTTGTTATACACTATTATCAGGTCATTTTGGTTTATGTTGTTTGATTCCAGTTAATTTTCTTTTTTTAAAGCAATTGGCTAAGTTTACTTGAATCGATGAATGGTTTGATAATGTGTATAAGCTTTTCTTATCGTAGAATAGAAAAGTCATACAACAAATAATTGATGATTAATATTAATTTTCTACTATGAAATATTTTGGAAATTTGTATAATGCCATAATCCATTATTCGTTTTCATTGTTTGAATTTGAAATGTTGATTGATGGTCCTATGTGAGAGCCCATGAATCATTGAGATAATATAGCCTTCTGCTCTCTTAGCTTCTTCTGGAATTAATATAGCCTCTTGCGCTATACTTTAGCACTATATTCCGTGTTTAGAAAGCAACAGGGGAATGTAAATGTGTACTTCGAAAGAGGCTGAAACACCGCAAATGTCATGGCAATGATCCTTTTTATGCAGGATTGATTAATTCCTTCTCCTAGCTAGATATCGTGAAAGCACAGGAAACTTTTGAACAATAAATGCTATCAGTGGTGAGTAACTAGATATCATTTGTTTTCCTCAGGATAATTGTTTCGGAGTAATGGCTCTGCCTCAAGACTGGACTATAGTAATATTACCTAACGATAGTATATACCATCAAAATTTTAATTGATCGATATATTTTTGTCTTAAAACTCTGCATGTTTAGACTCATGGTGGAAATGGAATCGTGTCTTGTTGTAAATGCAAAATAGTTTATTAGAAGCATTAGTTTTCTTGTCACCATTTTTTAAATACAAACTAGTCAATTTAATGCAGACATGTTTTTTAAATCGAAAGACATGAAAATCCATAACCTTCTTGTGACGACTACATAAATTTTATCTCGAATGAATTATGAAAGGGAGCTAGGGTGGGGAAGGGTCTTATAAATAAGGAATAAATATTCTTTAAAGATTATTTTAGTATTACTTACAATACTTATCAGGTCTTAGTAGCTAAATATTTGTTAAATATGAAATAAAATCTTCATTGGTTTAAGTAGATTTATGAAAATTTTGAGCTAGTAACATTAAGTAAGGTTCACCATCATTTTAAATGCTGGCGATGAGTTGGTGGGGTTTGAATAGTGAGTTAAGCCAGCATTATAGGGGGTGTGGGTTCTCATTGATAGATTAATTAAGTCTTTTCCATTAATTTAGGGTGCTGACTAAACCATTGTGTTGTTTGAGGATTTATAAGTGTAAAGACTCTTTGGAGTCAACTAACTATGTATGGACCTATTCTTTATGTATTTTTAATAACTAATCATATATAACATAAACAAAAAAGCAGTAATTATAATTTTTAGATATACTATACAAGTTTTATAAAATATAAAATAAATTTTATAGATACTATAGATGGATAGCGAGTTAAAATCATTTTTTTCTATTAGGTTCTAATGGATGACATAAATACTATATACTTTTAGTATAGAAGAAGTTGAGCCTAATGAAGAATAGTGATAAAACTTCTTGCATAAGTTTGACTACATAAGCTATTTTATATAATTTTGAATAAAATTTACTAAAATATAAGATAATGGAAAAGAATTAGGCCTTTGGCATTTTTTAGTGTCAGTAATGATAAGTTCCACAATACATTTTATTAAATAAACTTCAATAATAAACTAAAACTTATAATAATTAATAGTGAATACTATGCATTATGGTTATGATATATTTGCCCTTTGAGAATTTTATTTATTTATATTTTATATAATTGGCATAAATATTTTCTTACCATGTTTGATATTTCTAATACATTTGAATCAGTGTTCACATTATCAATACCTGACATTTAATTATTATTAATTATTGTTTTATATGTCAACTCTCCTTTTCCATTAGTGGATATGGTTTTAAGGCTTTATAATTGATTATAGTTAATTTTCTACTTAGCCAGTACGCCAAGTAGTTTGTTGGACACGAAAGCCTGATGGAGTGCATGTAAAAAAAAAAAATGAATTAGGTTAAAAAGTAGATATTGAAGACATGATTTTTTTTTGTTATTACTTAACTTTTGTTTATGAAATGTTGTTATTCAAGAAATACAAGTTTCTCTATTTATGATTAAAAAAATAAATTTGGTATGGATCATAACATATATTTTTTTCTCATTTACCTTAATTTGATTGAGTCACGAAATAATGCATCAGAATTAAATTAAATGATTCTAAGCAATAATGCTTGTTGTGAAAACAAATTTTTTTAAATAGATTTATTACAATGATTAGCGCCCCGAGCCTAGGTGTCCGTTGACTGTCGACTGCGGAAAAGTCGTATCGGACATTGAGACACACACATTCATGGTTCCCTTTTAGACCGCGGTGGACACACACATTCATGGGTGCTTAAATGGCCTAGAGTTTTTTCAGACACACACATTCAGACACACATTCATGTCTGAAAGTTAATGACCAAACTTTCAGACACACACATTCATGGGTGCTTAAATGGCCTTGTGATATAATCACAAAGAACAGTGAGAGTTCCTTTTCTCCATTCCTTGGTTACATTTGAATTTGGAGGTCTGGTTGGGAACTTTAAATGCATTTGCCCATGAAAACACTCATGAACAACGGTTGTGTTTGGTTTAAAAAATGTTTTCTGGCTTTCATTTTCTAAAGAAAATGTTCATTTTCTAAAGAAAATGTTCATTTTTAGAAAATGTGTTTGATTGATGTAAAAAAAAGAAGTGTTTGATTAAAAAAAACTGATTACTGTTTTAGAAAATAAAACTTATAAAATCTTGTTAATTTTTGAGTTTTAACTCATGCGAGAGATAATGTGTTATCTCTCTCTCTACATTGCGCATCACGTCTGCGTGCCTTGTGCTCCCTGCATACACACATATATATATATCCTTAGTCATCTTCTTTGAAAGTGAAAACCCATGGTAGTCGATCATGAGGGCCTAAATGTCTCATTCTATGACAAATCCACGAGAATCACTTATTTGTTAGGCTATATTTGTTTCAAAATTTGAGTTAAGTTAATAGAATTATTTTTATTTTTTATTTCATTTATTTTATTTAACTTAGCAAATAGAAAGATTAAATAGTTTAAATATATATGTATACAATTTTCTATTTACTTTTTGAGAACAAACACAACCTTAGTAAGGCTATGAAGTGACAAAATTTGGTTTCTTTGGGTTTGGATGATTATGATTTTGTATTTGGGTTGTACGGGGTCCACGAATTTATTGTGATTGTCAATTCCACAACATCAAGAAAAAGTTCGCTGTGATCCTTGCATCGGCTTTTGTCTTGAAGAAAACAAAGAGCCTAGAGCATGCAGTTTCTTCGGCTTACAAGCACAAACCTCTCAAATCGACCATCACCATGAGACCAGGTTAGTTATGTTGAGATTTTGATCCCATTTTTCCAGTTTTTTGGCCTCCCGAAGGATTTATTCATTTTTAATGAGTTAGAAACTTCTTGTGGTGGAAACCCGACTAGTTCAAGTCATTTTTAATGGCATTTTAGACATTTATAGATTAAGTAGCCTGTTGTGAAGGATTTGAAATTTATAGTCTAATAATAATGTTAAAAATTTATTGAGATTATTTCTGCTATCACATATCATAATTCAGTTTTGAAAAGTGAATTGAGTAATAATGGGTTAAAGATCATAACGTTTTTTCTTAGGTTATGTAAAGTCAGGCAAGCTAGAGCAGGAATCAGAAACTTATTGGTGATAGTTATTAGATATTAATAGTTGGGGATTCCCTTCTTTAAAGAAACCTTTGATGCCTATATGTAAGCTTTCAGCGGACGTCTCTCACTTTGGCGACCTTTTCTTATTAGAAAGGTAAAGGTGCACTTCTTGTCTTCGTATCAAAATGCAGCTAAAAACATGACTATAATATAACAAAGTGCACTTATTTGTAAAAAAAAGAGTAACCTCATAAATTGCGTACAAACAATAATTTTAATTGAACAAAGAAGCATACCATTCATTGTACATAGAAAACATATCTTGTATGAATTCATAATTATTGACTATCATTTATTTCCAAAGAAATCTAATAGTGTTAGGGTTTAAGATGACTATTTCTTTCTTCATTTGAAAAATTCTAGGGTTCTATTTACTTAAGGACAATTGAGCTTTGGTCAATGGGTTGATCGATGAAGGAAAATAAAACTATGGACTATAACAAGTTAAATTAAATCATCCATAAGATATAGTTAGTTAAAGATGTTTCAATTACACAATTAAAATTATAACATGATTATATTTATTCCATAATTAATAAATTCATCCAACATATGGATAGAAGGATTCCCTTGTATTGAGTCCTTTGATAACAATATGCTTAAACTCAAGCAAGTCTCTTACCATGGCGGCCTTTCCTTTTGCTAAAGGTAAAGGAACACTTCTTGGCTTCAACCTGTGGCAGTAAATATGACTAGATCATACGCAAGGTGTTTGATGGAAAACCTCATGACATATATAGGGCTCGATCTTATTGGAGTGTATCATAACTAGCTCAATCAATTCCAAAGGACGGCGTGTGAAATGAGAGAAGAACATTACATTACGATAGCGGCAGGCTCTAGTCTCCTTTGATGTTGAAAGGAATTTGGGTGACAGCTCATTCAAGAGGCTACTTTCTTGAAGGGGGTGCGGGAGCAAGTGGAGAAGCTGAGGAAAGATCTCAGGCGGTAGGTGCTTCTGGAGGACGGACAAGCAAGAAGAAGATGTGAGTGCAGTGGGTTTAAAAATCTGAAGGGAAGTGTTTTCGATGGTGAGGACATCATGAACATGTTCATCCCCTATCCACGAAAGTGGCCCAGTAGGGAGCTGTTTTCTCAAGTGTCTTCAAAATTGATGAACCTCTATGGGGTTGGCAAGAGAATGAAACCATCAGCTAGCCTCGGGAACTATCTCAAATAGTAGGGAAGAACCGAGATCTAAAAAATATCGGAGAAAGAAGGAGCCGTTAATTGGATCGAATCTTTGTATTGGGATCTAAGGCGTTCACCTGCTCATACGAACATGTTGTTGTGGGCGCTGAAAGGACGGATGTATTTGGGGTGACGAGCCCCTAATCCAGGAGGAGACCAAAGGCCGTCGTGATTTCCTAGTGGGAATGGGTGGCATTAGCCGGAATAACCCTTGCTTTGAGTCTATAATCATACACAAGTTGTGGAGTGCTTTCAGTTAGCGTGCACAGGCTATATTGTCAGATTGTAGACCTAGAGGCGTTTATATCTGAATTATTAAACGGCTAGTTTCGTCTGAAATCGGCAGAATTACTAGAGATGGTGGAGAAATTGCAGAGCAATTGGAGGTTCCTTCATGAACATGCGAAGGAGAAAGGTATTTGATAGTTGGATGATGTATGGGTACGTGGGGATTGAACATCTTGCAAGAAATCGCGTAAAGATCTGATTACCCCTCGAAATGTGTTCCCTCATAGGGAGTAATGATCTTGAACAGAGTACACATTGGTTACCCTCTTATTTGAAACCATGCTTTCTACAGCAAAAGCCTCTTCCCGGAGGGGATTATGTCATCTCCTAAGTGTTCCTATTGGATCATTTGAAGGTTTTGTCTTGCTCGGCCCGAGCAAGCTGATCAACAAAGCCATAGAAAGTCCTGACCGAGGTTTACTTGAATGAATTAATCAATAAAAACTTGATTCCAAGTGGTAAGAATGAGTGTCAATCACGGGGTTGTGGAATGTCCGGGTTCATGACCTTATCACCGAGGTGGCTATTAGAAAGGCGAAAAGTATTTGAGAACTCATGATATTGCGGATCCTCTATCCTCTTCCACTAGTAAAATTCATCTTTATTTTTCAATCTAAATACACTTAAACAAAGTATTATTAGACATGGAGGTATGTACATTGAACAAATACTCCAGCCCCTACGGTCTCTCTTGTTTTTCAATTTAGAGATAAATTTGTAGATTTCGCAGCTAGTTCATTGGAAAAGTAAAACAAGGTTCTCGGGGGTGCTAGATTTGGAAGGTGCTTAAGTAGAAAGCCTACCAAGTATAGTTGGGACACTAATTCATTTAAGGTACTTAGGATTAAGGCATCTTGGTGTAGCGCTTCCACTAATACATTGTAGCCTAAAGGGAGTTTGCGAGACCGAGGCTGGATGTAACAATCTTAAATAGTTCAAATGTGATATGGAAAGTTCAAAACATGAGATCTCTTTACATGGAAGAGCGAGAATGATATTCACTTAAAAATTGATACATTAAGGAAAATCTTTAAGTTTTGCTCAGCGTAACCTTCAAAGCGATGGATCTGAACAATTCAAGCAAGTTAACTTGTCTTTGGAAGCTGAAGAATAGAAGGGAAGATATGAGAGTGCTAGAGGGTTGAGTTTTGGAAGTCCATTGCCAAGCTATGAGTTCTGAAATCCTTGTACCTGAGGCATCGGAAGGATGCAAACTTTAGTCAGCTCCCCTTGTGGACTCTTGCACCACATCTCTACAAGTTTGAACATAAAAGGGACCATACAGCGTAAAGAAGAACCTTTCAGTTTTCCTCGAGACCTTTCACAATTGACATTGGATTCAGTAGGCTAGGTGTGATCCTATACCCATTTTGGAGAAGTGCCAGGTGTTTTGACTACGAGACTAAGAGAGTGAGATCATCTTGGAACGGAAATGCATGTTTCTATGAGTAGTTTCCTGACTCAAAGTCTTCAACTTTTAGAGGTTAGGTAAAGTGATTAAAACATTTGAATGAAATGGAGCAATACCATGGCTTATGCAACTACACTACATCATTTTAACAAAATCTCACAGGTTGATAAAGGCATCAAATTTGGTGGAGGTGAAAATTGTTAGCAATGTAATCCTTTTTTTACCATGTAGTTAATATTTTGAGAGAAAGTCTTGTCAGCAAATATCTCTTGTATTGGGATCGTTCATAAGCTAACTACCTTACTTATCTACTTTGGACCCCTTCAATTTCAGTTTATGTCTTATTATATTGGTTATTAAATTAACATATAGAGTTCTTATATATTTTGATGAGTATATAGAGTTCTTATATATGCTGAAAATTTTTTCATATATATCAATGTGTAGGAAATGCAATAAATCAAAAGTGATGGAATATGTGTTTATAAAAAGTTGTAAAATTACTACCCTCCTCCAATTATGTCTTAAATTAGCATATGAAATGATAAGTACTCATGTATGTTAAAAAAGATTCTCTCCATATTTGAAAATGAAATTGGTGTTGAATCTTTAACCTTTTCCCCCTCTTAGATTTATTATTGGACAGCTTTTATGCCATAATCTTTCTATCACATCTTTTTATTTTCATCGCTTTTGTGCATGTGATATCTTAATAGCATCTGAGCAGAACCAATTTAAAAAGTATTATAAAGGCAAATGTTTTTCTCTATCGATCCTTGCATAGAAAAAGTAGCCTTCTGACCTACTTTCCAATAAAAAGTAAAGATGTTAATAACTTCAAAATTAATTAAATCTCTTCGGCATTAATGTAAAGATGATTTTGTTTTCTCAATTATTTTTTATTGTTCTTTTTAATCGTTCTTTTATGTCTTGTTTGGTTTTCTATTTATTTCGGGACTGTCCAGTAAAAATGGTCAAACATAATTTTGAATCTGTGAAAACAAAAAGGTAAGCTTGAACTCCCTCAACTGTTGGCTAGATGATTGTTGGGTGCGCGTGTATGTGGTATATATATATATATATATACACATATTGTTTAACTTGCATAACAAGGTCTCTACACTATTAGATTCCTGCATGTAATGCACATGTTTCAAATTACTTGACTAATTAATAAAGGTTGAAATTTAGCTAGTGATTGTCGAACATGTCTTGACGGGTTTAACATCGGATCGAACTTCCGGCGGTGGTACATTTGAAGTAATAGGACCTATCTTTTCATGGCCGGGATTCTACGGGAAAAGGCCAAATCATGATAATGATTAGACATGGTTTGAAGCTCGGTTGGAGTTACAGTCGAAACTTACGGAATGAGCGTCTTGAATTGTTATATAGTTTTATATAATTTCCTTTTAAAATGATGTTTGGTTTCCTGAAAAATTCAAAAGAACTTTCTTTAGGAAGGGATTGAACTCCCTACGTGTAAGTCGGCCTCGTGTTTGACCTCCCAGAAGTTCATATCGATCTCATAAAATAAAATAGAGCTTTTTGCAAGCAAAATTAATAGAAGAATTGAAATGCATTTCGGAGTTCCCAATCCGACCAAGTTGAATAAAGAGAGCCACGCAATAAAATAGTTGCGAGATCTCTAAATTTTCCTTTTCGAATCCAAAATGCGGGTGGAGGTAGACATCATCGGGCATTGATTATTTTTCTTCTACATCCTTGGGGAGATGCCCTTTCACATGCTTCTCCAAGCGGTAGTATAAATATACGAGTGCCTAACTTCATCTCTTCTCTCCACTCCCCTTGCTTTGCTTTTTTGTCATTTACCAACATATTACTTTTTCGGCTAATTAAAATGATATTTATATCCATTTCGGGACCTACGAAACAATGCCGGGATTTCACTTTGCTTAGTGAACAAGGTGAGTATTTAGAACTTATTTTCATTTAAGATGATTGATAGGGCCCCTTCGAAAGAAACTTGTGTTCAAAACGGTTGGAGTGCATTTTTGTAGGATACCCGTTGTTTGTGTTTGTGATGGGAGGGGCGACGACGAGGATAACGATAATGCATTTGGACCTCTTGCTTAGGCATGGGTGAATCGAAGCTAAACCGTCCATTTATGGTACCTCCTAACACAAATTGGGTTCAGGATGAATAGTTCGAATAATGGCGATCTAGTAATTACCGTTGTTGGGATACATACGTAAGACAGAAATTCCAATTTAAGGAATAAAGGGCAAAATCGTAATTTTGATTACAAAATTGTAATTACGGTTAAAAATCCGTAATTAATTCTCTAGATCTTGGATGACGAAACAGATTGTACCGTTGGAATCGTCTCGCGAAATCTAGTTAGCACGTAAAATTTCGCAATTTTAAAACGGTCGAATTATTGTGACTTCGGCGTCGCGTTTCGGTCTTGGTAAATCGGTTACCGATCTCGACGAAAATGGCAATATAACAATCTTCGTATGTAAGTGGTATGAGTAAGAAATGATGAAAATGGGTTGAGAGGTAGTAGAATCGCAAAATCTGGCGAGAAAGAGGACAAAATGGTAGTGTAGATTTGATTTTAAGTGACTAGAGGACAAAATAGCCAATAGTCGCTCGTCACCTGTAAGCCTGAGACAAAAAACGTGAGAGGGTGGGAATTTGGATGCAGTAGCTATGGGGTTTACATTTTAGAGAGAAGCGGCATAAGCCTGCAGGTTGTCATGATCGGACAGTTGGATTTCGACAGACGAGAGGAAGCGTTCTACGCGGAGCAGGCTACGCGTGGACCCGGGATTTGCGAGTTTTGACAAACTCCAAGAGGTAGGATTTTCTCCCTACTTGCGTTTTATTCCCATTTTTAAGGGTTTTACGAAATTTCGGTTAGTTTGAGGCCGTGAGGGCGTTTGATGGAATCCTGAGCATAGGACGGGTGTTAAATTTCTTGAGTTTTCCCCCCATCAGAGTATTTATCCAGAATGCTAGGGGCTGTGTTGAAATTGTGCAATAAAATGCATGTTGGAGTGAAAATCTTAGGGAATAGGCCTCGATTGGTCCTGAAACATGGAATTTGAGTGTAGAAATTTTGGAGACTTTTGAGACGTAGTGAATGCCCGAAAGCTGTTGTGGGCTGTGTTAGAATTTGTGCAATAAATTCTAATATTATTTTGATGAGATTAGGAGAGGCAGGAAATGGGAATGGAAATCGGTTCCACCAAGAGGAACATTGTAGGAAGTGTGGGCTGCCCATGGACCGACCCACTTACCTGTTTGGGAGGCGTAAAGCAGGTCTGGGTTGATGTGAAATGGATAAGAATTGTCCATGTGTTGTATTAGCAAATGAGCAGGTATGAAATGAATGGCTTGAATTGAAATTAAATAGGATTAATACATTATTTTAATGTGTTAGTACAACACAATTACATGGAATTAAATTGTGTTTGTAGGCCGTTGAGTTGATTTTAAAAATGTTAATGCATAAGCTTTATGTATTAACTGAGAGTCTAATTATGTGGAATATAATTGTGTGTATGTCATTGGAGATGAGTTTGATCGTTAGCTAGTGAAATTTAATTTTGATGTGATATATGAGTTGTATAATTACACATAACATGATTGTGTGATTTGATTCTCCCAGTATATTCATGTTGATATATTTGCATGTGATTAGGCGTATTGGAAGCGGCATACATGCATTCCATACCTTGGAACATCCTAGGAATATAGGAGTTAGTGCATGGTATAAATACAGAGAAACAAGGTTCGGAGGTAGTCTAAAATGTAAATTCTGGAGGGTAGTCAAGCTAAATAATATATCAGCGGAAGTCGGAGCGGCCGAGTTATTTATTCATCGGAGGAGTAGTCCACAAACTAAAGATATCAACCGTCGGACGGCTTGAGTTGATATTTATTCATCGGAGAATTAGTCCACCATTAATTAATATATATCAATCGTCGGAGTGGCTTGATTGATATATATATTCATCGGAGGGTTGCCCACTAATAAATTGGTAATTCTCATGACAGGCGAGTGTGAGAGTCGATGAGGGCTAGGGATCTGGAGTTGGTCACGTGAACATTCAAGTAGGATCTGCATTTGCTTGAATGTTTTGTTTAAATTGAAACATTGCTTTGCACACTTAGATGGTGAGTAGCCCATAGAGGGCGATTCTCCTACTAAGCTTTATCTCACCCATTAGTGAGGACCCCCATTTATATTTCGGGTACATGGAAGTAACAGAAGACAATCCATTTGAAGAAATGTGACTTGATGTTTTTTTAGGACATACATGTATTAGTCTTTGTAGATGTTAATATATGTTTGTATAAGTGTAAATGACTATGGAATTATTGGGGAGATGGTGGAGAATAGTTGGTATGTTTTATAGTATTGGGTTTGCCCAGGCCCAGAGGCATTTTTGCTCATGTTGGGATTATATTGCATACTCTATTGGATTGTTTGGGACAGGGATATATGCGGGTTTATAAAATTGTAATTGGGTGACTCCACAGGTACAAAGGAGACTATGCGATTTTCTAAAGTGGCGTCACAGTGACCAGGCCTCCGTATTCAGCCGGGTGTGAATTTAGTCAGGACCCGGAGTTATGGGCGTCACCGACAGTATCGAGCAGGTATACGAATGCCCATGGGGAGCTGGGGTTGGGTATCCATCTCACCCTTTAAGGTGGTTTTGATGTGAAGTATAGGTATATGGAAACCTAAAGTTGAGGATTTGGGCTAAGACCTTAGTCTTAAGAGATAAGAACATCGCCACTGGTGTGGTTCGATGATAAGAGTATAGGTATGAGATTACCTAGGAGAAATCAGGACAAAGCTAGGACACTGTGCACGATGTGTTGATGTGTTTTGTGTGATTTTGTGAATTATTTGATAAATGAATTGTGTTTGCCATGTTGTGTGAGTTGTGAAATGATGTGGCGTAGCGGTGTTGATTAGCACATGAATGTGTATGAAAGAATAAATTTTATAAATTTATTTGGCTATTAGGTGATGAAAATAATTTTCTAATTGGAAAATTGAAAAAAAATAAAAATAAATTTATTAAATTTATTGAGAAGAGATGTAGAGAAAATAATTTTATAAATTTATTTGAGTGGAGAAAAATTTTAGGTGGAAAAATTTGGAAAAATAAAATTTATAAATTTATTTGGTTGCCAGATAGGAAAATAATTTTTCTAGGATTTTACAAGGTGTAAAATTGAAGAAAAATAGAAAATAAATTTTTGTAAATTTATTTGAGTGCAAAAGAGAATGGAAAAAAAAAATGATTTTTGTGATTTTTTGTGATTTTTCCAGATTGCTGGAAATAATGAAAAAAATTTTTTTTAATTAAAGTGAAAAAAAAAAAAAAAAAATTTAGTGCATAAAAGTTGATGGGCTACTGCCCATTTGTATCATGAAGGAAGCGGTGTATTGCAATAGAGGCGGCCCCAGGCTGGCTGGAGAGTCTTGTGTGCAATGCGGGTTTGGTGGGCGACGGGGTTGTATTGTGAGCTTTGGGAAGACCCTTTGTAACAACGTCTGACATGGGGCGACTGGGCGTGCCTTGAGTATTGTGTTGGCGCCAGTGTAATTTGGGCGAGACGGGCGCTAGGCTGGCGCCTTGGGCGAGGCTAGCCAGTTTGGGGCGCGCGAGGCGAAAGCCGGGGCGTCGCGAGGGCGCGACGGCGCGCGGGCGTGGGCCTTGGCCCCCCGGCGCCGCAGGCGTGCGAGGGCGCGCGACGAGCCTTGGCTTGGTAGTCGAGCGAGTGGGCTGGGCGGCACAGGCGCACAGGGCGGCCTTGGGCGGTGCGCTCGGTGCACTCGGCCCATTTCGATCCGTTTTATTTCGTTTTTTTCTGAGTCTGAATGAACCTTTGTTCATTGTAAAATAGGCCACTCGGAAAAAAAAAATTTATTAAATTGAAATAAAATCAAATAAAATCAAATAAAGTTTGATAAAATTTTGAGAAAAATAAAATTTTCAAAAATAAAATTTTGAAAATAAATTTGTTGAAAACAATATTTTAAAGGCAAAATTGATTCTTATACAACGAGTTATGTGTATGATTAGTGTCTCAGAGTACATGGATTTATACCTTAGAGACAACGTATTGAATTTAACTACCAATTGAAATCGAGAATTGCGCGATAGTTGCGTAAGGGAATTATATGCATGGTGATATGCGTATAGGAAAAGGAGTAAATACTAAGGTTTATAGGTTTATGACATGGTTTAGATCTTGAGGAAATGAACAAGAAAGTTTAGAACCTTATTGAAATGAATAAATCAGTAGTTGAAATTTAGCTCCACTTAGGAAATGAGCGGTCGATTCGGGGGTAATTGAGAAATACATTGTGTCGACATGCATTACTAGTTGAAGCTGGAAATGAAACTAAGCGATTCTTGTTGCCATGTTAATTGTGTAAATGGCTAGTAGAGGGCGAAGGATTATGGAGGGCGTCCACGCGAGGATGCTTGGTCGAAGCACCGCGGTGTTTAATCAAGCATTTTACTTTGAAGAAATTTGTAGGTATTATAGCGAATCTTTATAGCTGGATTGAGTATAGCGGGTAGACAAAGGAGATCTAGTAACCTCGAGGTTTAGGACGTATCATCCTCAGGCATTCCACGGGAAGAGATCAGATGGTGGTAGACCATTGGTTCATGCAGATTGAGAAAGTGTTGGAGGCTATGGAGATTACCTCGGCTAGCGACCGGATAGACTAGCGGCGTTCACAGCTAGAGAATGAGGCCTATATATGGTGGAAATGGGGCGAGGACCTCTAGAGACCTTAGAGGAGCTGTTGTACGTGAATTCTCCTAGGGTTGGGGCGAGAATAAAAATGATGGAGTCGGGTTGCGGAGTTAGAGATCTCGGGGACTGCACTCCGCGGTGGACACCGAGGATCACGGACATGTCAAAGTTCGATCTCATCCCCAGGGATGGATTGGGCGGCAAACTTACAGAGGATCATTATCGGTGTGAGCATAGGAGAGTTACCGCCTACACACAGGACGGTACTCGTATGGTATTCCAGAGGGACAAGCATGACATTTCCCAGGACCCGGTATACGAGTCAAGTGTCGAGGAGACCGATTAGCGGGTTAGGTATGAGCCTTGCACTGAAAGGGCGAGAGTGAGACCAAGACTTAGATCTACTTCGAGTTTGTGGATGTTTTCCCAGGATGAACTACGGACTACCTCTGCGTAGGGATATAGACTTCGATTATTGAGTTACACCGGAATTATTTCACCCCCATCTCACATGACTCCACATAGGATGGCAGGTTGAGGATTGCGGGAACTCGGAGTCCGATTACGAGCTATTAGACGAGGGTTTATCAAGCGAAACGCCGCCCATGGAGCTCCGGTTCTATTTGCGAAGAAGAAGAGGCGAGAACCCTTGTGCATTAACTATAGAGCGGTGGAGCGGGGTTATGATTCAGAATCGGTACCCATTGCAGAAGTTGATGATTTATTTGATGATTGAGAGGAGTGCGAGTCTACTCAAAGATAAGCATTCGCCTTGGCTACCATCGGTGAGGTTAGGAGACGGATATCCTAAGGCGGCGTTTAAGGCAGCGTTATGGGCACTTTGAGTTTGCGGTGATGCCCTTTGGATTGGCGAATGCGCGGCGTATTCATAGACCTCATGCATAGGGTGTTCAGTATATCTAGATCGGTTTGTCGTAGTCTTCGTGGATGACATTACGATCTACTCCCGATCAGTGGGAGCATGAGTATTATTTGAGGATCGTCTTACAGTTGTTGAGAGACCATCAGCTGTACACTAAGTTCAGTAAGTGCGAGTTTTAGCTTACTGAGGGGAGATTTTTGGGACACGTGGTATCAGCACCAAGAGTGTCAGTCGACCTAGAAAAGGTTGAGGCGGTGATGAGTTGGGAGAAACCGAATGTCAATCTTCGAGAATCGAGTTTGCAGGATTAATTTTGGATGATATAGGAGACAGAATGGAGCTGAAGTTATCCATTCGGAGACGGGATTGTAGGACTTCGCCTCACGGGATATGAACTGCATGTGGTTGGGGCGACCACGGTAGTAGAAGAGATTGAGGATACTTATGAAGACCACTCGGGGTGGGTGTTGACAGTAGAGGAGATCGGCTTTCTCTAGTTCGGAGAAGAGGCATAAGACTTCTGTTTCACATTAGTTTCAGGACTAGGGCCAGGATTGAGCATGAGTGACGGGATTGCCCCCCGAGAGACGGGGGGATCCCCGAAGACCTTGGGACAATGCGATCCCAGTTGGCGAGTAGGACATGAGTATCACAGTTCATTCTCGCCGCCACAGTGCGGAGTCGGAGGAACTAGTTCGGTTCGAGGTGCTATCTTGCCTCTCAGCCGGCCTAAATTGGCGAAGGGGGGTGGAGTGTGGGTCGAAGTCAGGGACAGATCAGAGTTGCGCATCGGAAGCGTGGTGGACCTTAGGGTGGTAGACCTATTGGTTGTTGATTGTCAGGTTTGACATGGATGAGTTGACAACCATCGGGTTGTCGATGTAGTGGACCTAAGCAGGTTGTCATACTCGACCACGACGTGGATTGGAAGCAGGAGTTAAGGCCTTTAGAAGCCAGAAGTAGATGTTCTTCCACACAGGGTGTAGGGTGAGGATTGACTGATGGTCGGGATTATGAGAGTGAGAGATCTCTAAGATTACGCTCATGGTGGAATCGGGATTAGTTGTCACGAGTGTGACATTCGCGCGTCGTGTGCACGGTAGCATCGCATCGAGACGGATGTGGGTGCCGCGGTATGGTCATTCACCACTCATGGTGAGTGTGGGCCAACAATAAGGGCTCGTAAATCCCCTCGGTGAAATCCTGGGGTTGGGCGTAGAGACCCGGGAGATATCGATTTGCATTAGCCAAATGCAAGAGCTCGAGTGTAAAAGTAGAAGAGTTATGTGATTCGAGATGAAAACACCTGCGTCGAGGTTATCCACGTGGGCGAGTTGAGTGATTAAGTCGAGGGTGACTTGAGGTTAGGATACCACTGAAGTGCATTGGGTATTGTTGAGCGCGGGGCTCGGTAAATGGATGTCATGCATGGCATGGATTGAGTTAATGTGATCCGTTGGATTGTCGTGTTGTGACCTTGGAGAGGTTAGCGGTTACACACCAAGTAAGGGTTGTGTAGGGTCACGTGTTGTGCGTGATATGATTGTCCTGAATTTTGGGACGAAATTCTTTTTAAGGAGGGGAGAATGTAAGACCCGAGAAATTCCAATTTCTGGAATAAGGGCAAAATCGTAATTTTGATTACAAAATTGTAATTACGGTTAAAAATCCGTAATTAATTCTCTAGATCTTGGATGACAGAAACGGATTGTACCGTTGGAATCGTCTCGCGAAATCTAGTTAACACGTAAAATTTCGCAATTTTCTGAGACAGTCGGAGTCGGCACGTTTTTCGAGGCATCGGCGTTTGGTCTTAGTAAATGGAGTTCGAATGCGGCGAAGGCACATATAACAAGTACTCATGTACCATAAGTGGTATGAGTAGAGAAATGATGAAAATGGACGGCCCGAGGTAGTGCTGGGAATATCAAATACGAAGAGGACAAAATGGTAATTATGGAATTTGATTTTAAGTGACTAAGAGGACAAAATGGCCGATAGTCACTCGTCTCACACCTTAAGCCCAGAGACAAAAACGTGAGAGAGGTGGAATTTGGATGCGATAGTATAGGGTTTACACATTTTTTAGAGAGAAGCGCCTCACCTCTCACAGGACATCCTTGTTGTCGGGCCCAGATTGGATTTCGGCCGAGACGAGGGAAACGTTCTACGGAGGCGGAGCTGCGCGTGGACCGGGTTTGCAGGTTTGACGTAACTCAAGAGTAGGATTTTCTCCTACTTGCGTTTATTCCCATTTTAGGGTTTTTCCATGTTTCGGTTAGTTTGAGGCCGTGAGGGCGGATTTGATCGATCCCGAAACATGGGACAGGTGTTAAATTTCTTGAGGATTTTCCCCCCATAAAATGATCCAGGAAATGCTAGGGACTGCTTGTGTTGAAATTGTGCAATAAAATGCATGTTGGAAGTGAAAAATGCCCGGGAATAGGCGGCAGTTGGTCTAGTATGGAATTGAAATTATCAAGTTCTGTTTTGAATGGCGTGATGCCAAAAACGTATGAAGCATTAGTGATAGATTGTACAACAATTCTTTGATGGTTCAGGCGAGTAGAATGGAAAAATAGTGGTTCACTTCAGAGAGGAATATTGTA
Organism: Tetrastigma voinierianum; assembly: GCA_016808115.1. Taxonomy (NCBI): domain Eukaryota; kingdom Viridiplantae; phylum Streptophyta; class Magnoliopsida; order Vitales; family Vitaceae; genus Tetrastigma; species Tetrastigma voinierianum. The sequence continues at coordinate 116,821 of JAEQBH010000969.1, forward strand.
GGAAATTATTAATTTTGCCAGTGGACAGCCACTTACTGCAATTTGGGAGGCTATCATGATCCGGGTTGGCTGAAAGGGATAAGAATTGTCCATGTGTTGTGTGCTGATAGTATGAAAACAGTGGCTTGAATTGTGTAGAATTAATAGGTTAATACATTATTTTAATGTGTTAGTACAATGACACAATTACATGGAAATTAAGTGTGTTTGTAGACCCGTTGAGTTGATTTTAAAAATGTTATTATAAGCATGTATTAACATGGTCACATGATGTGAATATAATTGTGTGTGTATCTGGAGATGAGTTTGATCATTAGCCAGTAATTCAATTTTGATGTGATATATGAGTTGTATAATTACATAACATGATTGTGTGATTTGATTTATGCAGTATATTCATGTTGATATATTTGCATGTGATTCAGACACATGTCCCTGATGAAGCATACATGCATTCCATATCTGCTTTGGAACATCCTAGGAATATAGGAATTTAGTGCATGATATAAATCTAGAAGAGAAACAAGGTTCGGAGGGTGGTCTAAATGTAAATTCTCGGAGGAGGGTAGTCAAGCTAAATAATATATCCAGCGAAGTCGGACGGCCCGGTTGATATTTATTCATCGGAGTAGTCCACAAGCTAAAGAAGATATCAATAGTCGGGCATTGATTGATATTTATTCATCGGAGGGTAGTCCACAAACAATTAATATATATCAATCGTCGGAGCGGCCCAATTGATATATATATTCATCGGAGGGTTGCCTTAATAAATTAAGTAATTTCGTACAAGGCTTAGGCGAGTGTGAGAGAGTCGATGGAGGGGCTCGGGATGCAAGGTTGGTCACGTAGACATTCAAGTAGGATCATGCATTTGCTTGAATGTTTGTTTAAATTGAAACATTGCACTGCACTTAGATGGTGAGTAGCCCACTTAGGGCGATTCTCCTACTGAGCTTTATCTCACCCCGTCGTGGGATTTGGTCTATATTTGGGATGCACATGGGCAGCTGAAAACAATCCATTTTGAGAAAAATGGTTTGTGAAAGCAAATCTGTTTTTTGAATATACATATATTAAAATCTTGTGAATATTGCTTTCTATATTTGTATAAAGTATAAATCAACTATGGATATTGATCAGTGGAAATCTGGTAGTATGTTTTTCTGATGTGGTTATAGGCAGGCATTTTACTCATGTTGGGATTATATTGCATATATTGGATTGTTTGGGACAGGATATGCAGGTTTTATACAAGAATTGTATTTGGGTAGAGCTCCCCGTACAAAGGAGACTCTGCCCGATTTTCTAAAGTGGCGATCGGGTGGCCCAGGCCTCATATGATTCATGGATGCAGTGAGTCAGCAGATCTAATGATCTAACATCAACATAATCCATTCTGAACATCTTCTGACTGGTTGGGTTCTACTTCTGAAGAACATGAAATCCATTATATACCACATTCATACTCCTACCTTCATTCTTGGCTTCTTTTTCTAATCGGATGAAATATGAGAGTTAGCATTAGAGTATATTTAAGATTTCTTTTTATTGGCTTTATGCAATTACATTTTTGTCCTTGTATTAGTATATATACCACAACTTTTTCAATAATATTCAAGTCTTTTTTATAACGTGGTATCAAAGCCTCAAGCTTAACAACAAAAAAATAACATAACCCTAGTCATCGTTGCCATCCATCACAAGCGGTTGTGATCCGTCGCCGAATTTTGACCAAAGACAACTGCCACTTACCTTCTTCACTCTCTGTTATAGAATGTAAATATATACTTCACTTATAAGTTGTGAAACTAACTAGGAATGTTAGATTGACATACTAGTTGTATATATCTAGCTCTTGTATTTATATATGTTTAGATCAATGAAAAACTAAAGGAATTCATTTCTCAAATTTCTCTATTCGTTATTTTTATATGGTATCAGAGTCTGGTTTGGTAAGAGGTCTTAGTTTCAAGCCACCTCTTTGCAATTTATTTCCTATTTATTGATTTGTAAGTCCATGGACGACTCCATTCGGTTTATTTGACTCTCCACATATGGGTATGGGGCTACACGTGAAGGAGTTAAAGGCATGATATTCGCATTAAACCTAAATCCTTTAAAGAGTTCGCACTGTTAGCTAACATATCTCAATTTCGCATCCTTAAAATGATAGTGTGAGCATGTTTTAAGGCATTAAGCACCTCAATTAAGGAAGCGAAATTTACGCTCACTGTAATAAAGGTGAACACCTAATCCATCGACTTTATTCTTTTTTCACCCTTGATTTTCATTTGTAATTGCATAATAAGACTTGAAACATGATCGGAAAGCCGTTAGGTCGTGTCTTTACCAATATATATGAGGTTATAACTGCAAAAAAGTATATACTAGTTTTGGGGAGATTAAACAACCTCTAATATAGGATGTTCTTAGTTTTGGTTAGATTTTGTAGATTTCAAAGAACAGTTTAGTTGATTTCTGTTTTTCTTTCAATAAAAAAAATATTTTTTCTTCTTTTGCTTTGTGGATGGCTTGGATTTATGCTTGTATGGTGGATGATTACTTCTCCAACATGCTCGGGTAATCTCTAACTCAGGGAGAAGTGGATTTGGGGTTCCAAACCCATGGTGATGAGGGTAAAACGATTTCAACACGAGTAATTACTTTGACCTCCTTGAATCTTTTTGGGATCTTTTGATATGTCTCGGGATCATTGTTGAAGGTTGAGAGTGAGACTCAACTCATTAGAATCACGGGAATAAATATTATTATGAGTTTTCCATGCTAGAATATTTAGGTTTCTTGACACTTGCTAATCCAGTAGGTACATCGAGTTGTTGTCCACGGTTATCCTTCGCGTATGATGAAAAATTATCTCTTTTGGTAGATTAGAAAGAACATAGTTAGGTAGAGTGGGAATATGGAATTTGAGCCCGGATGGGCCAACCACTTTGGCGATGTTTTGGAGGGGTCAGGGTTGTGAAATTGGTGGCCCCGATAAAAGTCGAGCCTATTGGCGACCATCGATAGGTCTGATCGAATAGGCCATGACCCGTTAGAGTTGTAGTTAGTTAGGTTATAATAATATTAGCATTATTTACTTGTTCGTATATTTAAGATTCTAAATATTATTATATTGTCTAAGTTCTATCCTTTTTGTGTATTAAATACTATTACTTATTTCCATATTGTTATTTTTATTTAAGAGATATTAAAATAGAAAATATGTATTTTGGCATTTTTTTAATATTTACAGCTAGTTTTGGCTAGCAACACAGTGTAGGGTTGGGGTGGGCTAGTCAAAATAAGCTCGAATAAAGTGGGCGAATTGGCAGGCCCTCGTCAGTTCCCGGATCTAGTAGGAAGCCCAGAAACAGAGATTTCAAGGATTAAACTATCTTTACTGTACACAGAATACGTACCTAAATAATTTCAAGAAGAAGAAGAATTGTCTAAATCACCAAGAATAAATCCCAATGAAGCAAACACCAGAGGCCTCCTTTCCATTAATTCTCTATATTTTAGTTAATTACATTCATAAATCCCTTTCGATAAAAATCATACAAACCCAAAATAGATAAAACATATAATTAGGATAAATTCTTGAATAAGTAGAAAATCCGTCCCGATGGGCCTAGAGCCACTATACCTCTGAAATAGCTGCGGGTTACCTCCCAGAGTGGAACTAGGTATTATAAATTTTTGTGGTCCGATTCACCTACTCACAAGTCCGATGGCAGAAAAGTTGGCGCGTGAGCGACACTCGTAAATATTCGGTCTGCTCCTTTCCCGAGCCAGCGGGATGGATGCGTGGAGCCTCCTCCCAGGTCGATATGCCTCCTCCACAGGTTGTCGACCACCCAGCAGGCATCTCCAGCCACCTGCCTCCCTTGTCCAGCCGTCGAAACAGTATCTTTCAGAGCTTTTTGGGTCCATAACCATACTTACCTAGGGTTTCTACCTCTGTTCCTTGATTCCTTCAACTTTGAGTAACATTCAGAGGTGTTTTGTGGTTTATGGGTCCAAAATCCTTTCAGGGGTGGTGCTTTCTATGGAATAGTGGTTATTTTCTATGTAAAAATCTATTTTTTTCTAGTATTTTCATATTTTTCAAAAGCTTGTTTGAGTTAGATGCATCTCTTAGGTGTGAAACCACCGAGGTGGAGTTGTGTGTTATTATTTCCATAATGCGGGCATGTCATACGATTATGGAAGTTGCGAATAAAATTGAAGGTTTCAATATGTTCATGAATCATTGAAGGGTGCCTCTACTCCTAGCACTATGCTTGTCGGGGTAGGTAAACTGAACACATGTCTTATTTCCTTTTCCTTGAATGGGTCGTGACTCTGGGCCACACATCACGTAATGATAATTGAGTTTATTTACTATGTTCGAACTGACATTGCATAGTAGCACATGAAAAAAATAAAAAACAAATGTTTCTTCAAAAGCCATAACCGTTACCTGAGTTGGAAAATCGAAAAACACCAACACCGATACTCTGAATGTGGATGAACATAAGGGACGTGGAGAACCAACAAATGAAAACCCAAAGAAATAGACGAGAAGGAGGAGGAGCGACCAGGAGAGGACGGATCGGACGGGACAAGAGAGAGCTTTGATCGGGCTTGAACGGAAGGAGAAGAAGAAGAGTGTTTGCGGGAGAAGAAAAATCCCTAACAGTATGAGAATTTAATCCTTCAAGCTCTTACTTGAGTTCAGTCGCTGACATTAATCCAATTACTTGCGATTCTTGTCGCGACATTTAAAATTAAATTGCCGCGATTGTGGTGACAGCGATTTGCTGCGTGATAGCCGCGGTTGCCGTCGGCCCGGCATTTGGTTCTCGTCGTGCGGTTTGTGGCTTCGGTAGGAATCAATTGCCAGCTTTTCGATTCTTGCGACATCGCGCATTACTTTGGTCAAATACTTTCCCTATGAATTGATTTTATCTTTTTATTTCAAGCGTACCATTCCGTCGCAAACTCACAAATATATGTGGCGAGCCATATCTAGTCTTTTCTGTTCCACTCACTCTCATGAAATACACTTCAACAAAATAGAGTTTTGGGGCGTGAACCAGTATTTTGAAAAAAAATCTGATGTGCGAGGTTTGTAAAAAGCGACCAAAGCTGATGGTTTAGTACGTCGTTGTGAATGACGGCCTTTTGGAAGTTCAATGCTTCGCGTTCTAGCGAAATTTTAATCCCAGCTTCCCAAAGTGAGTCGTCCGCGACCTTTTGGAAAGTTGATGGCGGCATTCCTGGCCTTGACTATTCAACTTTCCCCGAGGTCGTCGTCCTAGCGTGACCCAGTGAAAGTATTATACAAGGCGTCGTTGTGAGCGTGACCATTGAGCAATTAAATTTTTTTAATGTTATTTTTGTGATTATTACCAAGCTGTTTGTCGATAACACATATATTCGCTCATGTATGAACCCATATATTATGTAGCGACACGGCCTAATCATATAGCCAAATTATTTGTATTGCGTAAAAATATTTGTTGTAAATAATTTAAATATAAATTTATAAATTTTACATTAAGCACACATCAATTAACTTTGAAAATTCAAATGAACCTGAGTTTAATTTTTTAAGAATTTGAATCAATTTATTTTTCCCAAGGATTACAGTTTAATTTATTATCATTTTTTATCTGAAACATGGAATTTTGCATTAACCCTCAATTACGACCTTCATGCATAAACCAAATGTTTTTGTTTTGAAAAACAAGAGGAACGAGTTTTTGTTTTGAAAAACCTGGAGAATATGAAAAATATTAAATTTAGAGAATACTAAAAGTGCGTTTTTTATGTATTCAAAAACCGCTGTCAAATGGTAAATTTAGAGAGCGCTAAAATTGCGTTTTATGTGTTATTTAAAATCGTTATTAATAATAGTTTGAAAAATAGGAGGCCTAAATCTAATTTTCTTATTTTTTATTGAATGCATTTTGTAAAACAATGGAAAATTGTTATAATACTTACAATTTAAAATTATTTTTATAAAAGGTGGTACATGTATAAAACTAAAAACCTTAGATGGCCCCTCATGCATAATCTTCAAAAAACATTGTATATACCAAATCATGCATATACCAAAACAATTAAATATATTTAAACATTTTATACAATTTTTCATATATAAAAATAATAACATGTATCAATGAGTCCCACAAGTTATATTTCTCTTAGGACGGTGCCTAGAATAAACATACGTGGCGATAGGGTCAGTGGAGTGCGAGGCGGAGGCGAAGGAGTGATGGGCGATGGGTGATGGGTAGGAGGCGAGGGGCGATGGGAGCGAGTAGGCGATGGATGAAGTAGTCGATGTGCGTCGAGTGCGAGTCGCCTAGGCGAGTTTACCCGCTCAAGTAAAGGTCAAGGATGGTGTCATCCATGAGAGGCAATGTATGGATGGTAAAGGGTGTGGCAATGATGTGATATCGATTGGTATGGACGCTGCAGCGACACCGGATACAAGGTCTGGACGTGTAGTGTGTAGGAGTATGGAAGGTGATGTGTAAGTGTGTGGGGTAGGGAAGGTGAAGTCAATGTGAATTAGGTATGGAAGGTGATGTAAGTGTGGGGGTAGGGAAGGTGGAAGTGTCGATGTGAAGGTGGGTATGGAAGGTGGATGTCTGCAGTGTGGGGTATAAACATCTCGGGTGTGAGGGGTAAGTATAGGAGGGTGTGAGTAGAGCGAAGTCGAGCAGTGTGCCGATCATTTTGTCCTTTGTTTGGACCATGACTGGCCCGCCCCATCTCGGCCACGACCTCGTGATCAACTCCCTTCTCCTCTCCTCTACCTCGAATGGGCTGCATATGTGCTAGTGTGGATGACATCGAAGGTCTAATCGATGGTCTATGTGATGTCGAAGCCTGCGAGGCGTGCTCGAGCGATACGATGGTCCTTCTCCGTCACAGTGTAACCGTCAAGACAATATAATGTATGTCTTTGCTTATGCCGTGACAACAAAATGAGGCGTATTTATGTCGGCTATAAGCGTCGAGTGAGCCAAAAAGAAAGAATTATAGTCGTAATCTAGTGATTAAAATTAGGTAAAATATTTTAGAAACACGTGACTCTAACTTGCAAAACATGAGTACACTCTGGTGTAGTATGGAACCTCATATCATCCACATGCGATGGTGGTGTCATAAAGCAGCTAGGTATGTCTACATGTATGGATCATGGAAGTCAAACCCACCATAGGGGTGAAGTGATGATCCTAGCGCTCGCGTATCCTTAATGCTATGTACGGGTCATGTCCTTGCTGGTGTCGATCGCGTGCATCCGCTCTATGTAGCTATTGCTCATAGATGGAAGTATCTGATGCGTGGCCCGGTGTAAGACTTCGCTCTGGACGATGCCACTCCAACAATCTCGGGAAACATATGGCGGTGACATCGTCAGCCATATCTCACGATCAACTAAGCGGATATGGAAGGCTGGTCGAAGTAACTTTCCACGTATGAATTTGCCATGAGACCTACATGTAGACGATTGATGCTGATAAATTTGCGGGAAGATGAATGAAATTAATATAGAACCATATGCTCACATATACCATTACACAGAGTTAAGTCTGTGCATCTGATGATCTCGATATAGGAGGAGTACACCCAGGATGGGTTGTGCGGAGTGTCAAGGTACTCCCTTCTGCAATGGAAGAGCTGGCTCTACCTGCGGCTCAACTTGCTTGGAGTTGAGTTGGTAATCCATCGTGGATAGCCTCAGGTAGGTCTCCATCCTCGACATCGGCATCGGCATCGTGTAAGGCATGGTAGGTGGTGGTCTTTGGATCTAACGTGTGAGTGCCCCCAAATCGGGTCAGTAGACGTGAAGTCTTTCCCAAGACCATAGCTAAATACAAAATAAACTTGGTAAAAAAAAAATGAGGTTTTTATATTGCTTTAGAAAAAATAATATGAATCGTGTCCCCTTTACGAGACCCATGATTTAATGAAAATCGGGCAGAGTCTCATTTAATGAGGAGCTTTACCCCAATCTGACTTATCTGAAAACTTGACATGGCTGATATCATACAATGACCTCCTTGGGTCAATTATGAGTAATAGTGGCCCTAGTGGGCCAATTCATCCATACACAACAACGCATTGGGTGCACTTTTTGTATGAGTGTAATACAAGCTAATCTGCGACTACAGTCGGTAGCTCTGCATAACTCGCGATATGTATGTCTTTGTCTTGCCTTCTGACTATAAGTCGCGGTATGCGTCGATCGCAGTAATTAGGAGAAAGCACATGGGAACATTCACACCCTTCTTGTTCGCAAATAAGAAGGATTCGATCAGCGCTAAGATGAACCCACGCGCACTACGCTCTAATGTGACCTCGTCTGCGTTAGGTGGCGGGGTGGATAACTGGGAACATAACCACCTCCCGAGAGATAGTGAAACCGCCGATCTTATCGAGAGATTGGAGATGACACCTAGAATCTCCTCGCTGCGCCGCCATCGAACACACGAGGTGCCGATGTTCTTTGGGCCATGAATCTGGCCCACAGGATGATGGCGACATCCTGTGGAGTTGGCGTCATCTCCCTCTTGGCATGAAGCGTGTGTCTCGTATGCATCTCTCGGCGAGAGAGGTGATAAGTGGCGTCGATGCGTGATGTGGCCCAGAGTAGTATATCTTAGTAAAATCCGGTGATCAGTATGATTAGAATGCGTATATCCATCCTCACATAGTCATGAAGGCTCTCATCAGCTGTCGAGAGCGGAGTATTTCCTAAAGCCGTGCAATGAAACATTGATTTTAAATTTAGTTATATATAAATTACATGTTACAACTGTTAATAGTAATTAATAATTAACAAAATCATTTTACCTTTCTGTCATAAGTGTGATCTGTGTTTGTCTTGCAATACCAAGACAGATGTATCCGAAGGATCTGCATCATGAATCCCTTTGAACGCCATGTCTATAAGATATAACAAATCCAGAATAATTGTCAAATATGGTTTTCAATAGTAATTACAGCGACAATGATTTACAATACACACATACAATAATAATGTCTCATTTACTAGAATAAGTCTTATACAAAACAACTACAAAAAGTAGAGGCCTCATTTACAAGAAATACACACTTGTACATAAGTCTTATACAAAACAACTACAAAAAAGGTGAGGCCTCATTTTCAAACAAAAAACAAATTGCCTTACTTGACATCTATATCTGAACTTGATTTCTATTCTTACAAGACCGCCGATTGTGACCCGTTTGTTTGCACAACCCACATCATGGTTTCCCTCTCGCGTCCATTTCATTATGCGTAGGGTTGATTTAGGGCGACCAGCTTCTTAGTTTCATTGACTCATTTACAATCATAGGACCATCATAAGAGGCCACTCATCTTCATTGAATGGGATAAAACAAGCTTGCCCAAGTGTCATGAATCACGACTACGTGGTGTAGTAGCCTTGAACAAATAACGAAAATCAACACATCGATGCGTCTTTGCTTTATGATATGGGTTACATGGAAATCCATATATCAGTGTCTTACCACATGTGCATTTCTTGTCATTTAAGTTGAGGTGATGAATTCGACCACTCCTTGACTTGACATGAAATCTGCCCTGTATGTGATCGTAAAGAACAATTTCCATTGATCCAGCCTTAACCACACGACCCTGAATCTGAGCATCAACATATGGAGTAAACTGCTCATTGGATGCCAATCTATCAGCACCTTGTTCCTTCTTGCAACAAAGTAAGCGTTAAGGAGGGAAAGAATCAGCGAACTAATACGTGAGTGGTAAGCTACGAGCTCTTTTAAGAACCTTTGTTAAATCTTGCCCGACATATTGGTTGTCATTATCCCATATCTTCGACCTCCATCATGTGAAAGTTCCCATAACTGCTTTGCATACCAAATTCTTCAAGAGTTTATCTTTGAAGCGGGTCATAAAATTGATTGCAAGATGGCGCATGCAAATCCTGTGATAGGCATATGGTGCATCCCAACCAAGATGAGGATCACTCATTGCTGCCATAATACCTGGATGTCATCCGAGATATAACAAAATCCCGATCCATTGCGTTACTACATTTACGATCCATCACGAAAGACCATCCTAACTATCAATATTCTCGCCTTCTATAATAGCAAATGCCAATGGAAACAACTGATTATTTCCGTCACAGCCCATAACAATCAACAATGTCCCTTTATACTTCCCATACAAATGTGTACCATCAATACTCAGTACCGGACGACAACTTGCGAACCCTTCAATAGTTGGCTTAAATGACTAGAACACGCGTTGGAATGTCTCATTGTTTGGCACACTATTGTCGATGGTTTTCCAAATGACAACGCATCCAGGATTTGCTTATGCTTTCCATCCAAGGCTTTTTATATGAAATTTCATATCCCCATTTCTCCATCACAATTGCTTGGATTACGACGAGTAGACAATGTGGTGTGCCTTAATTATTGCACATATGGTAGCAGCAGAAGTTAGAGTCGATTGATGATGGTCCGGTTGAAGCGAGGATTTACCGCAGTATGCGGCCCTTTGTATTTGTTGATCACAAATAAGCTAGTATCTTTCACAACCATGGCATGCATCTTCCATTGACATTGACATTCTTCGACCTTCTTACATCTTAAAGCAAGCGATTTTTTGAGAGGCAACTCTGACAAACTCTTGGTATTTTCCCCAATTGAGTAAATCTTTGTACCCTCTTACCGTCGGATTTAGAACAAACTTGCCTAGCGCAAATTCTCCACTTTCGAATAGCGGTAGTCTCTTGCGCCCATGGAGTCCAACCACTTGAAGTAGCAATATCTATGTTTTCAACATGTTCAAAACAAGGTGTTGGTGGTTGGTGAAAATGAATAGGGGATGACTCATCTGGTCCCTCATCATCTGCGATATTCGATACATCACAAGATAATGCATGCGTAGAGGCCTCCTTGCTCATTCTCAAAACTTAATTTGTAGTACGGAATGATGATACATGTCCATCGCTTGAACATGTAAATCTCATCTTCATCATCAACATCTTCTAAATTCATCATTACCTTCTTCATAAGCGCAAAGCATCATCATCCCCCATATACTCCGGTATCACAATCTTGGACCGCTACTAGGCGCTTCATAGTCAGTTACGCAACATTCTCATTTTGCGCAGCTTACAGGTGATGCGCTTGTCGGTTTGACCGAGCGACCTTAGCAAACAATTCAATTTCACCGATAGCGGTTATTGTGAATCATGTTTAACATTCGATTGCGATCTTGTCATTCCATATTAATAAAGGTTGGAATCTATTTCCTTTTAGAGGATACTTACGCCCAGGGACTAATTTGACCCACGTTTGTGTGGATTGTCTTGAAAATATGATATCACTGATTAATTTCAAGCGTGCGATCCCATTGGGGTATATCGAAAGGCGCGATCGAGAGCTTTGTTCCCAGCATATTTCACATCTTTTTTCGATCCTGATATATCTCCATTGTAATAACATATTACGGGAATAGAGGAAAGCAGACACTAATTGACTGTTAAAATGAAGTAAAAAAAATAAATAATATGAGAGATGATTATCATGGTGACCTTGTTTAGAAATTAAATGGCCTAATCGTGTCCCTTTCCGGACCAGCGTTTAAAGAAAAATGGGCGAGTCTCCTTTATACGGGAGCTCTACCAAATACAACTGTACTAAAACACGCCAACATGGCTCAATATCATACAATGACCTTAGTGGGTCCAAATTTGAGTCAAAGTGGCCCTGTCAGACCCATTCTTCTATAATCAACAACACTTGACAACAACAACATACGAGTCTTCCTACATCCCATTCCTTTTCTATGATGAAAGCTAGATTATTGGTTTATAGTTCCACAAACTAGGGCCATTGATCTTTCAAAACTTAGGACTTATTTCTTATATGAACTTGGTTTTAGGTCTAAATTTCTATTCTAGCGGGCACAGTTGCCCGTATTTTCGGTTTATGGAACAATGCTTTTAAATGGCGATCTTCCTATTCATGGCATTAAAGCTACACTTGGTATTATAGTAAAGTTTGACACAAGTCAAAATATTTTTTTTTTTTAGATTTGGGTTGAGGTCTGAATTTGTACTAAAAAAAAAGAAAACATGTCTTTCCCAGTTTAATAAATAACTTATATTCATATCAGTTTCACATAACACAAAATTGATTCGTTTAACTGTTATGTGAGTTCATTTTTAACCAAGATTTTCATCTAATAAGTTATTTGTGTTAGATAATGGTGGGTTAATAAAAGGAATCCTGTAAACCAATATAAATATCCAAATGAAAACTACACTCAGGTTGTATTTAGTAGTGATTCTATGAAGTGTTTATATTTTCCATAATATTTAAAGAATATTGTTTTTTAAACATTACATACATTAAAACACGTCTAAAATCATTGTCGAGTACATTTTCACTATAAGATGCTTAGTGTATTAATACGGTAAAATAATAGAAAACGAATTCCAAAATTTTCCATGATTTCCAGCTGAATTAAGTTGTTGCCTGATGTGGATGGAAGCAATTTTACCTGCTCGGTGAGAGGACTGAAATGAAGCATATGAAAATTATAAAACGCAAACAAGAAATTTTAGAGTGAGGATTTAGATTGCAGAAAGTTGTGTGTGTGTATGCAAATTTGGTTCAGAGTTTGTGAACAAGGTTGTGATGAATGATGTAGTTAAGAAATCTAATTTGAAGTTGTCCCAAGGTAGTAACAATCTTCACCTTCAACTTCTTTTCCAACTCCTCGATCAATGTTGTTCCTTTTTAGTCCTTAAATTTGTCTAGTTCGGTTATTTATTTAAATAAAAATTGAAAGGTCTTTTGAGATTCAAAACCAAATTCTAATAATAATTTGGAGTCCACCAGGAAACATAAACAGAAACAGAAACGGAGGAGGGGTATCAATAACCCAAACCAAAACAGAGAAAAAATGGGCTACCTTGTTTGTTGTCCCCCATGAATCTAATCGCTATACCCCCAAAACGCACACAAAACCACACAAGCCCTAAATCAAACCCTAAATGAAACCCTAAATCACACAAGCCCATTTTCAGTTAGGGTTAGACAATCGCAAAAATGGGAGTTAGAACAAACCTCGGAAGGAAATTAGTCGCCGGATCGAAGAGCTGTTGATCGGTGGTCGCAGATGCCATGCAGGTCGTAGCCCGGGGGTTCTTTGCGGGGAGGGAGTGAGATGGGAGGAGAGAAGGAAAGAAGAAATGAGAGGAAGGGGAAGGAAGGTCGGCTCGAGCAAATTATGTATTTGTCAATGGCCGTCATTGTGGACGACGACCTCTGGTTTAATGAGATCAATGGCCGTCATCTACAACGCCGGCCTTTGGCAATTTTTAAAATTCAATAGTCGGCCTTGTGAACGACGGCCAAACGCACTACTTTGATCGTTTTTTACAAACTTGTATTAATTTATGTATTTTTTTTTTCAAAAATACTATTAACGTCCAAAACTCAACAAAATATTCTAACTAACATATTCTAGAATAGTACATTACTGTAAAAAAATAAAAATAAAAATAAAAGAGATAAAAGTTGTAGTGTTGTAATAGTGTGGGTTGGTGGATTATGACGACTATGGGGCTGAAGAATGCGATTTCCCCACTCCATATCTTTGTTTTTCTAATAGAAAAACTTGGATCAGAGAATGTACCAGCACCAATATCAATTAGATATTTGAGGTGTCAAGTTTATGAATTCAAAAGCGAAGATGAACAACTACCATATTTTGTAATCAAGAAGAAAGCTGTCATATGAGTGTTTGATTACTTTTACCTCTTGTAATTAATTAAGCATCTTCTTTGCCCTTTTTATCTGTTTGAGCTATTTATTGATCCTTTCTTCTTTTGAATTTACTATAACCTTTGGGAGTTTATGTTACATCCTCTATTGACGTAGTGAATCATTCAAGTACATTATAATATTTTTCTATATATCCTCCCAACATAAGAAGTGGTATTTGACAGAGCCAACCAAGTTTTAAAGTTTCATAATGTCAAATTACAAAGAGCAGATGGCATCCACCAAAGAAAGCACCCTGACACATGAGGCTGACGAAAATCAGTGCGAGTATTTTCATAGCGAAACCGAACATCCCCACGAATACAAGAGCCTTGATACTCTTGAAATTCATTTAGAGTCAAAAGCAGAGCATCCAGGGAAAAAAAAGTATTTAAGGATGGACCATAAATACATTATAGAATTTGATGATGCCTTTTCAGCTAGGAGCGGGAATTTGGGCGTATGGGGGTCATTTGGACCGGATTGTTTGTGGGCTGGGATGCAAGCGTCTGGATCGTCTAGGTTGAGGCAGGATCGTGTGGGGGTCGTTGTTGATCTGCGGGCTCTACTGCAAACAAAGAAGAGGGAAATTCGAGGCTGTACCGTGGCAGCTGCGATCTAAGTCGAGTTTCTTTGAGAGAAGAGAGGCGTTAGGGCGAATGTGTTGCATATGAGTATGCGACTAAGAGTGTGTACCTTTCACTGCTGGGGTGGCCATGTATTTATAGTAGATGTCAGCCAGTTGTCTTTGTAACCAGGATTTGCTTCATTTGATGGGATTTTCTTGCTCCGGTGTCGGATTTGGTAATGGATTTAGAAAATTTGTTGTTGTTGGGATAATCTTGTTCCTTATTGGGGGGATATCCAACCGGTGATGATTTGTCTTTCCTTATTGATAAGATTTGGTTGGATTGGCAGGATGATATCTTGTTAGGGGTTATTCTATTTTCTGTATTGGCGAAATACAATCTGATTTGTAGGATATGGACCTTCTAATTCATCGAGTCGTCCTTTGGATTTCAGTAGGCAGGGCCTTCGTTGCAGTGATGGGGGCCTGGTATTGCGTTGGGCACGCCACTTCTTTGGGCTTGGTTAGTGGGCCTGCGAGCCCATTTTTCAAACCCTATCAGTTACCCCCCAGCCCTTGGGTACGGTGTACGTGGGCAAGGGCTGTATCGTTTCTTGCATCGGTTGCAATTTCCACGTGTCTGTTTGAGGTTGGGTTAGTTAAGGCTTAGTCGCCGTCATATATCTTGTGATAATGATGACTCTTGGGTTTTTGCGCTCGTTTCCCCTATCTCCTCTAGTTTCTTTCAGTTTCTTTCGCAGACCTCCTCTGTCCTGTGCTTCCTTGGTCCTCCAACCTCTTCCGCGATCTCGTACTTTGTTGCTGCGAGTTCTCTCTGTTTGACTGGCTGTGTAGAGTCTTTTAAATTATTTTTTACGAGGTGGCTTCTTAGTCTTATTCACAGGACCCACTTTAGTCTCTACTGCTTTTGGTTTCTCTTCAGTTAGTGCAATGAGGCAGCTAGGGTTAAATTAGTTGGATTTCGTTTTACTAACAGCGAACTTATTATGGGTCGGGTGTATCTGCTTTGTATGTATTGGCGATGAGTCTTAGTTTATTCTTAGGTTGCAGACGGGTTAGGGATGTTTTCCGGCCCCGTTCGTAGTGGTTGGAACCAAAGAAAGCGTTCTGGGCGCCTCCTCTTCCTTTGGATAAGGATAAAGGGAAAATAAACCTAATTAAATATCATGGGGGGTCAAATTACCTTAAATCTGCCGTCCAACATGCTGTGACTGTGGGACCTAGCAAGGTCGGTCCTTCGTATGGGGTTACCTTTCACGAGCGTTATACGACCTCCTCCTGAGTCGATATGGACCCTGGCGTCTTGACTTTTTATGTAGCTTCCGTGGGATGGTATGTTTCTTTGAGGTCGCCTTTAATAATGGTCTTCGTTTTCCCTTTGCATCCCAGCCTAAAGCAGAAAGGGGGTTATGCAACATTTCAATGTCTGTCCTTCCCAACTCGCTCCCAATGGTTGGGGCATTTTGGTGGGCCTATTGGCCTTTTTTAGGGACAGGGGGCTCGGCGTCCCTAGTGTGGCTCTGCTCCTCTATCTTTTTAGCCCAAAGGAGACTACCGAGGGCTTCCTTTATTTCTCCCGGGCGCCTGGGCTCCTGCAGTGATCAGCGGGCTTACTTTATTCCCATAGGTCGTGGAAGGGCGTTATTTTCTTTGTTAATTAGTGCATGGCTGGGAATATGATCCTTAAATGAGGATGATACAGGGCGTTCGGTGGCTTGGACCACCCCGATAAATCTTAGTGTTTGCTCTGTTTTTGATGCGTAGCTTTCGTGTGAGGGGTTTGTTTGAATATTTATGACTTTGCATTATTCTCAGCTGCTTCCCGGTGCTCCAGCTTGACCTTAGTCTTTGAAGATAATGTCGTAGCTGCAGTGTTGGCAGATATCACCTTTCGTCCTTATCTTGGGCTGATAAAATCGGATCTTCTGGCCCGTCGAAATTGAGGGCGCGTTCTGCGCCGGGGGGCCCTTGCCTCCCTTCCAACGGGGGGAGTCTCTCCCATTGAGCTGCATGACCACTCTTAGAGGAGATTTTGAGATCGATTGGGAGTCCAACGTCTCGGAAGCCGGTGCAAACGGAAAAAATCAGCCTCTCTTTGAGAAGATCGGTCGGTTTCGGTCAAGGTTCGAAATTGGGCGTCTCGGCTTCTCTTGCTTTCAGCCGGACGGCGCGGTTGCTGAGTCAGAGGCCTCTGTGGTCTGACTCTCCGCCCCGCCCCAGAAAAGCTGGTGAGCGTGTCTTGGATGGAGCCGGAGTCGGCGGTAGTTGGCGGTTATGCCTATTCTGGTAGGTCAGCCAACCCGGAGGAGTGCTAGGCCACACTCCTCGGAAGGGTTGGAAAGGGTTGGAAGAGGAAGAATCAGGAATCAAAAGTTGGCGAGATGAGGGACTCTTTGCTCTTGATCTTGAACTCAGCCCGGTAGTGCGATCTGCGTCGAGTCCTTAGGGATTACGACCTTGGGAGGGTGGCGCTGCCCGTTGATGAGTTCTTGCTACATCCCTTGAGAGGGTTGCCTCGGTAAGTCCACAGTATCGATAACGTCTGTTCCAGGTTGATCCGTGTTGGACTGACCGTGTTTGATGCGCGGATAGCCACTCATTTGAAGGAGTCGGCGATAAGGCCAAATTAAACAAAAGCATGTAAAAATCATTTCGAATTTATAAGGCGAAATTTTGCCTCTCTTTCTTGATGAGTAGAGTTTGCAAGAGCAGACACCGACGTGTGGCGAAGAGGTGGAGACTTAAATCCTAATCTAAACATCGTCGGCTGTGCCCAGGAGAGGGAAGAAGTAGAAGGATGAAGTTCGAGATGTAGCAGCGGCGGTTGAGAGCGAGCTTGAGGTCGGGTGAGCTCCGAGGTTGTCTTTGAGTGATCTGATTGGGGCCCGGGATGGGGCTGCGATCCTCCCGGTCTGAGCTTGGACCCGGTTGAGGGAGGGCTCGTCACGCATCCGAGGGGGCGGCTGCGGGGAGTCTGAGAGGGTGTGTGCGGCCAATGGCGATCTGTGTGATAAAGTGGCGTAGCTAGCCGTGGCTCGTGGCGAGGCCTCCGAGGTCAGGGCGCTGCTAGACGCGGCTCGTCATGTGGCCTCAGAAATTTTGTAAATTCGGTGGGGGCGAAATTTGAATGAGTGTCGCGGATTGTGCGGGGATCTTATGAAATATCCTTGGTTTCTGGAGGGATGAGTATTATTGCGGTGAGGACCAAGCCGGTGCTGATGGGCCTGGGTGGCTCGCTTTTTCGTGAAGGCAGTTAATGTCTGCAGGACTTGGACTTTAACTTTGATCTCCCCCCCCGGTGACGGAGCGGGAGGTCTTTCTCTGAAGTATTCTCAGAGCCAGGGACCACTCTGCTGAAGCCCATTCCCCCTCTTCATCGTGCATTTCATACCTGCTGCCGCCTAGGTTTTACTGTACTCATTTACGCCCACGATGCTCGACTTTTATATTTTTCTTTTATGTACACTTGCGCTTCCTTTTTGTATCGGGCACAGGGCTCGAGACATATGTAGCTCTCCTTTTAATAAATATTCATTTTTATCGTCTGCGTTCTCTCTTTATGATATTTTTGTTTTCTTCATGAATTGTGGCTAGAATTGAAGTGCGAGTTGGGCTGGTCGCTCGTCGGTAGTCGTTGAGGCCGTGGAGCTAATTTGTATGAGAGCTGGGTGATTCCTTAGAGGTACGCATGACCTATTTTTGTGAGAACTTCTGTCACCTTGAGCAGGCTGATCTCCGTCTCGGTGGCGGGTATAAAGTTGAGCAGATTCCTTAGATTCATGACTTTATTTTAGCGGAACTTCGTCTACGTGGACTCTAGGAAGAGCTCGTCAATCTGACTAGCTGGGGCGAGGCTCGTCTATGTGGACTTCCTAGGAGGCTCGTCGTGCGAAGCAGGTTGGGGCGGAGGCTCGTCCATGTGAGCTGTGGGAAGAGCTCGTCGGCGTGAGAGAGCCGCTGTCGAGCGGGGGCTCGTCGTGTGACCTTGTTAGGAGAGCTCTTCGGCGCGAAGCTGGCCCGAGGCGGGGCTCGTCACATGTGAGCGCTAGGAAGAGCTCGTCTGTGGCCATCCCGGGCGGGGGCTCGTCCGGGTGTGAGTTCTTGGGCTCAGGTAGGCTGAGTTGTCTAAGGCGAGATGGCTCCTTAGGTGGCGTGACTGTCGAGTAGGCGAACTTCGTCGAGTGGTGCTTGGCTCTGGCGCAAGTGGCGCGGTGGCATTTCGGCTGAGGATTGATCGACTCGTTTGGCGTGGCACATCTTCGAAGTGGATCACCTCGTTAATGTGAGCTCTTGGCTCCTGGCATCGTGGCCTTGATGGCGTTCAGTAGGAGAGTGGCGATGTAGCTGGTGATATGACTCCCAGGCGGCGTGGCTGTGCGAGTAGATGAGCTTGTCCAAAGTGAGCAACTTGGCTCCTAGCGGCTGTGGCCTTGGTGGGCGTTCCGGCCCGAGTGGCGATGTAACTGGTGGTCGACTCATGAGGCGGCGTGGCTTTGTGCGGAGTAGATGAGCTCGTCAAAGTGAGCGGCTTGGCTCTGGCCTTTGTGTGTGGTGGCGTTCAGTAGAGTGTGATGTAATGGGTGGTGATCGCTGGGCGGTGCGACTCTGAGCGTGGCTGCAATGAAGAGTAGATGAGCTCGCCCGAAGTGGCGGCTTGGCTCCTTGTCTTTGTGGCCTTGGTGGCATTCAGTAGAGTGGCGTGTAGCTGGTGGTCGACTCTGAGGCCGGCGTGGCTGTGCGAGTAGATGGGCTCGTCGAGTGACGACTTGGCTCCAGCGTGGCCTTGGTGGTGTTCCAGCCATGTGGCGATGTAGCCTAGTGGTGATGTAGCTGGTGGTCGACTCTGAAGCCAGTGGCACGTGCATGGCCGATGAGCTAGTCAAAGTGGCTTGACTTGGCTCTTGGCGGCCCCCGTATTGTGGTGGCGTTCCGGTAGTGGCAATGTAAGCGAAGTGGCGATGTAACTGGCGATCGACTCTGAGCGTGGCATCGAGTAGATAGGCGCTCCGTGAAGTGAAATTTGCTTGACTCGGCATTGTGGCCTTGGTGGGCGTTCAGCCAGAGTGGTGATGCTCCGCCCAGAGTGGCTGATGCTTTGGTAGTGCGATACGAGCGGCGTGGCTGTCTGAGTGGATGAGCTCGTCGAAATTGAAGCGGCTTGGCTCTGGTAGCAATGACGCAGGTGGTGTTCCGGCCGTGGCGATGTAGCCTAGTGGTGATGCTTTGAGCTGAGTGGGCTCACGAAGGCGGCGTGGCACGTGCATAGTGGTGAGCTAGTCAAAGTGAAGCGGGGCGGCTCTTGGCGTGTGGTGGCGTTCAGTAGAGGTGGCAATGGCCAGTGGCGATGTAACTGAGGCGATCGACTCTGAGGCGGCGTGGCTGTCTTGAGTAAGATAGGCTCGTCCAAGTGAGTTGCTTGGCTCACAGCCGCTGTGACCTTGGTAGGCGTTCAAGTAGAAGTGGTGATGCTTAGAGTGGCCGTGTAGCTGAGTTGATCGGCCTTTGAGGCGTGGCTGTGTAGAGTAGATGAGCTCGTCGAGGAGTGGCCTTGGCTCCCCAGCGTTGTGGCCTTAGTGGGCGTTCGGTGGTGGCGTGTAACTTTGGTGGTCGACTCTGAGGCGTGGCTGTCTTGAGTAGATGAACTGATCCAAAGTGAAATTGCTTGGCTCCACAGGCGTTGTGGCCCTTAGTAAGTGGCGATGCCAGTGGCGATGTAGCTGGCGATCGACTCCCCGAGAGCGTGGCGTCGGTGAATGGGCTTGTCAAAAGTGAGTAAGCGGCTCTGGCCCATTTGTAGCGCTTGGTGGCGTTCGGTAAGTGGCGATATGGCCCAGAAGTGGCGATGCGCAACTGGGCGTCGACTCACTGACGGCGTGGCACGTCTGAAGTAGATAGGCTCGTCAAAGTGGCTGCTTGGCTCTGGCGTTGTGCGACTGTTTAGTTAGGCTTCTTTGCATGCGTATTCGACCGATTTTCTTGGAAAGGTGTAAACGTCTTTAATGCTGATTGATGGAATTTGGAGCGTTCGAATTTATTTTTGAGTGCTTTGGCCTTCTGCTTTATAAATGGTGGCTTTGTTCTTTATGGGGCTTATACTTTGTATATTTTGCTTACGGTGCGTCGAAATTTGGGCGAGATGAGACGTCGAAGTCGATTGCCTTGTTGAGTTCTTCGAGATTTTGGTTCGATCTTTGTTGTTCAGCTACCATGTGGGAGTTGTGTTTTCCTAGTCTCCTTGGGGTGTATTCCCCAGCCCCGTCTGGGATGCGCTCCGGAAGGGCGTACATTTCTTGCGTCGCCTTCTCCCGTCTTCTGTTCTTCTTTCTCTTCCTTCCTTCTTTCTCCTTCTCTTTTTTTCATCTTTTCTTTCACATCTCATTCTCCTTTTTGTTCTTGTCACAAACTCCTTCCATCCTTTTAACTTCTCTGCTCTTTTCGATGCTTTCCTTTCCTTCTCCTTACTTTCATTCTCTCTTTCTCCTTTACTTTTTTTTTTTTTTTTTAAGGAGCAGCTGTCTTTTGTCATTAATCGATGATATCCGCCCGATTGTAACCGAATGTAATCCGATTGGAATAAAGAGTGGCTTTTTATGTGTGTTTCTCATTATGTATTTATGCGTGTCTTATATATCTGACCCCATTTGAGATGTCTAACTAAATAACCAGTGAGCAGCCAGCTCGTTACATAAGAGTGATAAAGGCTCTATTTAATATTACAAGCCCAGGTGACTCTTGGTAAAAGCAAAGCAGGAATGCTCTTGCATTCCATGTATCTTTGTAGATTTTCCTTATAAGACTCTGTTGCCGGCTTTGTGACTCGAGATATGATGTAAGGACCTTCGAGTTAAGGGCTGGGATTTTCCATGCGTCTAAGGTTCTTCCCCTTCTTTGGCGGAGTTTCTTTAAGACTAAATCACCGACATATAGCTCCTGGGTTTGACTTTTTGTTATAGTACCTTCTTGTCTTCCATTGATAGTCCTACATGCGGCTTTAGGACTTGCTCGCCACTTTTCATATAGGAGATACAGAGATTTAGACGAAGAGCTTTGTCATTGTGTTCCATGGTACTAACTCGATCCTAGGAGACTTTGTTTAGGCCTCGATGGGGGCTCTTTGGCAGTGCAAGGGTAGAGCGAATGGGCTTTCCGGGTTCTTGACTACGTGTCATCTGTGGGCCCTTAATACCTCGGGAGGTATTCTGCCCGATTTCCTTTAAGGTCTTGAATTTGGTCTTCAAAGGCGGCTTTAAGGGTCCGATAGTGACTTGGCACATCCGTTGGATTGCGGTGTCTTGGAGATGAGTAATAATTTTTAATTCAGAACTTTCGGCACGAGAAATCTCACGAATTTGGGCGTTGTCGGCCCCATTTTTAGTTGTCGATACGGGGCTCTTAGGGATGCGAACACACATGGTGGCTGCATACCTGAAGTGCGTATCTTACGCTGCGTAATTGTGGCTAAAGGCTCGGCTTAGCCCACTTGGTGAAGTAATCCCTTTGCGTGATTATGAATTTGCAGCGACCCTTACCAATGGGGCGGGGGTCAGTATGTCGAGCCCGAGCTGTTGAAAGACAACGGGCTTGTGATCGACGTTAAGGGTTCTGATAGGAGGCGTGAGATCTTGGCGTGCTGCATTTCTTGACTAGGTCGAGTGGCATCTTTGAGGTATTGTAGGCGGTAGTAGCGTATCCACGCCTCGAATTTTTCCTGCGCTAATCGAGCTCAGATATGATTCCATATGCCCTCGTGTGCTTCTCTGCAAACCGTACTCGGTGTCTTCTCCACCGCCATAGAGATCGATTGAGGGTTCGCGGTGTCGGCAGATGTCGTTCTTTGAGTCTTCTGTGAGGCTATGCATTGCTTTGCGGCGTCGGCTCGGGAGTTCTCTGCTCTGGGGACATGCTTGACCTGAACCAACACGAATTTCTTTAATATGTCACAAACTTTTTGGAGGTATAGAATCATCCTTTCACTTTTGGCCTCGTAGGTATCTTCTATTTGTCGACCACCGGTGGGGTCGCGTGAACCTCTGGGTGGTGGGCTTCTAATGAATGGGCGAAGTTGGGCTGTATGGCCCGGCCTCATACTCGAGCCGTTGTTGGAGTATGGAATCCAAATACGAGTGCGTACTCAATGTCTATTCCTCTACAGTTAGGATAAGACACTCCACTCCCGCTAGCAGCGTTCGAAGCTCCATCTACAGAGAGTTTCCAAGTGGGGAGGTCGAGTCGTTGCTTGGGCGTCCTTAGCGGGTTCCGCTGATGTAAACTCCATGACGAAGTCGGCCAAGACTTGCCCTTTTATTGCAGTTTTTGGCATGTATCGTGCATCAACTACGCTCGACTCTATGGCCCACTTCATCGACCTTGGTCTGAGTTTAATACAGCACTTGTTTCATTGGGTATTACGTTGGAACTTCTATGGTATGAGTCTGAAATACGGGCTGAGCTTCCGAGTCATGTTACCGTAGAGCCAAAATTAACTTTTCCATTCTTTGGTACCTCTCCGCTCCTCTTGTAGCTCTGGCCGCACAAAAACCGGGTGCTTGAACCGCCGCCTTATCTCTAACGAGGATGGTTGAAAAGTCCGACACCCGGGCCATGTAGTAAGGAGCTCCTTCTAATGTGACTTACTAGAATGGGGCGGGAACTCGTGTATGTTTTCAAAGTCGGTGAATGCTTCTTCGCGACTTTTGTATCCTATCGACAGTTTCTTCTCGTAACTTGGAAGAAAGGTCGGGCATTTATCGCTTGCCCCCGATTCGAACCGCTTTAAAGCCGTCCTTGTCAGGCGTCGTACCCTTTGAGAGGTACCAAAGGGTGACGGCATGTCGAAAGCACCGCCTTGTCTTGTCCCCGGGATTTGCCCCACTCTAAGGTTCACTATGAAACCCAAGAATTTTCCGCTAACATGCCAAGGCAACAATTTGGCCGGATTTAGGATTCATGTTGTAACTTCTTAGATTTGGAACGCCTGGCATTTAAAGTGATGCGAAGGTCGTGGTGGGATTTACCAGCGATGTCGTCTACGATACCTCCATAATAAGGCTTATCCGCTTCGAACATCCAGCTTCACTCAACCTCTCGAGCAGGTGGTTCTCGTTTGCGTCCAAACGGCATCACCCGATAACAATAGTTCCCGCGGCCGCGGACGTAACGAGGTCTTTCGGCTCGCCCGGGTCCATACCGACCGTCAGGAATGAGAAGGCATCCATAAACCGGAGAAGTTCAGCGGGCCGCGTGGCGCCCACGGCGAGGTCGACCCGCAAAGCGGGAAGTCAGTCCTTCGGGCATGCTTTGTTTATGCCTGGTGAAGTCGATACACAGAGTCGCCACTTGCCATTTGCTTTCTCGACGAGACGACGCTTGCCAACCACTCGTGATACTCCACCTCCCCGATCGCCTCCCGGGCTGAGGAGCTACCGACCTCCCCGTCGATGGCTAGCTTTTCCGGTGCGGCTCCTTCGCTTGCTTGACCGGCGAAGGATGGGTCGATACCAAATTCTATGGGTGGACATCAGAGGGTCAATTCCTCCCATGTCTCGCTCGCTCCATAAGACACTGCTTTGGCCTCAAAACCTGCAAGGAGGCTTCAGGTCTCCTCAAGGCTTCGGTCGACATAGCGGTGATGTTCCTCGTTGTCATCCAATGACATCGGTTCTAGTTCTTCCGAAGGCTCGCCGTGGGCACCTCATGCATGTCAGCTTCATCTCATATTCAATGCGTAGTCAATCGCCTTGCTCACATGGAGGCCGCAGTGGCATTCCCTAGCTATCCGTTGATCTCCTCGAACCATCCCTACTCCGTGTATGGTTGGGAACTTGATTATCATGTGGTATGCGAGGGATGGCTTTTATTGCGCTGAGTGAGGTCTTCCTCTAACAACACATTATGTCGACGGGAAGTGCCTACAATGAGGAATCTTGGTCGTTGTTTGCCGCCTCGCGTGCGGGGCCTCCCAGTGGTGAGCACCGCTGATCGGAGCCCAAAGGTAACACCTTTTCCCCATAAAATCCCCGCAGATGTGTGTTGACGGGCTCCAATTTTTCTCTCCCAATACCCATTTTATCGAAGGCTGATGCGAAGATGATGTCAGCTAAGCTCCTGTTATCAACTGTAAACCACTAACTGCTGCTTCGCCACACCGAAATAACTACCACGGCTGCCGTGGAGGGTGTTAGCATCCCTCCGCATATGAGTCGAATGTGATGGATGTCGAAACGCGGGCAGCTTTGATACCGATTGAATTTCCTATTTCTCACGGGACCGATGTCGCGCAGACGGGCTTTCCGGCCGAATCGACTCTCCTCCCGCGAATCCCCCAAGATCACCTAGATTCTCCAAGGTTGCTGTGCCGAAGTCACATCCTGCTGTGGTCTACGGTTGTCGAGTTGGGACCCGGTTCTCGGGCTTGATTCTCGCCCGATTCTCTGAGATATGAAACGCCTGAGCGTACCCGTGCTGCTATTGGGTACTCATATTTCTCTCTCGAAGTCAGATGCAAATTCTCCGCGGAGATGTCCGTAGTCCCTATGGAACTCGCAGTACTTTGAGTTGTCTCTTGTTGTAGATTTGACTTCATCTGAGTTGGCAATCTCAAGAATTCGGTTCTTCATACTCAGACTCCTCGTGATGACACCAGGTCGTCGTGAGGGGTGAAGCGCCGGGTGAATAACGCCGCTTCGGCCTCTGACCGCTGCGGACCCAAACGATCTCCCCGAGGCTGCCACGCTGGGGGGGATCGTTTCTTCATTTTTCTTTGGAGATCCTTCTTGGTCGCTTGTCTCGGGGGGGGCTTCGTCCTCGTCGCTTGTCCTGCTCCAAAGACTCTTCTTACGGGGCGGAGGAGCCCTTCGATACGAGGGCTCTCTTCAGCCAGCCATACTTCTCTCGTCATGAGCACCCCGCCATACTTGCTTCGAGGGTTCTTGAGATGGAAAACATCGATCCTTTGATCGCACTCCTAACCCAAAGAATGAATGTCGTGATTTGCGAATTTTTCATCTGGGTATGTCTATCTTCTCGTGACTCACACCCGCAGACGTAGGGACTTCACTTTCCCGCTGGTACCGCTTGATACAATAGATGGTAACTCGGTTTTCTGTACGTCCTGGCCCCGATGAAGCGGTATCTAACGCAATGGATAGTTCTCTCGAATGGAAGAGATTGATGAAGGTGGAATTTATTAAACCGTGCCAAGGTCGGGTCCCTTAAAGGTGGTAGCGAAAGCCCCGCACGCACGTATCCCGACACCTATGTAACCCATTTGATTTTCAGAAGTATCGAGGTGGTCGCACTGGATTCCTGGTTCCGCCAAATGCTTCCACTTGCAAAGATTCTCAATTTCGCCGGGAAGGGGGTAGCGCAGCACCCTACCGTGAAGGGTGATTACTGCACTGCGTCCATAGTGTCCGGGCGCGCCCTTAACCACCTCCTTCACACGGCCGGGTTCTTGTCAAGGCTCCTAAACCGCCTCCCATGATTGTTCCTCCTGCTCCCCGGCTAGTAAGGTGGGCCCTCTGCCCTCGACATGCCCTCCGAGCATTGCTCCCGCTTCCTTCTTCCTCGTGGGCCAATCAGGTCCGTGCCCCTCGCCTTGGCCGGACTCGCTTCGCTCTTCACCGAGGAATGTCGCACCGCCGCTTCCTCACGGAACGCCATGACCCTCCCCGGGCTCGCCGTGTTTCTCGTGGATGTTGTATCCGGGTCTGCAAGTTGTTCTAACTCTTCTATCAGCGTTGATTGACGAGGCGGCAAGCCCACTTCGCTTTCAGGTTCGTCAGCATTGCTTCTAGCCTGCCCTAGAGGTCTCGCCGCCCGCACGCCTCGGTGGTTCCCGTGATCTCGCTGACGCGCGCCGCTTCCCGCCAAGGCTGGCTATACCACGCGAATCGAGAAATCGCTATATTTATATAGGAACTGCTGCTCCTACGTGATGCCAACCGATGATGTTTTTTCAACCGGTAATCGGGCCGGAAATAGACAAACGCCGCCGGCTGGATCCGGGATTGTTCATGGCCGGGACGCAGCGCCCGACGTCTCGGCCGGGCAGGATCGTGTGGGGTCGTTGTTGATCTCGCTGCTTCGAACGTAGCACCTCCTCTCGGGCAAAGAACAAAGAAGAAGGGGGTCGGCGAAATGCGGCCTCGTGGCCGCTCCGATGCCTAAGCCGCTTCTTCTCGGTATGGAAAAGAGACCGCCAGAGGGCGTAATGTGTTGCATATGAGTATGCGACTAAGAGTGTGTACCTTTCACCACTCGGGTGGCCATTTATTTATAGTATATGTCCAACCAACAGATCAGAATTCTCAGATTTGCTTCATTGGATGAGATTTTCTTATCAAGACGGATTTGGTAATGGATTTAGAAAAGAGTCGCGATTTGGGATAATCTTTCCTTCCTTATCGGGAGATCCAACTCGTGCCGATTTGCCCTTCCTTATCGATAAGACTTTTGGTTGGATCGGGCAGATGATATCTCGTTAGGGGTTATTATTCTATTTTCTCAGATTGGCGAAATACAATTTGGATTTGTAGGATATGGACCTTCATTCATCCAAGATCGCCCTGACTACGGCCGGCCTCTCGCTTTTGGCCGGTACCGAGGGGTCTGTATCAAGGCTTTGGCGCGACTTCTTTGGGCATGGTGAGTGGGCCTGCGAGCCCATTTTTCAAACCCTATCATAATTCAATGAACAAGAAAAAAAACAGGACAAGCTCATATACAAGTATATGAAAAAGTTAATTATCAAATGAATTTCTAAAATTAAGACAAAGAGAAGATATTGCCCATCATAAAGATGATGCAACTTTATTTAGAAAATTTGATAAATAAAGTCAATTACCAATTAACTATCCAAATGACTTGTTACATAGAATTGATGTAATACAATTAGATTATAGTGTTAATAATTTTCTAGAACATTGCCAATGCTCAATTGCACGGGTTCAAAAAAAATTCATCCTACGGCATCGTTCAAGAAAGTCATTTAACCGTCTAAAGCCCAGATTGCTAATGTTAGACCTCGTATAAAGACATACGTATCAATAGCTAAACTTTTATGTATATAGGGAAGTAAACACATGCATACATGTAATTGGAATCTAATAGTAAGTATTGCATCATTGCTAAATATGCAAATCGTAAAACCAAAGACTAATACTTGCCAAAATTACTAGGTCAAGTTGATCGGAACCATATCAAAGTAATTAATTGGCGTAATAAAACATATATACACACTCCAAAAACCATCCAAGCAGGTAATAGTGGGAGTTCAAGGTTTACCTTTTGACGAAGCCATATATGCATTCCACCTTCGCACCGCTATCCCGGGAATAATTTGATAACCAATATATCGAGGGGTTCAACAAAATCGTAAATGAAGCGGATCCAAAAAAGTAGATAGTGATGGTAGTTACCGCTGGCAAACCCCCAAAAGGAAAACTTTTGATTTGTAGAACATGAACATAACCCCAAACGAAAACGGAAATTTTACCTCTACTAAATTTAGCACCATTAAGTCCTCAAAGATCTTATCGTGATATGAAAGTGTAGTCGCGATAAGCCACGGTATCGTGCCTTTCATATTCAACATGACCAATCCGTCAACCCCCCCAAAAGTTGAAGCAGGAGCTCCAGGAAACCCATTTGGTGCATACATGCATTTCCTTTCCCATATGATCCGCTACTCTTGTCTCGAGAGTACTACCTTGGTAGATTCTCCAAAAATGGGCATAGGATCGCCAATCTAGCCTACATGCTCCAATGTCAATTGAGAAAAAGATTCTCGAGGAAATCGGAAAGGTTTCGCCAATTTTTGCATGCGCCCTTTTATGTCCAACTTACGTAGATGTAAAGAGCTCATGGCAAGGGATGGAATGTGCTAGACTCGTTTTGGATGCCTTAAGGTACAAGGATTTAAGACTACTATGTAGCTTCTCAATGATTTGATAACTCAACCCTTCTACCACCACATCTTCTATTTTCACTTCTCAAGACAAGTTAACTTTGCTTGAATTGTTCGAACTAATCGGTTGAAGGTTGTGCCCGATAGAATTGAAGATTTTGGACCAGACAATTTTCAATGGATCGTCTTCTTCTTGCTCCCTCAACGTAAAAGATATCTCATGCTTCAGAATCTTCCAAATGACATCATCTCATTGCACCTTAAGATTATTTATATCCAAAGTCCGCAAATTCCTTAAGTTGCCTGGCGATAGTGGGAAGCATTTTTTAGTCCAAGATGTCTTAATCCCAAGTACCTAAATGATCATTCCCAATTATGCCTTGGTACCTTTCGATTCCTAGACCCTCCAAATCTAGCACTCTAAGCACTTTGAAGCATTTGGCAATGAAATCTAGTTGCGATGTTCGAAAAATTCCCCCCAAATTGAAAAAGAAGAGAGAACGAAGGTATGGAGTGGAGTAGTGTTCAATGGAAGCATACCTCTTAAAGTCAGAAAAAATACTTTGTCTATGGGATTTTGATGAAAATGTAGAAGAACTAGTGGAGGGGAAGATGAGGATCTACTACACATATTAGTTCCAATGAAGTTGTGCTCTTTGCCTTTCAATAGCCAACTCTCGTATGAAGTCATGAACCCTAAGATTCCATAACCCTTGCATTAACACTGTCCACCACTTGAATCAGTTTCTATTGATTAACTCATTCAAGTAAATCTAGCCGTGTCTTTCATAAGCTCATTTCCTTCATCTGCCCAACACAAATCCTTCAAAGATTCCAATAAAAAGGAGTAGTTTTCTTGTGGAGACGACATAATCTTCTCTCAAAGAGGCTTAAGTGGAAGGTTATTGGCTTCAGTAAGGGCAACCGATGTAGCTCAAGTTCAAAGATCGTCATTACTCCCGCTTGGGAGCCTTCTTTAGCAAGGGCACCATGTTATCACAGACCTTCTTCCATTCTATATGTGACATATTCGACAACGTGACTCTGCATATTACTGCTAACCGTGAACCGCTACATTTATCAACCATCTTTCCCCAAGTTCCTTCAAACTGCAACAGCTTCTCAAAGATCAATATCAAGGAAAGCCTTCCGACGTAACAAGTCCCACTCTCTTTGTTTGGAAAGAAGTCGCATTTCACTTGGGAGGAACGAACATCCGCATGTGAAGCTACCCTTATATCGAAAGGCGAGCAAAGTGATCGCTGCCCCCCCGCCTCATCCGAACACACTTCCGCGGCAATCGTATCATTGTCGTACCAAGTAAGACAACCCACCCAAGGGCTCCATACATCATCCTTAACTATCAAATATCTGTTATCCTTCGTGATGTTCATGAAGGAAAGCCCCAACTCGTGTCTTGCAATTTCTCCATCATCTCTACTTGCTCTTTGTGGATGCAGATCCATGCTTTATGCACTTGCATATAAACGCCTCTAGGTATACAATCTTAGGACACATAAAGCCTGTGCACTGACAGCCTGAAAGTGTTTAATCAGGTATGATTATGCACTTTCTTATCAAGGGTTTGTTTTATTAATGCCGCCCATCTCACCAGGGAACCACGCGGGCGTCTGGGTCTCACCGATCACCGTCTCCACAAGCTTTTATCCGCCCATTTTCAGGCCCACAACAACATGTGTGAGGAGTGGACCGTCTCGATCCCGCAAAGATCCGAGCCTAAACCGCCATGCCTCGCTCCTTTCTTCCCCAATATTTTATTCCAAAGTGCTCCCTGCCTATTTGAAATGGTCCCGAGGCCAAGTTAAGGGCTTCAAATTTTCTCCCAACCTTATACGGGTTTGTCGACCTTTTTGAAGGCACGCCTCGAAAGGAGTGCGTCTCAATGATCGGGCATTCAGATGAACATGTCTATGATGTCCTGCATCATAAATAGCTTCTCTGATCTCTAAACCCGCTACGCACTCTAGAATCTTTCTTTCGCTTCGTTTCGCTCTCTTCCAAGAACCACCGTGACGCTCTTTAGATTCGTAGGGAAGCCCGTCGACTCTGGTCTCATGACACCCTCAAGAAACTTGCTTCTTTGAATTAGCATCTCACCTATCCTCTCGACAAAGAAAGGAAACAAGAGCCTTCACGCCATTAACAATGCTCTCCCTGGCGAAATGCTGTGTAACACTTTCCTTTCCTCCTTTGATACTAACACGGAGATCTTCCTAAACACCTTGCCCCCGGTCAATAATTACTTGTTCTTCCACACGCATTTAGGGAATTAGAAAATTATGTAATGCTTTCAATCAAGGATAAAAACTCCTGCAATGAGTCAGAATCGTCCTGGAGGGTGACCGCCGCACCGAGTCCAATAACAGCGCATATGATACAATTCACAAGAACTCGGCACTAACCCACTAAACTCTGGATGATGCGGTCGAGATTCCGAGTTAACCTTGGCCAACTCGATCTTCTTTAAGAATGAGTGCCAGATTCCCTAACCTCTCAACTGCTTTTACCCATCACAACAAACAAAAAACCATTTTATTTTCTGAGAAATCTGAGATTTCTCTTCAAAGAAAATACCAAAATGCTGTTTTTACCAATCCTGACTTTTTTTTGAAATCTTAGATTCGGTCTTCAAGAAATGCAATCAACACTTTTTTCGTTGTCTTACCTCGATCAACGGTTCTAACCACAGTCGATGGCTCGATCTTCAGTAGAGTGGAAAGCAGCGGCTCCGATCTTTGCGTAAGTGTTGTAGCTGTGACGGCGAGTGGCGCGATGAAGAAGGCGAAGAAGCGGAAGAAGAAACTTCTTTGTGAATATCGAGCGAGAGAAGAGGAGAAGGCGAGAGAATCCATAGACTTCTGTCGCCCGGTCGCACGAAGAAGAAAGGAGAGATGAGGGCTAATGAAACAAGAAGAAGCGAGAGAAGCTGTCGTTGGGCACTTCATAAAATGGGTTACGATCGGTATATAATTACGGAGAATGCCACCAGCTTGGTTTTCTCAATTTGAGATAAAATGAGTTACAGATATACACCTATCATGGCAACGAGAGAAAAGCATGAAACTAGTGGAACCCACCATAGCCACACCACTTCTTTTAATTATTACTTTACTTTTAATCATTTTGCCTGCTTCTATAATTATATATCTTTTTGAAATTGCTTTTAGAAAATAAGTAAAAACGACTATAAAAATATTATTTGAAAACATGTTGTTTTTAATTGTTATAAAATATATAACAATTTTATTAGCAAATCCTGATTTTTTTTTTTGGGTTAAAAAAGAATAAAAAAAAATATTCTAAAAATAACAAACAACAACTATAGATCAAAAAAGAATTATAAACTTAGAATCACAAATCAATTTTCTAAAAAATTGAGCCAAAAAATAAATATCAAAATAATTAGATAATTCTACAAATATCTTAAAATGGATAAGAAAGATGTGCAAATATTATAAAAATTATAAAAAACCCTTTTATACTCTAGGATGTAAAAGTAAAACCCACTTTTTTAATCCATATGAGATTTGCATACAAGACAAAAAAAATAACACGAGGAGCTTCCCTTCATCTCCAAAATGATGAACTAACTAAATTGAGAAGGTATAATAAAGAGAAAAGGTGTGATATATGCTATTGCAGATCCAGAAAATAAGTTGAGGAGAGGGCAAAAACGCAAGGGTTGTGTTTGATTTTCAAAAAATATTAAAGAAAGAAAAAAAAACTTAAGGAAAATGATTTTATCATGTTTAGTAGTCTAATAAAAAAAATTTAGGTTGTGTTTGGTTCTCAAAAAATACTAATGAAAGAAAAAAATGCTAAAAAAATTAATTTTTCTATGTTTGATTGCCTACTAAAAAAATTCCAAGAAAATCAAATATGAATAAAGTCACTTAGAAATTTAAATATTTTAAATTTATTTAATCTTTATATTGATGAGTTTAAATAAATAAATTTGGTTTGAGGTAGCAAATAAAAATATTACATAGAATTTAATTTAATTTTTATATTCCTTTATTTTTTCCTTATACTTTTATTTCCTATTTTTCTTTCCTTTGATTTTCCCTCAAATTCCGGAACCCAAACATAGCCTTAAGAAAATCAAATATAAATAAATTTACTTAAAACTTACAAATTCTTAAATTATTTAATCGTTATATTAATGAGTTAAAATAATAAATTTTGTTTCTAGTAGTAAAAGTAAAAATAATATGAGAGATTTAACTCTATTTTTACTTTCCTTCATATTTTCTTTTCCTTATTTTGGAAACCAAACATAGCCTAGATTAATTTCAAGAAGGGTAAATCAAAGCACAAATTACTTAAATAGTTTAATATTACTTTGAATTAAAACATATGACTAATATAATATTTTTTCCAAAATTTGAGGGGAGGCATTTGCCCCCTTAAGCCTTTGTTAAGTCCGACCCTGCCTATGGATACATTAAATTTGCAATCAATGTAAACATTTACTAGGGAAATCTATTTTTACAAATATTTTTAATTGATTAGCAATCAAGCAGAAGTCTCTTACCATGGCCGGCCTTTTCTTTTGCTAAAGGTAAGGAACACTTCTTGGCTTCATACCAATGGCAACGAAATAAGACTAGATGCGCACGCAAGGTGTTTGATGGAAAGCCTCATGACATATATAGGGCTCGATCTTGATGAGTGTATCATATTCAGCTGCCGTCAATTCCAAGGACTGGCGTGTGGACAGGAAAGACATTACATTACGATGGCGACAGAGGCTCTAGTCTCCTTTTCTGTTGAAAGGCTGGGTGACAAGCTCATTCAAGAGGCTACTTTCTTGAAGGGGGTGCGGGAGCAAGTGGAGAAGCTGAGGAAAGATCTTAAGGCGATGCAGTGCTTCCTGGAGGAAGCGGACAAGAAGCAAGAAGAAGATGTGAGAGTGCGCTACTGGGTTTCTGAAATCCGGGAAGCTGTTTACGATGGTGAGGACATCATAGACATGTTCATCCTGAATGCTGAGGCCGTAAGGAGAAACTGTTTTCTCAAGCGTGTCTTCAAAAAATTGATGGGGTTGGCAAGAAAATTGAAGCCATCCAACTTAGCCTCCGAGACATCTCAAATAGGCGGGAAGAACTCGGAATAAAAAATATCGGAGAAGGAAGGAGCCGTTCAGCTCAGAATCAGATGCTGCAGGATCTAAGATTCCTCTCCTCAATGCGGAAGAACATGTTGTGAAGGCTGGAAAAGGCTTAGATGAGCTGGTGGAGCAACCGTCCGGAGAGACCAAAGACATAATTGTTCCTAGTGGGAATGGGTGGCATTGGCAAAACAACCCTTGCTAAGAAAGTCTATAATCATACACAAGTTCTGAAACACTTTCCAGATTGTCGTGCCTGGGCTTATGTGTCCCAAGATTGTAGACCTAGAGTTATATGCAGATTATTAAACAACTGGTTTTTACATCCACAAAAGATCAGCAAGTACTAGAGACGGAGGAGAAATTGACAGAGCACGAGTTGGGGGATTTCCTTCACGAACATCTGAAGAAGAAAAGATGCTTGGTAGTTGGATGATGTATGGAGCCCTGCTGATTGGAGTTGTCTTGCAAAAGTGAGCAGCAACGATCCTGATTGCCTTGGAAATGTGTTCCCTAATGGGGTTAAGGGCAGCAGATTACTGCTTACAACTCGGTGCAAGGATGTTGCTTTTCATGCAGATGCTCGTTCTATTCCCCAAGAAATGCAAATTCTTTCCGAACAAGACAGCTGGGACTTGTTTAGTGGGAAGGCATTCCTTGATCATGTTGATGCTGATAGATATCCCCAGATTTGGTGCAACTTGGGCTGAGATATGGTGGACAAATGTAATGACACCGTTAGCCATAGTAGTCTTGGGAGGTTTGCTTTCGAGAAATAAGTCACATACAGAATGGAGGAAGGTCCATGACAACATTAATGCATATCTTGCTAAAGAAGGCTCCCAAACGGGAGTAATGACAGTGCTGAACTTGAGCTACACCGATTTGCCCTCTTATTTGAAACCATGCTTTCTACACTTAAGCCTCTTCTAAAGTTATGTAAATACCAGCGAAAAGCTGTTCCTTTGTGGATCGCTGAAGGTTTTGTACTGTTGGAGCAAGCTGGTCAACAAAGCATGAAAGACATAGCCGAGGTTTACTTGAATGAGTTAATCAATAGAAACTTGATTCGAGTGGTAAGAATGAGTGTCAATGCGAGGGTTGTGGAATGTCGGGTTCATGACCTTGTACGAGAGTTGGCTATTAGAAAGGCCAAAGAGCAAAACTTCTTTGGAATTCATGATATTCCATATCCTCTATCCCCTCCATCGGTTCATCAAAATGCCGCCGACAAAGTATTATTTATTATGACATTGAGGTATGTATTGAACACTCCTCGATACCCCATACCTACGGTCTCTCATGTTTTTCAATTTAGGGCATGAAACTTGTAGAGTATCGCAACTAGATTTTGTTGCCAAGTGCTTCAAAGTTCTCAGGGTGCTAGATTTGGAAGGTGTGGGGGTAGAGAGCCTACCATGTATAATTGGGAAACTGATTCATTTAAGGTACTTGGGATTAAGGCATCTTTGGTCACTTCCTTCCACCATCCATTGGCAATCTAAGGAATTTCTTGAGACATTGGATACAAACAATCTTAAACAAGTGCCAAATGTGATATGGAAGATTCAAAACATGAAATCTTTACATCGAGGCAAGGATGATATTCCACTTGCAAATTGATACGTTGGAAAATGTAAGTTCTATCGGGTATAACCTTATTAATGGATCGAAACAATTCAAGCAAGTTGGCTTGTCTTTGGAAACTAAATTAGAAAGGAAGATGTGAGCTAGTAGAAGGGTTGAGTTTTGAAGTACATTGCCAAGCTAAAGTGAGTCTTAAATCCTTGTACATTAAGGCATCAGATGAGTCTAGCATTCCATCTCTTGCTATGGACTCTTGCCTCTATCTCTCTAAGTTGGACATAAAGGGACACATGCAAAAATTGTCTGAAACCTTTCAATTTCCTTCGAACCTTTCACAATTGACATTGGAAGCATGTAGGCTAGATTGTGATCCTATGCCTATTTTGGAGAAGCTGCCAAAATTGTTGACTCTCAGATTAAGGGCTGAATCATATCTTGGAATGGAAATGCATGTTTCTACAAATGGGTTTCCCCAACTCAAAGTACTTCAACTTTTCGAGTTGAGTGAAATGATCAAGTTGAGTATAGAGAAAGGAGCAATGCCATGGCTTATGCAACTACAATGTTCTTTATCAACAAGAATATTTAGAATTGATAAGTTGCCAAATTTGGTGGAGGTGAAACTTATGATTTCCATGTTTTCACTTTTTTCGTTACGGGCATTAATGAACTTTCAGATTCACGCATGGCATTGGGATAATTCATCGTAACTACCTTCACCCATCTATTTAATTTGGACTTCTTCAATTTCTAATTTTTCTGTCTTATTATATTGGTGTTGGGAATCTTTAACATCGTACCACTCCCCCCTCTTGAATTTGTACACGTTGAGCCTTTTATGCCATGATCTTTTTAATTTCATCGCTTTTGCGCATGTGATAGTCTTAAATCTTAATAGCATCTGAGTAGAACCAATTTAAAAAGAAAAACGAAGGCAAATGTTTTTCTCTATCCAATCCATACTAGGAAAATGGCTTTTTACAACCTACTTTCCAACAAAAGTAGAGGTTAAAAAATAACTTAAAATAACATCTCTTCAACATTAATGTAACGATGATTTTTGTTTTCTCAATTATTTTTATTGTTCTTTTTAATCAGCTACATGTTTTGTTCGGTTTTATTTATTCCCGGGATAACCCCATTAAAATGTTGGCCAGAGGTATGAATCGCCGTAAAAAGGTAACGTTGGAACTCCCTCTCAACCGGATGTGCGTATGTATATATATGTTTTTATTGCCCACCTTGAATGTGATTTCAATCAAACCAGCGTAGCTACTTGTTCATGGCCAAGTATTATTACTAGTTCTTTAATTTGTGTAACAAGATCGATCCTCTCCTTACTATTAGATTTCTAGTACATGTAATGCATGTTTAATTACTTCAGCTAATTAGCAAGGTTGGGCTAGCTAGTGATTGTCAAACATGTGGTCTTGTAGTCTAATAAGTGCTCAATGAAGCTCGAAAAGTTGGCTCTTTCTTAGAATGTTGATAACCTACGAGGAAAGAGGCTAAATCATGACCCGATGATTAGACATGGTTAGCTTTGGTTGGGGTTCTATGAGTAAGTCAATCAAAGCTCTGAATTGGTATATAGTCTTATATGTGTTGTGTTCCTTTTAAGGTGATGCATGCATGTATTATGGTTTATTTCACGAAATTCAAAACTTTCTGTGAAATAAGAGGGAAGGATTGTTCCACGCATGTGCATGCTGGTCACCCTCATGCCAAGCTGTTAGATTTACATGTTAGATTTCAACATTAACCCAAGATCGATGCGTAGTTGATATAGAACACATCTAAAACATGGAAATCAAAATACATATCCGATTGATGTGCCATGTTAAAAGTTACCGTCGTATCCAAGATCCTGCAGTTGAAAGCAATAGCGACTAGACCTTCCTCTCCCTGATCCTCTTTCCCACTAAGGTTTTACTATTTCAGAAACTGTATCTTGTGTGTTCACGATGGTGAGCACACCTTATAGAATGGGAGGGACCTAGCACATTAATAATAATAATTTGGGCCACCCATCAGGCAGCTTTAATTCGGCCACCTTTTCATATCACACTTATTATATATATAAATATATATTTGCTGAGACGAACCTAGGCCCAATCGTATTGAATCACATAAAATGATTTGGGCTTTACCGGTTCTTCATTCGATCCGTTTTTCTCAAAAAATAAAATCAATTAGCAGAAGCCCATAATTAAAAATATTTCCAACATTCTCCCGGCAGGCGATCTTGGTGAGTTTATGAATTTAAGAATAGTTAAAAAGACTCCGGATCGAACAACTTGTAGTGGCCTGAGAATAAACATCTTAGCTCGAGAATGGAGTTGATGCAAAAATAATGCGAGCTTGTGGCGGTGGGAGGCGTCTCGAATTGTTCTGTGCCTTCCATGACCACAAGCACTAAGAATTGCATCGACATGGATTCTAGAAGTGTGATAAAGTGTAAGTGTATCGACACTTAATGATTCAAAAATAAATAAACATGTTGATAAGCGCATTCGGTCCTCTTTATGGTTTCATAGAAACCCTGTATGGGACCTACGTCCTTGTGCTTCGAAGCACATCAAGCTTTTATGTCATAAGACCTTTATAGCTGTGTGAGCTCATAAGTTTGCCATTCCTGAAACATGCACGTAATATAGAAGTATGTAAACAAAATAACCACAAGTGAGACATTGGAATGTATTATGCAAGCATTATGAATGTAAGTACATCACCTTCTCCCACTAACTGGAGGTACATGTCAGATGCGCCAAGACCCATCACTTAAAACATGTATTAAAATCAGTCCATAAGCCTTTGGTTAGTGGATCAGCAAGCATTCTATCGATGTGTCTTGGACTACCTCTACGCCCCAAATTATCTACCCAACCTCTAAGCTTGGAGAGTATTTCAACTCTATGTACTTTGCTCCTCCGATTATTCTTGGTACTCTTAGCAAAGAAACAACACTAGGAGTTGCTCCGGAGAAGAGCTTTAGTGGTCTACGGATAGGCGTAACAATCTTGAGTCGAAATAAATTTCTCAACCACTTAGCATGAGCACCAGTTTTATAACAAGCAACAATTTCAGCTTCCATTGTAAGGAAAAGCCTGTGATTGTAGAACTCTTCAAGAAATCGCTCCCTGCAAATTAATAAAACTAAAGCTGTGGTAGACTTTACGTCATCTGTTTTCATGGCCCAAATCATCTTGCATAACCGATCACTTGCGGGTCATCCACTTCTCTATATACAAGCATATGGTCTTTGGTTTTTATAGCGATACCCGGGGAGCCTTTTGCAACAACCCAATGCTCATTTCTAGGATTAGCGAGATAACGTCCAAGGGCGCTTCTTTGCATAGCAATATCGGTCCCTAGTGCACCTTACGGGAATACATCAAGCTCCTATAATACTATTATAGGAATATCCTTTATCATTTGCCTTCTCAACATCATTTTAGGAGCATTGATCTTTATTAAATCTGTCTCCTTTGAATATAGGAGCTAAACCCAGAAACTACAACCTTTCATCCCAAATGGTTCCAAGGCCACGATCAACATAGGCTTTTGTGAAAGCCCGAAACTAATGATCTCTGTCTGTGGATCACATACACAACAAAATTAAACTCCATAGAGATCAATCATATCAAATTTTTTGATAACATTCTTTTAACATCCATAAGCAAACCTAAATCATTGCTACTTAAGTAGAATGTCATCAACATATAAGATGAAATATAAATTTTCTCCCACTGATCTTTAATGAATGAAGAATCCACGATTATTCTCTTCAAAACCTAAGAAGTGACAACATCATGAAACTTTAAATACCATTGCCTTGAGGCTGTTTTAAACCATAGATGAACTTAAAGTCTACACCATATTCTCTTTGTCGCTACAAAACCCTCCGGCTGTTACATATAAACTTCCTCATAAAGATCTCCATTCGGAAAAATGTCTTGACATCCATCGTGCAATTGAATTAAAAGTCTTGGCAAGTGATGCCATGATTATTTTAAAGGAGTCTTTAGAAGATATAGGAGAAAAGGTCTCTGTGTAATCAACCCCTTCCTTTTGTGTATACCCCTTGCAACTAATCCTGGCTTTAAACCTTTCAATTTTTCCCTTTAGCATCTTTCTTGGTTTTAAACATTTGCAACCTATGGGTTTAAAATTTTCGAACATCTGCCAAATCGAACACCATTATTAGCCATCGACAACATCTCTTCTTTCATGGCAATATTCCATTTATCATACTGTGGACTATGAACAACAACAAGAAAAGTAACAGGATCTATGACCTCCCCAATATCATAATCCACCTCACCAGAGTAAACCACATAGTCATCAGGCAATGCAGGTCTCCTTTCTCTCTGAGATCTCCTAAGAGGCATAGGTTGAATAGGTGCCAGTTCAACAGTCTCAGGTGTATTCTCGTTAACGACTGCAGAGTCAGGAGCAACAGTACCTGATTCAAGTCCTTCACCTTGCACTGGAATGGTTGTAATCCTTTCTTGCATTATGGGCAAAATAATCGGATCAACAGAAGACTGTGTAGACAGTGATTCACTTGACTGGGAGCTAGAACTATCAATGTGAGTCTCGAAATTTTGCGTCCAAGGACTCAGATCCTCGTATGATGCCCGAGGACAATAAAATCTAAAGCCCTTAGGCCAGGAGTGGGTAGCAAATGAAAAAGCCTGATGTAGTTCTAGGATCAAGTTTCCTTTCATGAGGTTTATAAACCCTCACTTCTGCAGGACACCCCCATACCTTTAGGTGGTTCAAACTGGGTTTTCTATTGGTCCAAAGTTCAAAAAGAGTTTTGGGCATAGACTTACTGGGCACTCTATTAAGGATATACATGGCTATTTGAAGGGCTTCACCCAAAGAGATTGAGGCAATTTGGTTCTACTTATCATACTTCTTACCATATCCATTAAGGTTCGATTTCAACGCTCAGCAACCCCATTTTGTAGATTGTTCGGGCGTATATACTGAGCCTTTATGCCTAGGCGTAAAATTTAGCAAAGGTCCCAAACATTGTCCTAAATCTCCATGTTTCCCATAATATTCCTGCCACCTCTATTTGACCTAGCAATTTTAATGACCTTTCCAATTGCTTCTCAACCTCGGTCTTAAAGATTTTAAGCCTTTTCTAAAGCTTAGGACTTATGAAATCAAATACACATATCTATATCTAGAAAGTCATCAATAAAGGTCACAAGGAAACTTTCACAAAAGTGAGAATAAGGTCACTAATGTTTGTGTGAATCAGTTCTAAAGTTCACTACTCACGGTAGCACCTTGTTGCTTTACGGTTTTAGTCGATTTACCTTTAATCTGTCCACGCATGATTGATATTATCATAAACCAATTTGAGGCAAAATTTGACTTTTG
This sequence comes from Tetrastigma voinierianum, assembly GCA_016808115.1. Classification (NCBI taxonomy): domain Eukaryota; kingdom Viridiplantae; phylum Streptophyta; class Magnoliopsida; order Vitales; family Vitaceae; genus Tetrastigma; species Tetrastigma voinierianum. The sequence goes on from JAEQBH010000969.1 coordinate 157,267, forward strand.
ATTAATCTTCCTATTCTTTCTTGAGAGATGTGACCCAGCCTAACCTTTTTTATTCCATGAGAATAGGAATTTTCTTTCATTAAAGCTCTTTTGGTTCCGCATTGTATCGAGCATAGACATGATGACATCCCAAATTTAAATCTAATTGATATAAACCATCACGCAATAAACATTCACCAACAATAGATGAATTCAAGACACTTCAACTTTTTATTCCCAAAGGAAAATGATATCAGACTCATCAAACCTTTGAAAGTGACACACCAAACTCCATCATGGATGGTGTAAAAGCAATGTTCTCTAAGATAATCCACAAAACCAAACCTAAAATGCAAAACCTACGGTGCGATAGCAAGACATCAACTTTGACTCCATTCCCCCACATACAGATTAATCTCTCATTCACTTGGCTGAAGTAACTGGTTATGAACTCCTGCAAGAGAATTAGCTATATGAATAGGACTACCACTATCTAACCACCAAGAGTTTGTGGTACAATACCAAGAAACATCAAGACAAACAAAGGTTATGTTATTACCTTTCTTATTCTTCCTTTCTAACCAAGCTTTATATTGATAACAATCCTTCTTCTTATGACCTTCTTTCTTGCAAAACCAACAGGTGTTAGGTTTCTTAATGTCAGGTTTGGGACCTCCTGCATTATGGGACTTATTGTTTTTGTTCTGTTGTTGGGAAACTTTTACTTGAGTGTCCTTTCTTGTGGTTAGAGCGGAAGCATGGCCGGAAACACCTTTGCTATGGGAGCTGCGACGTGGATTCCACAGACTCACCATGCTCTCTCTTAATTCTTTCCCTCCTCTTGAACACACACATAAATCAATTGGTTCACATTCCAAGTCTCACTTTGGGCATTATAAATGGATTTCAGTTGGCCAAATTTGGTGGGTAAGGAGTTCAGGGCTTGGTGGACAAGGAATGACTCATCTATGGTAATCTTGAGGCTGGAGAGGCGATTGGCGATGTCCTGCATTTTCAATATGTATGGCCTAATCCCAGAAACTCCATCATACTATAACAATAAAATAATTGTTTAATATACATGGGCAAAATAATAGCAAAATATAATAATTCAGAAGCTCAGAACGTATCACCATTTGTTCTCCTTTGAGCAGAACACATAGCATACAGTACAAGCTTCCCAAGCACCATAGCAAGAAATGATTCTATAAAGGACATCCCCTTTGGGCAGATATACCTTCACAAAATCAAAATTAAGTAACCCTTGCCAAGCACTCACACTTCCAAGAATTCTTGTAAACAACTAACCTCCTTTGGGCAGGTAAGTGGCCACAATTATTTAAAGAAGCAAAACAACTCGGAATCCTTAAGAAAACTCAAGAATTTCAACAAATAACTGCTTTGGCAATGTTATTTATTTAATCCATGAGCATTTCACCGAGACAAATTGCCCACAAATATTCTGTAACTATTTTGTTCAAACAAGATATTCTTTCATCATTTAATACTATCTTTTATCCCATAAGAAGATCTGTGAATAGTATTAGTATATTATTTATTTTAGCAGCAATGAATACAATCCAACACCATCATGCTTGATTAAAAAAAAACGAGCATTAAATAATAGTTACAACATTGGAAACAGTTACAACATTAAATACTTACAGCATTAAAAAAAACGTTACAACATTAAAAACGTTACAGCATTAAAAAAAAAACGTTACAGCATTAAAAAACGTTACAACATTAAAAAAAACGTTACAGCATTAAATAAGCAGCAAAATCGAAGCAATTCAGCAAAAATCGAAGCAATTCAGCAAACACAATCGAAGAAAATTTTCGGATCTGTGTGCAAAAGCCAGAATTCTTGGTCGTAATAACCGAAGGAAACAAGCACGGAAGAAACCTCCGGATCTTTTAACTTCCAATTTGCGATTCGCATATTTTTAATTTTAGGGTTCAAGTAAACTACGCTAGGCTCACGATACCACTTGTTAGATTTACATGTTAGATTTCAACATTAACCCAGATCAATGCGTAGTTGATATAGAACATCAGCTGCAAAATCAAAATACATACCCGATTGATGTGCCATGTTAAAAGTTACCGTCGTATCCAAGATCCTGCAGTTGAAAGCAATAGCGACTAGACCTTCCTCTCCTTGATCCTCTTTCAGCTGAGGTTTTACTATTTACTGTATCTTGTGTGTTCACCAATGGGGCAGAGCACACCTTATATAGGACGGGAGAGGGGACCTAGCACATTAATAATAATAATTTGGGCTCACCCATCAAGAGCCCGCTTTAATTCCGGCCCTACACCTTTTCATATCATACTTATTATATATATATAAATATATATTTCTTTGTAGAGACGAACTTTAGGCGACCGTATTGAATCACAAAAAATGATTTGGGCTTTACCGGTTCTTCATTCGATCTGTTTTTCTCAAAAAATAAAATCAATTAGCAGAAGCCCATATTTAAAAATATTTCCAACATCGCCCTCTTTTTAGCTCGTGTGCGGCGCTAGGAACAGCTAGGCCCATTGCTTCTCGATACCTCTGAATTCTCTCGAACACCAAGTGTGCACGGGCACTCTCCCTGACTTGTATTTTTATTAGCTACTAAAACACAAGACAATTTACGGAACCCACATCTCGGGGCTCAATTAACACGTGGATCAACTCCGATTGTGTGTATTAACCAGTGGGCCTGCGGGGCCCTTTGATGAAGCAAAGTCATCCATTTTTCGAGTCCATTTTCGATTGATTTTTATCTAAAGGCGGTTATGTGCGAAATATGGAAAAAACCTTAACTTGCTATACGGCGGGAATTCAAGAAAGGAATTTTGCGAGTAAAAGGAGCGAGAAGGTGGATGGTATTAATGATATATTGTTTGAAGGAGTTTGCGCGGCGGGAAAGGCGCACAGGATCAAAGTCACGATGTCGTGAAGCCTTGTGCAATGAAAATTCATATCAAGGTCGACCACAAAATCAGTTGCAACATAAGAGTAATTGAAGGTAAAGCGAAATTTTGGCGTGAAACTCCAAGTCGGACAACTATGAATTGATGAAGAAAAGACGCGAAATTAAGCGACATCGCCGAAGATGTGACGAAATTAAACTTTCGGTCTGATGGACAAGGTTTCGTGACACCGTGAAATTAAGCGACATAGATGTACAATTGGCGAACCGCGATGTCGCGACATCGATCCGAATCGCGACATCGACAACGCATGGGAAGTTGTCAGCGACATCGATTCGATCGCGACATCCAACCGCGCATCAAGTTATCGCGACATCAATCAAGTCGCGACATCGATGAACATGAGCGATTGTCGCGCGACATCGGTCAACGATCAGCGACATCATGAGCAAAAGAGAAGAAGTTAAATGACACCTGGATTGTGACATCGATTTGCCAGCTGAAGGAGAATTCGCGACATCAAGAAAGGTCGACAGCGATCGGAGGTGGCGACATTAGTGAACAACACCAGGTCGCGACATCGGCAAGTTATACATGACGCCGATTACAAAGGGTGAAGAGGGTTGCGACAAGCGGTCGGAGGTCGCGACGCTCCAGCTAGAGACTAGAAGGTCACGACATCGCATACGATGTCGCGACATCAAATACAAAGAAGTTAAGGTCAGCGACAACAGAAAGCGGTCGCGACACCGAGCTAAGCGGTCGCGACATCATTAAGTGGTTGCGACATCAATTCAATGAATAACGAAGGTCGCGACATCATTTGGTAATATGACGTGAGATGTGGCGACCGTCCGCGACCAAAATACGCCTCTGATATAGCTAGAAGACAACAAGGTCGCGACAAGAATCATGTGGCGACATCAACAATAACCAAGCTGGGCAGTTAAGCGAAGTCAAAAAGAGGTGCATGAAATTAGGACCCGACTTGGAACCCTATCATGCGTGGCCCACTCTTGAAGGAGCGCGAGTTTTGGCGACTTGAAGAGATGCGGGTTCTTTGAGAAGGCTCCTGTATTTTAATTTTCTTTGTTTTGTTTTTATTTTTAGATTAGTTTGTTCACTTTATTGCAAATTTGGATCGAACGTTAGATTTGTTAAAATTTTAGGCGAGATACGGAATTCTATTTTCTTCAAGTGCATGCAGTTGTTTGAATTTCGGACAAATTTTGGAGTCAACACAGTTGCCTATTCTGATTTAACTTTCATGATCGATAGCTATTGTATGGAGTGTAATCATTGATTTAGAAACCCGACTTCCATTGAATTGACGCTATTGTCGAAATTATCTTTCTGTAATTTTATTCATTAATCTTTTTGAACTTGGTTGTAAATCCGCTGGCCCGGTCTTGTGTATTTTCTGTTATTGATCCCAATATCGAGTGTCTCATACCCACTAGAGTTGTCTTAGCTGCGATTTCTAGGAGGCCCTGCAGTGAGACAAAGAAGGCATTCCTGAGAGTAATGAACAATTTACGAAGGTATGTTAACGATATTGTTGATCTAGTGTCTTTCACAATGAAGAAATTAAAGCGATAAATCCTCTTCTCACTTGGAACGAGAATGGGTTGGGCTTTTATCAATTTAAGCTTGCGGAGAGTTCGCCTCGATTCAAATAATGAATTCAATCCGTATTAGCAAAGATCTGTCAAAGAGAGGAAAGAATGAAGTATTCTAATTTTGAGGAAAGAAACCGTATAGTGTAAACCCATTGCAATGACTTAATCTTGCAGGAGCTAGGTTTGCGATCCATGTTGTGGGTATGAAGTATTGAGAAGAAAAATACCGAGCAAGCCAGCCCGGATTAAAAGTAGTTATCTAACATACGTCTTCGAGGAGAAACGGTGAAGATTGAATGACGGTGGGGTTTGGAGAGATCCAACTGCACTATCATATTCCTTGGACTAGTTTTAAATATGTGGTTCATTAAGCAACGTACAGTGCAATCTGCAGGAATTGATGTTTCACAATAGCTGTATTTTCAATGCTCCCTTTAAAAGATAACTGTTCAGTCTAAATTTGTAATTTTATTATTTCAGTATTCAATTCATTTGTTATTAATTCAATTCTTTTTAGTTTTCATTATTTTAAGGCTTTAAAAACTGATTTCAATGTCCTTAGTTTTAAAGTCGAAGATAGTATGAAATTTGATTAGTCGAGGTAGTTCATTGATAATTCTTGAGATCTCACATTAGGATCGATATCTGGACTATAAATCCATTTTATTACTTGTTAGACTGTGCACTTCACGGGATCTTGGTCAAGCGAAGAAATTTATCTAATCTTAAGGAAACCAGTTTTAATGAGTATAATTGCAAAGAAATATAACAAACAAGTTTCATGGCATTATTGCTAGGGATTAGACAATAGTCCTTTGGTAATGGTGTCATAAATTTGTATATGTCTTTTGGTGCAATCAACACCCTTTATATAGGATGCTCAAGGGCAATCCTGATACAATTATGACTAAGAGTCCTACTCTAACTCTAGTCTTCAAATCCAGCAAGCCCGCACAATCCTTCAGCTCACAGGAGTCGACTGAATGAAACTCCTATACACAGCCACGCAATTCCCACCACGAGTAGGAGTCCTCCCCCGCCTAGGAGTCTGTCCCGCCTAGGAGTCTTCCCGCCTGAGAGACCTTCCCGCCTAGGAGTCCGGCTAAAGCAGGGTCTTTCCCTCCCAGGAGTAGGAGTCCTTCCCGCTAGGAGTCCTACCGCCTAGAGTCCTTCCTGCGTCGGACTCCTTAAGTTTCATGGAATCCTTGTCGCACTTTCAGTTAAGGAAGCTTGCATGAGGCTCTGCTATAAGTGCGACATTCCCCACACTGATTCTGTTTGCCTCAAGTGCCACGCCTCAGGCCCCCTCTAAGCCGTGAGTGCCGTGACAGCCACTGTGCGCGTCCCAGCCAGATTACTTGCTTGCCTTCCCTCAGGTGCGTGCTTGGCTCACGCTTTGTGCCTCCAGACACTTGTTTTCCCTTCTTTGCCTTGCTCGATTTCCCTTAGGCGGGCCATGGGGCCAAGGCAGCGCCCTCATGCCGCACGGGACTCGTGTTATCTAGTCGAGGGGCTAACAAACCCTCCCCGCTGGATTATTCAACGTCTCGTTGACTAGCCAAGCGCATACTCAAGGATCACGATCTTGGCGCATAATGTAACACCCTTTTCTGACTTGCCTCACTGACGGGCGTCCTTCGATGAATCAAGTATTCGGTCCACTTGTTCTTCAGTTTCATCTTCTATCCTCTGAGGATGCTTGCAATCTCTTTGCTGAACTCGACTCTAACCATAGGCGGGTTCCGCTTTGCTTGCACTATGTCCGGACTAGGATCACTGTGATAAGGCTTCAAGAAGCTTACATGGAATGTCGGGTGAAGCTTTAACCTCTCTGGTAGCTTCAGTTTGTAGGCCACGTTCCTGTCACCTTCCACTGACCAAAGGGTCCATCGTATTTCGGAATCAAACCTCTCTGAAAATGCTTATTCATGATCTTTTTCCAGATCTGAGGAGTTAGCTTCAACAGAACCATGTCCCCTTGCTCGAATTCCAGAGGTCTCCTGCCTCTGTCTGCATACTTCTTCATGCGTCTACTTGCCTTCTCTAGGCTGTCTCTGGCTTCATCAAGCAATCTGCAGAACTTTGCAAACTTATCACCTTGGTAGACTGCTTGCTGTTCGGGTTGCTCCGATGGCCATGTCGTCCGAGGGGGCGTGCGTGGCTGGAACCGGTGCTACCTCGAGGGCTCATGCACCGTGGCTGAACCCCATTTGTAGATTGTAGGACAAGCTGTGGCTCTAGAAGTTCCAACCAATTTTATGAAATTTGTCCGCAGTGGCGCAAATACTCTTCCTTTTTGATTCACTCTGCAATGCGACCATCGGTCTGAGGTGATTCGCGATCGAACTTACGTGTACTTGCATCTTGATAGCTCGGCCAAGCCTGCACAGTAAACCACGTATCGATCGCTTACTATGTCTTCGAGGCATCCCAAAATGTTCACAACATTGTTGAAGAAGATCTTGTATTTGCCTCTTGTTGGACACTCACTGAAGTGGGATGAAGGCGGTGTACTTGGGTTTGTCTACCACCACCAGCGTCAGAAGCCTCTGCTTTCAGAAACCCACTGATGAAGTCCATTGATACACACTGCCATGGCTTCTCGGAATGGGCGAAGTAACAATCCCTTCCTTCTTCCGCTTTCGGTCTTGTCAAGCTTGACAAACATGGCATGTCTTGACATATGTACGTCTTCCTTCATCTTAGGCGATAAGAAAGGACCGTGCCCAGCCAGCGCAAGATTCTCTCCTCTCTGGTGACGGCTATCGTATCATGTGTGTCCTTGGCCCGGCTCTTGTCTCATGATGCGAGATGGAAATTTCAATCCTTCGAAGAAGGAAAGAACACACCCAACAACGCGATCCTTCATTCGATAAGGAAAGCGATGCAAGCCTCTTTATCTCTTCATGGACGTGATCCTGACCGGCTCCGGCCATGGCAGTAATATATCGATGAACTTCATCAGTAGGTTTCGAATGAGGCTTGGCGTTTGTGGTAACGATTCTCAAGCTGCGGCTGTCTTCATCGGCCAGTAATGTCTAAGCGAAGGCAGCGCATCTTGTGACGTGAAAGCATTACGAATACTGGTATAACAGCGATAAAATACGCTGACTACGAGCGTTTAGGTGGTGTTCAGGCTGTGGGGCGCTGAGATACGCCGGCTGCCGAATGCTCGAGCTGATAATGTGGCTGAAAGAAGTGTCGAGAAATGTTTGGCAGCTAACTAAAAACGACCTCTCATAAAAACGGATGGGGCTACTCCAAGCGGCAGCGATGTCTAGCTCTAACGGCCAGCCTGGCGCCTGAGCTGCTGTCGGGGACCATCGCCCACTGTTGCAAGTGGCAGGCGGCACGGGCAGCGACTGTGCAATTTCTGTGGGCTGGCGATGGCGAAGACAACTGAAGGCAGTAAGCATGTGGCGGAGCCTCACGGAAGCCGGCCGAAGGGTGTGTTGCGTTGAGCTCTAGGGCTCTGGAGCAGACTCGGCGGTTCGAGAAGAGGTTTTGACCGAAGACCCTTTGGTGTGACGCTGGCGTGGACCTGGCGAAGCTGGGAGGTTGAGCTCGCGTTTATTCCATGTGGCTTCAACGCATCACGTGATCTGGTCGGGCAGTGCAAAAGATCCACGCTTATGGTCAGAGTAGGATTCAGCAAAAGCCACAAGCATCTGCGAGATGAGAAGCGAAAATATTCATTAATTTTCCGAGATTGAGAAAAATCTTTGTCCTCGCGGGATTGTAGTATGCTCGATTGAGTCAGCGAAGGCGTTAATTCCGCCAGTGAGGAGGGGTGCCCACCGACAGGCTCAACTGCAGTCAGTGGCGTGAAGGCGCATGGCTTGTAACCGCCCAAGAAAATCGAGAAGCAAAAGGCAGAAAGGAAAATAAGTGTCTGCGGAAGGCACAAGTGACACACTGAAAGGGAAAGCATCCGGTTGGGGGCAGCGCGGTGGCTCACCTGGCCTCACGAGTGACACTGGTAAGCAAACTCAATGCGGGGAATGTGAGCAGCTATGGCTGAGAGCACTGAAGCTCAAGCTCTGTCCGAGGAGTGCAGCTGGGATTCTACGGCTGGGAAGGTACATGCGGGGGAAAAACTCTGGGCGGTAGGAACTCGAGGAAGAGAAGGACTCCTGAATGAAGAAGAAAGACTCCCAAGCGGCTCAACTCTAAGAGCGAGAAAGATCTCGATGAGACTCTGAAGCGGTTTCTCTAGGCGAGGGAGGGACTCTGCAGTGGTGAGTGTTTTATGTATGGGAGTTTCATTAAGTCGAGGGCTCTGAAAGCCGGAAGAACTAATGGGGCTTCTTTATTAAGACTAGGATTGAAGTAAACACTTGAATCATGGTAACTATGGGGATTATATGGCTCTATAAGAGACTGCGTCTTACTTGGATTCAATACACATGTCTTTGGAGTTGGATCCACGGAAAGCATTGAGGCCCACACAGATGTGGGGCACGTGAAATTGTCTTGTGTTTAGAGTAGCTAATAAAATACAAGTTTGGGAGTACCCGTCGCCTTGTGTTGAGAGGGTGAGGCATTGAGAAGGCTGGCCTAGCGGGTTCCTAGGCGCGCTGGTAGAGGCGTGTGAACCTCTTAGTTCATATCTGTCATCAAATAAAATAATGCTTTTTTTTTTTTGCAAACAAGCAATATGTATAAAAAGGCATGGAGTCGATCGATTGGCCATCCTTTGATATTTTATGTACTTCTTTTTGTCATCCCCTGATAGAAGGGATCTCAAAAAGTTCACCCTGAGGATATTATTGACATGTCCATCCTATATATATAATGCATGCAACTTATCTCCTAAGTAACAAAAAAAATAAGAGGACTTTTAAACGAGCAACTCTTCTAAAAGGTCAAGGTTTTAGGATTTTGGTTTAATATGAATATCATGCCTTTAACATAATTTTTCGCGTGTAGTATCTTACTCGCACATGAAGAGTTAAATAAACCAAATACATTCCTCTTTGAACTTTTAAATCAACGAATGTGGAATAAATTATAGAGAAGTGGCTTGAACCCAAGACCTCCTGCCAAACCAGGTACTGATACCATATTAAACCACTAATTCCCTTAAAAGCTCAAGCTTTTAACATTTGATTTTAATATGAATATCATGTCTTTAACAAGGACAAAAAAAGAAAAAAAGAAAAAAAAAAAAGGGATTACAAAGTTTGCCATAGCATTGGGTGCATGGTTCACGAGGTTTCTGTATTTTTGAGTATGATCATTCTTTTTACCATCCAGAGACATTGTTTTGAGAAAAGTGTTTCTCAAAAGATGCAGATACAAGGCACGAAGATAACGTGGGATTACTTGAGATTGCGAGACCGGAGACATTGTAGGTTATGGGAATTATATAATTAATTTTTAAAACAATTAAAAATTAATAAGTGAGAACAACTAAAAAAATATTCTTGAATAATTGTAAAATAGTTGCAAAATTGTAACTAGAATTGCAAAGAGAGAATAAAAAGAGAATTATAGAAATGAAATTTTAGAAAGAGAATGAGGGTTATATTTCATGGTACTCTATATAAGGGATAAAGATCCCATTATAAAGGCATTTTAGTTGCCTATTCATTCATGTGAATGAAGTTGTTTATTCACATGCTCCATAACACTCCCCCTTGAATGATCATCAACCTTGAAGGGAAGAATACAATATTCTTAATTTGTTAGGATTGCTTCGTTAAAAACCTTGCTAGTAAAACCCAAGGAAAAAGAGTACAGTGCACTAACATTCAATCATGCTCCTCCTCATGTCAACATCCTTAGGCTGACACATTCCAATCTTATATATTAACTTCTTGAATGTTGAAGTTAGTAATGACTTTGTAAATAGATATGCTAAATTATCATTTGAGCGTATTTGTTGGACATCAATTTCACCATTCTTCTGGAGCTCATGTGTATAAAAGAATTTTGGTGGAATGTGCTTGGTTCTATCTCCCTGATATAACCCCCTTTGATTTGTGCAATGCACACTGCATTATCTAAAAATAAGGTTGTTGGGTTATATTTGACAGACGAGAGTCCACATGATTCTTGAATATGGTGGATCATAAATCTTAACCATATGCATTCACGACTTACCTCATGAATTGCAAGAATCTCTGAATGATTTGATGATGTGGCCACCATTGTTTGCTTGACAATTTTTCCATGAGATGATAGTTCCATTGTAATAAAAAACATACCCGTTTTGTGATCTGGCTTTATGTGGATATGAAAGATATTCTGCATTTGCATATCCTAGTAGCTTTTGTTTTGACTCATTTGAGTTAAATAATCCCATATCAGTAGTTCCGCGAAGATTCCGCAATATATGTTTGATTCCATTCCAATGTCTTATGGTTGGAATGAAGCGTACGCTAATAAATTATGAAGAAATATCTAGACAAGTATAATTAGCAAGGTACATAAGTGCACCAATAACACTAAGATATGGTACTTTAGGACGAAGTAATTCCTCACCCTTTTTACACGGACGAAATAGGTCATTTTTCATATCAAGTGATTGAACAACCATAAGGTAACTTAATGGATGTACTTTATATATATTAAAACGCTTCAAGATTTTCTTAATCTATGATTGATGAACCAACAATCAATTTGGAAAATGCTGATTTGCGAGGCCGAGAGCAAAGAAAATTTTATTTTTCAGATCTTTCATTTCAAATTTCATTTTCAAATATTTTGTTGGTTTTGTTAACTCTTCAAGAGTCCCAACAAGATTTAAATCATCAACATAAACAACAATAATTGCAAATTCGATTTCTGATTTCTTAATGAAAACACATGGGCATATAGGGTTATTCACATACCCTTCTTTTAATAAATATTTGTTGGCCCAAGGGTACCTTGAATTGAGGTTTTGATGATAACAAATCAAGGTATTAGGGTTGCTAATGGTTTTGAGATTAATGACAAATTACATGCAATTATGAACTTAAAGACTACATCATTTATCCAAGATTTGAATCAAGAATCAAGCTCAAAACCGGGATTCCGAGTTCAAGCATACCACGAAGACCTTGTAAACTTAGGAATCTATGTAAGATGAATGGAGTGGTGCACTTTAGAAATAACTATCATTCACATGCATTCACTCATAAACTCAGTTTTCAAAACCAAAATTGCATATCTTTTGAAAACTTGAGTTTGAGCATAAAACCTTAGACTTTATAATCCTAAATGAACTTCAATGTTTATCTAAGGTTTAGAAATAAAAAACACATCAAACTGAACATCTAAAAAGGTAATCTGATTCCGCCTCAATCGGTCGACCGATTAGTGTGGACCATAGAAACGGTCGACCGGATGGTTGACCGGTTGATGAAACTTAAGTCGACCGTTTGGATGCAATAGCAATCCATTTTTTGTAGACCTAAAACTAGTTAACCGGTTAGATGCAATAACCATCCATTTTGGTAGAACTGAAATGGTCGACCGGTTTCCCCAACGGTTCTATTTCAACAGCTATAAATGGCTAGTATATAGAAAACGGTCGACTGGTTGGCAGGTTAAATGCTACTGAGTTCTATAAATAGAGTATGGGGGATCACTTAAGAGGTCAAACACTTGTTGAATATCCTCTCAACCATTATTTCCTTTGTGAATAATTTCTCAAACCAAGATTGTGAGTGCATTCATTACATTTGCATATTTTAGAATGCACGCTTGTGTTCATCCAAGCTTGAGTTGTATTTGAAAGATCTTAAGAGCTTGATAGTGTGTCTTTGTACTTAAGTGAGAAAGCTTCAAGTGTGTATAACTTGAAGAATTTGTGAAGAGCCCATTGGAGCCATAATCCAAGTGTAAAGAAGAAGCTTAGGTTGGAGCTTGTCACTAGTAGAACCCTCACTGGTTGAAGTTGAGGAGAAGTGGACGTGGCCAGTGTGTCTTGAACCATATAATCAGGTTTTTTCTCTATCCTATCTTTTTATTTATTGTTATTGCATTAAATTGAAGATTAATTATTATTATTATAGTTTTGAGAAAAACAATTCAGCCCCCACTCTTGGTTAGGTTACTAGGTCTAGTGAACTTCAGCGGCATTCACTGAGCGGTGTACCATAGTTGGGATGTTTTAATCCCGTCTAGTCGTTCTTGACAATTGAGTACATGATCGGTTTATATTTGCTTTTTGGCGGTTTAAATCATAAGGGATTTTCATGTGTATATCATTTGTCTATGAATCCATAAGTAATATGCGGTGGCGGTATTAACAACCATGAGCGCTATATCTAGTCGCTTGATTGCTAGAAAAAACTATCGCGAGAAATGTGATTGCGTCTGAATGATATGTTCCTCGTGGTCAATGCCGGTCTTTGTAAACCTTGGGCTACTAATCGCGCTTGCTATATCTTATGATATTATTATTTTCATTGACTTTTGTATGAATACCCATTTGTACCCAACGGTTGCCCTTGCGGGCCTTTGGACTCTGAGTCAAACACTTCTCGTTTATTAGTGTGCAGTGCAGCCATAACCTCTTTCCATTTATGTGTCGTTTTCTTTTGTTTACATTCATCCCACATTTTGTGGTTCGAGATAATCATCATCATTTGTATGATGTCCCTAATGCACTTCCGTCCAGAAAGTCTCTGCAGTACAGTAATCTGTAAGGTGTATAGAGCATAAGTGTCACATTGTAATATTTTTGGAGACTAAGTAGGAAATGAAAATTTATGGAACCTGGAATTTTGGTGTTAATGCAAGGGTACAATTGTCATTGAGCAAAAAAAAAAATGAAAATCATTAAATTAGAGATGAGCCCTGATACAAATAAAACAAATTCTGATTGGAAAATTAAAGAGATGAGGACTAGTTGCGATTAGTGAAAAGTTGATATTATAAAGGAAATAAAACCAAAATTTCATTTTGGTCATAAGATTTGCCCCTAACAAGCCTGTAGGAGGAGAAGGAGAGAGCCAAGAGGGGGAAGGAAGAGGAAGAGAAGGAAGAAGAAGGAGGAGGAGAAGAGAGAGAAAGAAAGATCCAAGGTATGTTTGCCTTAGAATCAAATTATTTGATTCCTAGGGCTTTGGTGTATGGAGAGATTAGATGCTCCTTTGGTCACAGGTTTTTGTGCAAAAGAGCTTTATAAACCTTTGAATTGGAGTTATGGGTAAAACCCCAGTGGAGAAAAATAACCATGGAATCATCAAATTATGTGGTTTTATAAAAAATTGGACCTTAGGTAGGGTTCTTGGATTTTCACCTGGGGTTTTATGGGTTGAGGTTCAAAGCACCAATTAGTATTGTGGAGTTGTTTAGGTGAATTCCATGATAATTTTAGGAGTGTTGCCTTAGTTATGGAAGTTGTATGAAGTGAATTGGTAGCAAAGAGTGGCGAAGCAAATGCGGGCGGAGTTTCGGAAGGTGTGCGGTACATGTAGGGGTGTACGGTCGCTACAACCAACATGTACCGGTGCATGTCGACGTAATGCGGTACGGCTAACATAATGCAACATGTACGGTACATGTTAGGGGTGTCATAGGTACATGTATTGCCCCCAAATGCGAAATCGCGTGTTTTAAATAGTGGCGCAATTAGTACCGATAGTTTGGGAACCTTATTAAATGATTAGATAGGTTCGAATAGATTGGAGCTTCCTTTGGGGGCGGCGTGGCGTACCTCGCGCCTCGGCGGCTGCCATACCGGCGATCGTTGGGGTGTGACTAAGTCTAGGAAGTGCGTTGGTTATACATGATACATAGGCGATTAATTTGTCGATGGTATTCGGTTGAGTGTAGGTTAAAAAAGCAAAGGCGGGAAAAGTAATTGGAATCGTGCCTCAGTTTATGACGAGAATTGAGTGTTCTAGCTCATTTCCAAATACTAGTGTATTATTATTATTATTATAAAGCTGTTTTTATCTTCGGTATTTCATGGTTTGAATAAAGTAAACCATTTTCAAGCAAGCAACAACAGCAAATGGTTTTGAATAATTAAGCCATTTTCAAGCAAGCAAGCAGAAGTAAAGCAAATGGTTTGAATAATTAAACCATTTTGGCAAACAGCAGCAAATGGTTTTAAATTGTAAAACCATTTTCAAGAAAGCAACAAGCAAGCAAGAATATTGCCAAAAACGAACCTTCCCTAGTTCTAAGCTTAAAGCAAATCGGTTAGAGGTATTAAAATACGTGCACGATGGTGTTAGGATCCTCATACATGCAACGTAGTTTTGCCTGGTCGGCAGGAAGCTTAGGTCATACATCATCGTTTAAAGGAAGGCAGGTAAGCACGTGCAGTATATAGTTATGAGCTCTAACTAGAATTATGGTGATGGCGACCGAATTGATTCCACCCGTATTCTGGGAAAAAAGGTGATGCGGACATAAATTCATTCCGCCGATCGATGCCAGACTCCGTGTTCGCAAATTCTGACAAACAAAAATAGACTCCAGTGGTTGATGTTTATAAGCGTGATATACGGTTTTGAAAAATCAACCATTGGTTCCTGATATTAGCCAGGCTTAGTAGAGTTTTAAAGCAAGCGGTTGAGCCCGGGCTCCGTTTAGATTTCAAAACGTCGGTTCAAACCAAGCTCCGTGGGATTTTAAAGCAAACGGTTGAGCAGGCTCCCGTTTATTTTCAAAGCATGCGGTTGAGCCCTAGGCTCCCGTTTTTGTAAGTTTTGAAAAACTTTTTTTAAGCAAGGTTTGTGAAGGTTTTAGAAAACTTTTCAAGCAAGATAAACAAGCAACAAGAAATTTTGAAGTTTTATAAAACTTATAGCGAGCAATATCCTGAGTTTATACGCTTTTAAAGAAAAGCAAGAAAGCAAGTATTAAAGAGTTTTTATAAACTTTTAAAAACAAAGCAAGTACAAAAGCAAGCAAGCAAAGAAAAGTTTTAGAAACTTTTAAAGCAAGCAAGCAAGTAAAGCTTACGGAAAATATTTGTAAAGAGAGTTTTACATTTTGAGATGTTTTAGGAAAAAACATTTATAAAACATACACTTCTTGAGCTCGTTTAGCTCATTATTTTATTTAAAAACTATTTTCAGAATGCGAGAATGCGCGAGGTATTTGAAACTACAATAAGTTAGTCACGACATTGTACAAGTCTTTGTAAATTAAGAATATTAATAACAAGAAAAGACTTTGAATATGTATAATGGAATATATGTATGCACATAAGTAGTTTGGGAGAATGTGTTAGTATACTGGTTGCCATATTTGGATTTAAGTAAATTGGATCTTACTATCTGGGATTGGAATTGTTCTATATGCGGCCGTCATCTTTACTGGCACGAGGATTTCCGTTGTTAAGATTTAAATCTGAGTTATAAAAAAATAAAGAAAAATTTTATAGGAGGTTTAACTTGGCTGTCTGACCCTTCTGGGAGTTTCTGATCATTAGAGTACTGACTAGGGGTTTTATGTGGAGTAAGCCATTTTCCGCTTATTTGGTAGGGGTGGGGGTGTGTCATCTAAGGCCACTTGGAAAGCAAAAATATTATCCATAGCGAAATTATTTCGATCCCATTTTTCAATTTTGTGCACATAACTTATTGAAATCTCACAGTTTTCAAGTACCTTTGCCTCTTCTAAAGATATTTGTTCATTTTGCACCTCTTCAAGGGTTTGTTGTTCAATATGTGCCTCTATGGTGGCTCGTTGTTCACATGTTCATCTGCAGGGGCATTTTGCACCTTTTCTTTCTCCTCTTCCTGAGAACTCGTCTGCAATGATTGGTCTCAGCAGCGTGTTTAGTTCATTTGCTTTATATATCGGGGTCTTCAATCGATCTTTGGGCATTCACGAGTTCAGGACATGTGGCTTTGTCACTTTCTTTACATCCTCTGTTTTGTCACGGTAATTGATTTGCAAGAGTTTGTAAAAAATGATCCATATGACTTCGATTCACATTGATTTCTGCGAGGATCAAAAATGAGATAATGTGGATGCATTCAATAATTATCTCGTTCTTTTGGAATTGACTTTTCTCCCCCTCATAATGGTGGGAATACAGTTTCATAAAAATGAAAATTTATAATCATGAACACAAAAATTTAGTTAAGGATTAAATATCTTATGATGAGCAATAGAATCAAAACCTAAACAAATCCAGAGTACCGTTGTGGATCCATTTGGTACATTGTGAGGGTGTAATTGTTTTATGAACACAGCAAAAAAACTGCATAAGTGGAAATATTTGGTTGTTTACCTAGTCTATGATTGTGAAGAGGTATTCATGGTAAGATGTTGATTACAATTTCTTATTAGACTTGCGGCATGCATAACTTAGTGACTGTCCTGAGTAGATCTTGGTAATTTAGTCTTCATCAACAATAAATCTAGCTATTAATTATGAAGATGTTTGATCAAGGCTTCACTAAACCATTTTGGGGTATGAACATAGGCAACATATGATGCTCAATATTTATCTGATTGACCTTGTAGTCATTGAGTTTGTGGGAAGTAAATTCTGACATTATCAAGTCTTATTGTCTTAATTGGATAATTAGGGAGTGTGCTCTTAATTTGGTCATTTGTGCAGGAGCTAGCAAATGCAACATTTATTGTGGAAAGAAGACACACATATGACGCTATCTGAGTGGAGGCATCTAATGGGACCATAAAATATGAAAAGGTCCCATGGTGGATGAATAGGTCCTATATGTCCCCATGTATTCTTTCTAAAGACTTATGATTTAGACATGATTTTATTAAATGATAGATATTACTATTAACACCTTGTAAACAAGGATCACAAGAAAATTCATTGGGCAAAGAATCTTCTGGTTTACTGTGGATTGCCCATGTGATTGTTCTATGATTCAGCATCATTGAAGATCAGTGACTGTCGTATGCCCGAGTAAAAATCTTTTGGGTCATTGAAGTCCCGGTTCATTATGGCATATGACTCAAATTGACTTTGTAGTTTGTATGACATAACCAGAGGAGAATCTTTGAGAGCTTTTCCGCAACAATCCTTTTCCCATAAATTATGAGGTAATATAAATATTATTTTTACCTTCATTCATAGTTTCAATATGATATCTATTTTTGCGGATATCTTTAAAGCCGAGCAAATTCTTGTTGATTTGCTAGAAGATATAATGCATCATTAATATGGAATCTAGTCCCATTTGGTAGCATTATATTTGCTATTCCGGAGCCTTCAATTAAATCTGATGCACTAGAGATGGTACTTACACTGGCATTTGTTACTATTAAATTCAAAAAATAAGTTTATTATCGAAGGATTGTATGCGTGGTTGCGTAGTCAACAAAACATATATCACTATCATTCATCTTGAAATTCAATAATAAATAAATTTAGATAAAGATAAAGATATAAATAGCAAGATGATATTCTTATTAACTCAAAATAAAATATATTGAATATTCAATATTTATTTTTAAATCATCCACTAAACAATTAGAAATCATCGCTGGGACCTAAAAAAATCCATATCAAAATAAGATAAGATTCAGCCATTTCCATCAGCAAAATTAGTTTATACTTTTTTTCCTTTTTCCTTTAATGATGCTTGATACAGATATACCAGATGTTTGGTCGTACGATAGGTACGAGATCAGTGTCCTTCCATTCCACATCTATAGCAAGTCTCTTCAGGAGCCTTAAAGGGTTTTTTATGTGCACTTTCTCTATTTTCTTGTTTTGTCTCACCATTATTCCACTTTTGGATGTGAAATGGATATTTCCTTTTGAAGGGGTTAGAAGGATGATTATTATTGTGTCAGGAATTCTGCCCACAACCATGACCACGACTACGACCACGATCCGCCAGATTGTGGGATAAAATTCCATTCACTTCAGGAATGGATTCGATTCAATTGGGCCCAGGCGGTGGTTTTTTTTATTAGTAGCTCATTGTTTTGTTTAGCTATTAGAAGACATGATATTAACTCTGAATATTTAGTAAATCTATGCTCTCTATATTGCTCTTTGTGTGAGCACATTAGGCGTGAGGCGTTAATGAGCGTTTTTCACATGTCTTCATCATGATTTTTATACGTAGCTTCAATTTGGTGCTTATTTTAAATGAAGCGAGTTACACTCTTTGTTTTTGGTGGTCAAATCTGTATCATTCAAGTCATTCCTGAGTGAAAGGATCTTTACGGTGATACTCATTTTTAGATGCTCGTGGAGATGATGCCTAGGAAAATTGTGCTTTTGCACAATCGCAATTGGGGCTAACTTGATTTCTTCTTTATTGTTTCCCGAGATTAAGTGGAAGTCGAATGTATTTGGCATCAAAGTCATGATGAATAATTTTTACAAAAATATCCAAGTGCCAGCGATGAGTATCTTAAATACTTATTTTATCCCTATGATTTAGTTAAGTTTTTATAGTGTTTTTATGTGTTAAATAGAGATTGCTTACTAATGCTGCAAAAGTTCACTTATGATCAAGTCGTCCATTTGGTGGAATTATTACTGAAATTAATTGGAAAAACACTACGAAACGACAGGAGGAAGGCTACTTAATTTTAGTTTTCAGGCATCATGCTGGAACTCTATTGTAAAATGGATGGTTTACCCGCTAAGAAACTTTCAAGGGATATAACCTTTTAAAGTTGGAGTTGAACAAAGAAGTTATCACGGTTCAAAACGCAGAAAATCCCAACAACATTCAGCACCTTCAATAAGAAGGCCATATGTTGTTTAAAAATTATATAGCTCTGCCATCAGTCATATGGTTATATTCAAAGACCTTTCCAACGGTACCAAAGAACACCGAAGTGGTGCGTGTGACAAAGTTATAATGAGGTGGAGGCAACGAGGTTCACGTAGCGTGCGACGAAGTTTCTGGCGTTGACTCGTGCGACGTTCTTACTGCGGCGTGCGACCGGGGTTGGTTTGGGTGGATTGTTAGCCCCATTTGTTTGTGAAGTTTTGGCTCAATAGTAAGGATCGAAAGAGGGGATTGGTGGCGGTGCAGGCTGAAGAGGAAGCCCTCTGCAGGAGTGAAACACCACATGTGCATCTTGAAGAGGGGAAAAGCTTGAAGGAAAGTTCAGAAGAAGAAGTGGAACTTCACTCAAAATGGATTTATTTTCATCCTCTCTCTTTTTCTCTCTTGCAGCATTGTTATTTTCCTTCCACATAGAGATGTTGGGTTAGTTCTGAGGTTTTGTCAAAACTAGCTGCATTGTATGGATTAGTTTAATTTTCATTTTTATTTAATATAAGTATGATTTTTATGGCTTGCTTTGTTAGCAGTAATTGCATGTTAGGGTTTGGCCAACTTTGTGCCATTGCTAGAGATCGAGATCGAAATGATGACTCCCCAAGGACATCAAATCATGACAATTGGTGTCGGGGAATAGAGAGATATCCAGGGTTCCCACGAGGTGTGGCATTAGGGTTAATACATTTAGCGTTTCGGTCGAGGGCCGCGAGAGTGCAATACACCCACTTGCGAGATAGCGAGATATATCTTGAGAAGAGAATATCTTGTAGGCATGATCAACTTTACTAGCGTAAATCATAGTATTAAATAGCAAATTTCTCTTGGTTAAAATTCATCAGTGTGCTTGTAGCGGTGAAGGCAAAACCTAGTTTCATAATTAATTGATTTGAAAATAATGGGGATTAGTTTTTTGGTGGAATTCATTACGATTTTGGGTCCGAGATAATATTTAAAGCGTAAAGTCGTGCTGGCACACTTCTCCCAGTGGATCGATGTCGTTTCTTGAGTGCGCTATGTTACTTGATCGACGTGTGCCTTTGCGCGCATGAGGCGTATTATACACCACGCTTTCGGCCTATAGGCCACAAACTCAAATTTGTGGTTGACATTTTGGTAAACTTTAATATATGATAGAAAAAAATTGATAATAATATAATTTTACCTTTGCTAGAGTAATCGTCTTGATAATGTGTTGTAAATAGTTGCGAGAATTGTAACTAGAATTGCAAAAAGAAGGCAGAAAATTAAATAAAATTTTAGAGAGAGAATAGAGTTATATTTCATGGTACTTGTCTGAGGGGGGATAAAAGATCTCATTATATAGGCATTTGGTGCCTATTCATTCATGTGAATAAAGTTCATTCACATGCTCCATAACATTCGTATTATGTTTATATTTTAGAATGACTAAACGAGTTTACTATCTTATTTGTCAGTATATTTTAACGATTGTTTCTTCTCTTTCTTGAAACAATAACAAAAATTGTTTTAGGAAACGCTTGGCTTGATGATTTGGAAAAAAACATATAATTCTTGATCAATATGATTAGAAAGTAAAAGTGGTTACATTTCATGAATCAAATTAGGAGAAGGTAATATGTTAAATAAATCAGAGAGTCCTTAATGCTCATCTCATATACCAAGGCACCTTTGTATTACAACACTACAACTCAACCTTTTTATTTTTATTTTTTATTACAACTTACTACTACACCTTTGTATTACACCTTATTTTTATTTTTATTTTTCCAACTTTCTGACGTTGGTTAGAAATTAGAATATTTGCTCATATGTACAATTTTTACTGTTTTTATGAGTGAGTGGAATGGCGCCACATATGAATATATATAAATATATATATTAATTTTAATTTGTACTCCTTCCCTCTTAATGAATGAGAATAAATTTCTTCTCTTCTTTAGTTTCTTGGCAAATATAGCATTAGAGCCTCATTTCTTTCATTCCTTTTTCTTCGATGTGGCTTATGCGCGGGGCCATGTATGAAAGCAATAATTGATTTTAATCGATTGACTCCGCATCTCCACCATCGCTTTCATAGATCAGCAAGAATCTCCATGGATCTTGTTAGCACCTTATTTCATACACGGTGGAACCATTAGAACTCGTTCTAATGTCACATTCAATTACTGATCTTAATTACAACATAGTGGAGGTCTTGTAATATGTCGCATATAGAATGGAGGAAGGTACACGATAACATGGCGCGTGTCTTGCTAAATAAACGAGCTACGATCGATTTACCCTCCTCAAATTTGAGACCTTGCTTTCTTCATAAGCATCTTCCCATAAGATTATTTCATCTCCACAAAACAACTGCTCCTTTTATTGTAGTTGTTGAAGGTTTGTCTTGTTGGAGTATTGGTTAATTGAGCAAACCCGAGTTTGCACTTGAATGAGTTAATCAATAGAAACTTGATTCAAGTGGTGAGAATGAGTGTTAGTGCCAAGGTTATATATGGAATCCGGTTCACCGTTATTTTCATCTAAATGCCGATGGCGAAGTATTTATTCACTTTGAGAGGTATGCTTCGATTGAACACCGCACTCCATCCGTGATTTTGGGGTGCCATATTTGGCAACTTTGGAGAGAGATGCAGAAGGATGCAAAATAGCCGTTGATGGTTCCTGTGTATCTCAACGGCTATATTCTATTTCAATTTTTATAAAAATACAGAGATTCAAAGGGAAAAAGAACTTACCTTGAATCCTTGCCTTCGAAACCCTAGCTTCCCTGAACCGACTTCCTGAGATATTGCCGAACCACAACCCCTTGTTGTCGTTGTGCGCGAGAAAACCTGTCTCGTAGAAAGGGAGGAAGAGGAAGAAAAGAAAGAAGGAAGGGGAAGAAAGAAAGAAGGAAGAAAGGCGGTGCTAGAAGAAAATCATTAATGCTGGCCAGTTACGTGAAAGGGAGGGATAGGAAAATGAGAAGAAAGAAGGAGGAGGAAAGAGAAAAATCGTTTGAAGGAAGAAAACGGTGTTGCCTTCTTTTAAATTCAAATTTTGATTTTAAATTAAGTGGAATAAATTGATAATTTTTAAATTGATTATAAATTTCATTTTGATATATTCATTTGTATACTTTATAAATTGATCATTCTTTAAATTTATTATAATTTTTTTAATTAATAAATTGCTCATTCTTTAAATTGACAAATTGATTTTTTTAAATTTAAATTTAAATTGATAAATTGATAATTTTTTAATTTATAAATTGCTCATTCTTTAAAATAATTATAAATTTTATAATTGATAGATTTATTTGTATACTTTATAAATTGCTCATTCTTTAAATTGATTAAATTTTTTTTGTAGATGGTTACAATATGACCGGTTCTTTAACCGATTTGCTTATAGTGACAGATTTATATGGTGATACTATTGGAGCAATCCATAGTATTAGGCGCGGTACAAAATGTAAATCGTTCCGAATTGAAAAAATCGCAAGGACAAAAGAGCTTACGTAGAAGAAGATAAATTAATTGTGCAACGTACATTGTCTGAGCAAGATGCAATTCTTGGGAATAACAACAAGGTAGTGCATTACGGCAAGAGAATATTTTAATAGAACTTCATGGAGGCAATCATGAAGAGCGTTTGTCTCAATCTTCTATTAAAAGTCGTTGGACTGATATAAATAAAATACATCAAATTTATTAAATTTTCATAGTCAAATTGAAAGACTCTGAACAAAGTGGACACAGAGCAAAAAATAATGTAAGATATAAACTTTTAATTTATACACTAGTATAATTTGATATTTGAACTAATGCTTGAATAATTTCATATGTTTTTCGGGTTGATGAAGCAAGAAATGTTTGCTAAGTTTATTGAAAACCATTCCAATACGAGAAGCATTGTTGGAATATATTGAAAATGGAGGCGGAAATGGGCGATAATCGAGCCAGCAATAAGCGATCAAAAACTCATTCAACTGGTAGTCCTGTTGAATCAACTCATGTTGAATCCTGCTATTCAACTCCATATTTAGAGGATGACACTGAACCCTCGTCCACTCAGCCTCGATAAATACATTAGGCTCAAAAGCTTCAAAGAAACAATTTAAAAAACAAGAAGCAAACCGATGTTGAAAGATCATTAGATCATCACCCGGAATGAAAGAATGGAACTAGAGCGACAAAAGTTGAGGCGACACGACAAAATTTATGCTCCAACGGGGAGATAGCATTGGGCAACATGTAAACAATTAGAAAGTGAAGAAAGACGAGGTCTGAAATTCAAATGCAAAATGAGATAGAAAATCATGAAGCGATACTATTGGCATGGACCCGATTTACGCAACATATTGGAATAACCTAAGATAGAGGTTATGAAAAGCGAGGTTTAATTTTTAATTAGTTATTTATTATGTTGCTATTATTTTTTAATTTGCCAGTCATTATTTATTATGTTGCGATTGGAATTGAAAAGATAACGAGGTGAGTGAAGTGAAAATACAACATGAAGTGAAATTGGAATTAAAATACGCAGTAATTAAATTTGGAATTAAAATATAACATCAAATTGATATTGAATTGAAAATACAACTTCAACTTGAAATTGATAGAGGTTATTAATTAAATGCATGTCATTCCCACAAATGCTCGATAAGATCTTACTGCAGTTGAGAATGAGTAGCACTGTCCCTGATCTGATAATGGATTTGCATAAAGTCTTCTAATTCTAGTGTATGCGCATGTGACACTTCTAGAAGTAGATTACATCACTTCTCAAAGTCATTGTTACCAATATCTCCTTCATCCTCCAATGACCATATTATGCATTATTATGCACGCTTTCATAATATACGCAGAGTGTTTCTTAGTCCAAAACATGTTGGTCACGCCTTGATTACCAGCAGGCTTGAAGTACCCCCGAATGCCGCTATCTTTTCTTGCCGACTCTTGTGCTTTAGCAAAATGTTTTTTCTTCAAACCTTGTGGACACGGAATTGTTTTTACAAATGTCGACCAATTTGGATAAATACCATCAGCTAGATAATATCACATTCTATACTCATGACCATTAATTATATAGTTGACTGGAGGAGCATGACCATTTGCTAATAATATAAAAGCAGGGGACCTATCTATAACATTTATGTCATTCAACGAATAGGTAGACTTAAAGGGTATGCCATATCCAAAGATCTTGAGATACCTGACTTCTAAAATGATTGTTGGTTCGTGTGTGGCGATTATACATACCTTGCCCTGTGGTAGAGACTTGATTTTCCCTTTCGATGCAAAATACAATCAATACTCCCTAACATGCCAGGAAAGCCAAGTTGTTTCCCCATTTGTAGCAATCGAGCAATATCGATATTATTTGGTGACCTCAGGTAATGGTCGCTAAACATTGCAATAACAGCTTTCACAAACCTTCTAAGACTCTCTATCGCAGTGCTTTCTCCAATTCTAATGTATTCATCCACAGAATTTGTCAGTGTTCCGTAAGCAAGAATTCTATAACCAGCTGTTATCTTTTGAAGGGATGACAAACCGAGAACTCCAATGGAATTTGTTCTTTGGATGAAGTATGGATGGTATTGTTCAACCTCATTTACAATTCGAAGAAAAAGGGCGGCTGTTGAAACCTCCTTCGAAAAAAACTTTCATATCTATGAGGGTAGCAAAATAGTCACGATAGAGTCTTCGTGACCTTCACCAACTCTATCACGTTAACCATTACGCCCAGCTTGGAACTGAAACCACACGATGCCTTCTTATCCGTCACGGCTAAACCCTTCGGACCTTCTGGTTGCGGCTTCTGACATATCAAGTCATCATTATCTTAACTGCTTGATATTGAGGATCTCTCTTTAAAAATATTAGAGCTTGATTCATATAACTTGATGAGCGAAAATATGAAAGATAAATAGTAAAGAAGAACGAGATATTGAATTTATAAAGAATGTGAATAGATGGATGAAAAACATGAGAAAAATTATCATATTTATAGACGAATTATAATTTTTTTAATTTTTATTTTGGCGGTTAAATTTTCAAATTTGAATTTCAACGGTTGAAATTTGAAATTTGAATTTCGGTGGACAAAATTTGAAATTTGAAATTGTTACTATCTGAATATATCCTTTAATTAAATTCGTTATGAAAAATATACTGGTTAAAATATAGCAGATTAAGTTTAATTATATTTTTAATAAAAAACATTGAATTATTAAAATGGCCTTTTTGTTTAATGCATTTCTGGGTGGAGCCAGCAATGTTTATTCGAATGTCATAGAAAATGTTCAAGGTTACAGTGGCATTGACACATTTTGTAACTCCCATTGGAGTTATCTGAAGTATCTTTGATTGAACACCATACGCCATACTTATGGTTTGTTATTTTCAATTTAGAGGCGTGAAATTTGTGTTAGAATATGTCTCAAATTCCTAATTAGTAGTAATTTATTTTTGTAAAAGAATATTGTATAGGATAATTCATGATTGTATATTATTGTAATATTATCTTTCTATTCTATGAGGAAAGATGTTAGAATATCCCTATAAATATTTTGAATTAAATGAGGAAAGAAAAATCATGAGAAGAAATTCGACATGTACACAAATAGATAGTTTTTAGGGATTGACAATTTTTTGTGATATTTCTCGTTATTGTGGGCATCCTAGGGTTTGTGATTTTTCTAGTCGTTTTATTATTTGATACTCAATTTTTTGTTCTTTGTGTTTTCAAGAATAGTAGAAATATTATCTCTCATCCATGAATGTAGGCAGAATTGGTCGAACTACGTTAAAACCCTCATGCATCTTTACGTTGATTTCTTTATCTTTGTGTTCTTTGTTAGGAAATTAACATAGAAAATCTTCCATTTCAAAGGCGTGCATTATAACGGTTTCCTTATTATCTTGATTTTCCTTTTTGTATTCCTAGATTGTAGTTATATTGATTGGTGATTGCTTAATTATAGGAAATTGTGTGCAACCTAAGCAATTATAGGAGAGACTGTGTGTAACCTAAGTCTACATACTGTATAAATCCTTCTAGCAACATCAATGAAAATTAATTGACCAATTCTCTTTTTCCTTTTTCATGGTATCAGGCGGAACTAAGTAAATATTGTGGCGGCCTCTACCTTCTCGTCTACGGCAATCTCTCGTCAACCGGCCGCATGGAATGATTACGGAACATCAAAAATCAAGCGTCAAGTCGTCTGTCAAACCACTATTTCCTCACCACTTAGTGTCCGGGTTTGGTTTTGATTTCAAACCCTGAATGGGAGATAACTTCTCAGCAGTGCGAGCGTGACCTTGGCTTTGAATGCTGAAATAAGTGTGGGTTTTTCAATGCATCAAAAGCCCGGAAGAAACTCATCACGTGGCCATATAACCGGTCACGTTGAAATGATATGGTGCATTCCTGGATAGTTAACACTCTCAATCCTGAAATTTCAGATTCTATAATCTATTATACAACTGCTCATGAGGTTTGGGAAGATCTTTGTGAGCGATTCTCACCAACAATGCACCTCGCATATTTGAGATCAGTGCTCCATCAGCAGAGCATCTTTCTATCTCAATTTATTACACAAAACTCAAACGTGGGATGGAACAGCTTCGTACAATGATGTCAAGCGGTGCCGCGGCGGGATCAACAAGATTGATGCAATTTCTAATGGGGTTGGATAGATCTTACGGCGCGGTCGTAGGCCGAATGCTTCTCATGAATCCTGTTGTATGTCAGTCGAGCATATTCCTCACGTATTGCCCGAGAAGAAAAAACAAAGAGCTACAAGTGCGACACAACTATATTATTATTCTAATTCCATGCCATGGCTATAAGACAATCGGATGAAAAACAATTCCGCTAGGAATGCAAGGTCGAGATCGATTCAGGACCTTCTACGAGTTCAAAAGATTCCTAAGGGTTGATCAAACAAAGCGCGATTCGGGATCTTCAGAGGCGACCTCAGTGCGCCTATTATGGGGACATGGGACACTTTGTTGAGAAATGTTGTTATGTTTTGCACGGATATCCTCTAGGACACCAAGAAGAGCAAAAACGGTTCCATTTTAAACGCCACAGAATACTTATGTGGCTTCATCCAGTTTCTGATGGTGCAAACAAAATGATGGGAAATAAGTGGTGGCCCGAATCTCGAGCACAACTTCAACGACTCTTGTCCCTTTTAAATGACAAGATGAAGGTACAAGATTCCTCGGAGACAAGAAAGCCATGCGTAGCAAAACGGTTTGTCAATTGTCTCCTCCTTGGATCATACGATGGCAGTTACAACGGATCATATCTCTTCATCCTCTGAAGTTTGTTCTTTACTGAAAGATAAAAATGTTTCATTGCCTCTCAGGTATTGTTGCCTAGTGGAGAAAATTCTTTGTGTCACCAAGGGATCCTTGCCGCTAATACATTTTGTGTCCACATGATGTATTATGTGTACTGCATTTTCAAGTCAATTAATCTCGATTAGTCGGCTGCTTGAGACTTTGGATTGTTCGACATTTTTTCTCTCATTGGTGTGTGTTTCTGGGGATCGGCTCTGAGGAGGATGATTGGTTTGGGTAAGCAGCGTGATGGATTGTATTACTTAGCGGCGTTAACAACAAGGAAAATCAGGACCACTTCTCATTCATCGCAAACCACCAGCATTTGCAACCTCACCTTCATCTCTGATCTGGCATGATGCGTTTGAGAATAGCTGCTATGGTATCAGGTTTCATTGCTAAGAACTTTAAAGTATAAATTAGTTAATAACCTTTGCCTGTTGTCGCTGGCAAGCAACATGTCGTTTACCTTTGGTACTAGTAAATCATGAAAAAAACATTTTGATCTTGCTTATTCATTGCGACATTGGGGGTGATATAAATAATGCTTGCTAACTACGAAAATTTTTATTGTTCCTTACTATTGTTGATGATGATTACACACGCTTCACTTGGATTTTAGACAGAACATAAAGATGAAGCCTGACCTCTTATAAAACATTTCTTTTAGTTATGTTTACTTTTCGATTTTAGATCCCATATCAAAAGAAATTTACCGAAGACAATGGTGGAGAATTCCTTTCCTCCAATCCTTTTCAAAAGATATTAGTGCCTTTCTAGCATCTTGTGTTACCGCCTAACAAAAAATGGGGTGGTGGAACCTTAGCTCCGCCATTTTACAAGTTATGCAGGCCTTGAGAATTCAAGCTCCCGACTCCTAATCAATTCGGAGAGAATGCGCCCTCACTGCATGGTCCATGTCATCAACCGCTTACTTTCACCAGTTCTCTCTTTTCAAAAAACACCATTCGAGCTTCTCGAGAGCCACCTCTTACTCTCTACCTCCGTGTGTTTGGTTGTCTAACCATGCTGCAATATCCATATTTCCCATAAGTTCGATGTAGTTCATTACTTGTATCTTCATTGGTTATCCCGTTGGACAAAAGCATAAATTGTTCAATCTATCCACCAGAAAAATATTCACCAGTAGGGATGTATATTTTTCTGTGAAAATCCGCCTCATATGCTTGCTCAGAGTTTGTCCTCTCTCCTCTAATTTGTGCTATTCTTAGGGCCCAATTCCCCTGCTCAGTTTCACGACCTGGCTTTCTCTTCTTTTGTCGCACCCAGTCGGACACCACTTATCGCACCGTCTCTTCCCCCCCTGATTTCTAATCTCCTCCCTCCGTGATGGCGACCCGATAGGCATCCCCTTATGACTCACCTCAAAGGCTACACTTTCAGTAGCTAAGGATGCACCTTCAGCTAGCCATTCCAGGCGCCTACATCATCCTTCCTTCATTCCATTCCTTACTTCCTTCTTCATCCACTCCCTCCGACCCATCCTAACTCTACCTGGCTCATACAATAACCCATTCAGGCCCCTTGATCGCTCAGTCGCTCAACAATCCACCATAAACTTCTGAGTTATCGTATGCTCTCACCTCACACACGCTTGCTCCGACCAATCTCCTTCCTTGCTTCCAGGTCCGACTAAGGTACCGTATCACTTGTCTAGTATGTTCATATCATCGCTACCAACCTGCACATCGCTCTTTTATTGCCCAGTCCCGGTCGGAGTCACGAGCCCGATAGTGCTAAAGCCGTCCTCCATCCTGAATGGTAGGAAGCGTCTGATCCCAGATGCGGGCCCTCGAGCTATTTAATAATTGCCAAACCTCACATCTCTTCCGGCAGGGAAGACATCGATAGGTTATCGATGGGTCTATAAGATTAAACATTGTTTTGATGGATCGATTGAGCGATACAAAGCCCGATTAGTTGCTAAGGGTTAGCACGATCGGAGGTTTCGATTGCTCGAGATCTCTTTTCTCCCATTTGCCAAAATCATCACCGTTCGATGTCTCCTTGCCTTGGCTGCTGCTCGAAGGTGGTCTCTTCCTGGTGGATGTTAACAAGCGCCTTCCTTCCACGGCGATCTTCATGAAGAGCTTTGCATGTCACACCGTTACCCGGGGCTTGAAGAGACGGGAGAATGACTTAGTGTGTGATTACATAAGTGCTATGGCTTGAGCCAGCGTCTGTGAGTGTCAAAAGTCTCGGAAGCTATTAGTGTTGCAGGTATGTTCTGATCTGGTGACTGCTCTTTATTTACGAATACAAGCGAGTCCTT
Organism: Tetrastigma voinierianum; assembly: GCA_016808115.1. Taxonomy (NCBI): domain Eukaryota; kingdom Viridiplantae; phylum Streptophyta; class Magnoliopsida; order Vitales; family Vitaceae; genus Tetrastigma; species Tetrastigma voinierianum. Next base: position 187,097 of record JAEQBH010000969.1, read on the forward strand.
CTTTGCCTCTTGATATATGTTGATGATATTTTTTGATTCTTAAGGTGATTCACGTAGATCTTCTTGCGTCGAGGGTCTTGCATAGTCAATTTGTTCATGAGTCTTGATGATTTGAAATTATTTCTTGGCATTGGTATCTTCTTCTAAAATAGGATTTTCATTTCCCCAACGTAAGTATCTTTAAAATCATTAAGGATGCGGGGTTATTAGGCGCGACACCTATTGATACTCACATGGATCGAGGTTTGAGGTAATACGATAAGGTGATTTACTAAAGATCGGGTCATTATAGAAAGGTTGGTTGGTAGATTGATATATCTTACAGGTCTGAGGCGAATATTACATATTTTGTACATGTATTGAAGCGGGTTTATGCATCAGCAGCAAGCTTCACATGGAGGCAGCACTTTGTGTTGTGCGCTATCTTAAGAGTGCACGGCCAAGGGTGTTCTTCTCCTCAAGCAGGTGATTTCGGGTTGCGAGCTGTGTGATTCAGGTGGGTAATTCCAATCACTAGAAGATTGACCACGGAGTTCTTGTGTCTTCCTTGGCCCTCATTAGTCTCATGGAATCGACGTTGAGCAGTGTAGAAACTCAATGGCGGAAGCAAGAACCTCATGGAGTGCTACTTGACAGGTGCTTGTTGTGAGGTTAACTTGGCTAGATACCTTCTCAGATTTGGGAGTATTGCATCGGGACACTTGCATTGTTATCTTTGCGACAACAAGGCACATTGCATGTGTAGCAAACCTAGTCTTTCATGAGAGAGCGGGACCAGACACATTGAAATGGATTGTCATTACATAGAGATAAGATTCAAGATGGATCGGATTGCTACAAGATTCATGAACTCTTGCACATCAATTGGCGATGTCTTGACTAGCACAAAAATGTCTTTACTTCTAATTTACAGGTGGGAGTAAGGACATCCACTCTCAACGAGGGAAGTGTTAGAAGGCTAACACTGAAAATCTTCCATTTATAGAAGAACGTATTACGTATGCATAACGGTTTCCTTGTATAACAGTTTCCTTTTGTATTCTAGATTAGTTATATTGATTGGTGATTGCTTAATTATAGGAGAGGCAATGTGTAACTAAAAGCTTAATTATAGGAGAGACTAATGTGTATAAGCTTAATTATAGGAGAGCTAAATGTGTAACCTAAATTACATATACGTATAAATCATCATGACATCAATGAAAAGTAATTCAACCAATTCTCTTTTCCTTTTCATTCTTGAATTAATATTCTCATGCATCAAAGCTTTCGCGATTCATAACAAATGGTATTAGAGCTCCAGGCTAAAGATCTCTGGAAGAACGAAAGATTATGAAGCACCTGAAGATAAAGATAAAATGAAATTCAATTCAGGTGGAGTCGGTGCTCTGTGGAGCAGAAATTCAATTTTTTGGAATAAGAGCAAAAATCGTAATTTGATTACAAAAATTGTAATTTCGGTTAAAAATCATGAATTTATTCTCTAGATCTCGGATGATGAAGCGGATTGTACACGTTTGGAATCTTCTACATGAAATCTAGCTAGCACGTAAAATTTAAGTAAGAATTAAGAGGAGAGAGTCGGGTTGACACGTTCAGAGCATCGCGGTTCGAGGTGTGAAGTAAAAGAAAACGATTTCGAGGGCTGACGAAAGTCACATATAACACGTACTCATGTACCATAAGTGGTATGAGTAGAGAAATGATGAAAATGGACGGCCGAGATAGTACCGAATATTAAAACTGGTAAATGAAGGGACATAATAGGCATTTTGGATTTTGATTTTAAGTCACATGGTGACAAAATGTAAGCCGATTCTTAATCTTCTTCATTAAGTCAAAGAGCAAAAGCATTGAATTTGGGGAGGATTTTGACAGTGAGTTGCAGTGGGTGCCGTTTTGAGAGAAATTTAGAGAGAGAGAGCACTTCTCTTTAGAAATACACGCGATCCAACCGTTGGCGGTCTTCGGGACAAGAAGAATAACTACTCTACGCGGAGAGGGGGCTGCGTGGTACCGGATTTGTGGTTGACAAACTCAAGAAGATGGGGTTTCTCCTAAGCAGGTTTATTCCCTCTTTTAAATACCTTGCAAATGTTTGAGTTGAATGAGACCGTGAGGGGCCGTTTGATCGGTCCAAAACCTTAGGACCGAATTGATATGAATTTTTGAGTACCCATAGGAGCAGCCGTGACTGCCACGGCTGATTGGGTTGTCAAATTGGGTGAGTTGGTATTGAATCATGTATTGGTTGGTTTGAAGCCTTAAATGGCTGTTCGATCGGTCCCAAAACTGGGGACCGAATTATTGGAAATTATTGAGACATTTTCGGTAAATCCGTGACCGTCCACGGCTGAATTGAGTTGCTTGTTGTGCAATCATGTGTTAAATCATGTATTGATTAGAAAAGAGTGGGGAATAGCCCAGGTGAAATCACGGGTTCTAAGTGAAGCAGATAAATTGAAGTGTTGGAGCAGTAAGCCCTAAGGTTTCTTGATTCCTAGGAATAGTGACACGAAAATATATTTTTATTATTGAAGATTTGTGTGTTTGAAGTAGGAGTGATTTAAATTAAATTTAACAAGTGGTTGATCATTAGCCCAAGTGAGCTAATTTTGATGCTGAAATGATAATTACATGACATGATTGTGATTGGATATTTTGTGAATATGTGCATGTTTACATATTTGCATGTGATTAAACGTATTGGAAATGGCATACATGCATTATGCCTTTGGAACATCACAGGACTATAGGAGTTGGTGCATGAGACGAGTCTGAAATGGTTACGAGGTTGTCTTAAAAATATTAGTGTGGAGGGTAGTCCAAATTAAAAATATCAATCGTGGACGGCAATTGATATTCATCGGAGGGTAGTCCTAAATAATTAAATATATCAATCGTCGGACGGCCCGATTGATATTCGTGGGAGGGTAGTCCTGGAAGCAAATAATATATCCAATCGTCTCGAGGAGCGTTGATTGAAATATATACACATAGGAGGGTTGTCCACGAGGAGCAAATAAATAAATATAATGAATTATATACGAGGCTTGGGCGGGTGTGAGGAGGAGTGGAGTGAGGACTCGGGATCTCTGGAGTTGGTCATGTAGACATTCAAGAGTAGGATCATGCATTTTTCTTGAATGTGTGTTTAATTTGGAACATTGCACCGCACTTAGGTGGTGAAGTATTAGCCCACCAGGGGCGATTCCACTGCGGCGTTAGCTCACCACAATAGGGATATTATTTCTGGTACGAGGGAGCGTGCGAGGGACGGCTGAATCTAGGAATGAGGATTAGAAGAAAGCCGAGTTGTGGCTTTGGTTCCTGATTTAAAACATGTATTAGAACTCTATAAGTTTGATATATGTTGTATAAGAGTAAAAACATATTAACTCTTATCTATTGGGTATATAGTTGGATTCATAGTTGAGGTATGTATATTGAGTATTGTTTATGGAGCTAGTGGTAGTATTACTCATGTGATTGGATATATTGGATTATATTGCCTTGTTTGGGGCAGGGATATACGAGAGTCTTGTGTTTGGGTAGAGCTCTCAGGTACAAAGGAGACTGCACTTGGAATTTTGAGTGGCGTCGGGTAACCAGTATCTGCTGTCATGGTGACAGGTAGTCACGGACCCAGGAGTTTTGGGGCGTCCTGACTTATTATCGAGCTTAGGTATACGAATACCTAGGGAGCTCGGGTTTGGGTATCTATCACCACTAGGTGGTTTGATGTGGAGTATAGGTATATGGAAACCTATAGATTGAGGATTTGGGGCTTAGGCCTTAGTTGAGTGAGAGCATCACCACTAGGTGTGGTTTGATGTTCGGTTTAGGTATGAGATTACCTAGGAAAATCATTGGACAAAACTAGGACACTACATGCATGTGTGTTGAAGTGTTTTGTGTGATTTGTTGGATTATTGTATGAATGGCAAGCTTACCATGTTGTGTGATAAGGGTCGATTATGTGTGCTTGGTGATTAAGCATGAATGTGTAGAAAATATTTTAGAAATTATTTTGAGTGGTACAGTGTACAAAACCGGAAATGAAAATGAAGAGAAATAAATTTTTAATAAATTTATTGGATGAGGAATGAAAAGAAAATGGAAGGAAATAAATTTTATAAATTTATTTGAGTGGAGAAATTTTTTTCATGAAAAAGCTGGAAAAAGAAAATAAATTTTATAAATTATTTGAGGGTTAGAAGGAGGAGAAAATCATTTTCTATGATTTTACGAGGTGTGAAATTGAAGAAAGAGTGAAGAAAATAAATTTTTAGAAATTTGTTGAGTGCCGCAGAAAATGAAAAAAATGATTTTAGTGATTTTCAATGCTTGGAAATAAAAAAGAAAAAAATAAGAATGAAAAAGTGGTGTAGAAATTTGGAATGCGCAGTCGTGTGTGAGAGGTGGATTGCATTGCAATACTGGGTTTGTGTGCAACCTGGGTGGCTGGTTCGAGGAAGAGTGTGCAAGATGGGTGTAGTTGGCTTAGAGCTGTATTGCAATACAGTCTATTGTATTGCAAGAAGAGGCAGACTTGGTGGGGATTGTATTGCGAAATTGTGCGGGAGGCTTGAACAACGAGGAGATTGTATCAGCAATCTGAAGTATGTGTGACCTAAAACAGGGACATGGGCGGTCTTGTGTGTATCCCGATGCTATGTAAACATTTCCTGACTCCTTGAGAGGCCCAGGCTAGGTCTGAAGCCCAGAGCGAAGCAAATACGAGCGCTAGAAGCCTTGAGAAGCTGTGGCCAGCAGTATGACGGATCTTTGGAGAGCGCAGCCTGTGAGCGCATGAGGAAGAACAGAAGTGGCGGGGCTCTGGGCGCTGCTTTCTGTGAATGGCCAGTGACGGCGTGCGATCTTGGTGGACGGGCGACCTGTGAGCCTTGAGCTGGGGGCTGTTTCCTGGCAACACTGGAGCTGCGACCACAGGCCAAACCCCCAGCCTGTCTGGCCGAGACAATGGAGGCACCACGTCGACCAGTACACCACAAGTGCGCCCCCAGGGTACCAGCCCAGGCAGTTTAGATACATTGCACTGACTGGGTTTAGACCACAGTTTTTAAACTCGGTGTTGTTTGAGGTCACCGTTTGGACTGAGTTCATGAACTTGTTCATGTCTACTTATTCATCGCAAAATTTCTCGAAAATTTTTTAATTGAAAAATAAAATAAATAAAATAAAATAAATACAATTTGATAAGAATTTTAGAAAAATAGAGAATTTTGAAAAATAAATTTTGAAAATAAATTTTGTTGAAAACAATATTTTAAATGCAAAATGGAATTGCCTTGCATTACCGTAAATGCAAGGACAATGTGTATACACTAATTTATATGTATGATTAGTGTCTCGGGGCTGTGTTTATGCCTTAGAGATACTGTATTGTATATAACTACCATTTGAAATCGTGATTGCGCGGTAATTGCGTAGGAAACTATATGCAGGTGTTAAGACCAAAACGTGTTGCACATTTATGCATTAGTTATGTAAGATATAAGCGTTGTACCAAAGGACTATTGTCTAATCCCTGGCAACGGCGCCATAAAACTTGTTAAGACAACGTGTTGCACATTTATGCATTAGTTATGCATGTAAGATTGGCCGTTATTACCAAAGGACTATTGTCTAATCCCGACAGCGGCGCCATAAAACTTGTTAGGACCAAAGCGTGTTGCACATTTATACGTAGTTATGCATGTAAGATTATGGCGTTATTACCAAGGACTATTGTCTAATCCCAGAGCAACGAGCGCCATAGCTGTTGCTTGTATACTATATAAGCAATCTCTTAGAGTAATCATTTTCAAGTTGGTTTTGGTGCGATACTGAGTGCACGAGTCGACAAGTAATAAAATGAATTTAAAGTCAGATATCGATCCATGAGAGATCTCGAAATTTTAAATCAACTGCCACGAACTGCTCAATTTCCATACTATTTGGACCCATGAAAATGATAGTAGGATCCCGACATTAAGGTCTTTTGGAAAATTGAAAACGGCTCAGGGAAATTGTGAACTATCAACATGCTGGAAAATAAAGATTAAGGAATAAGAATTTCTATAAAGAACTGAGATGCGAATAGTTATCCTCGGGGACACATCAATAGAAGCATTGATAGTGAGACTATCGATTCTGTAGTTACCTACGATAAAATTTCTTGATTAATTCGATTTCAAAAATGTCTGTCAGCGTTGTAGTCTGAGTGGATCTCTCCACCTCCACATTTCATTATCTAATTTATGACTGATTCTCTCGAATACGAGAATTAGATAACTACTTTTAAAGGGACTTCTATCTGGATATTTTTCTTTTCAATACTTCATACCCATTTTATGGGCCCAATAGAAGCCTTATCTCGAGTTATCGGTCAAGCAAGGGATATACATTCGGATTATATCTCCTCGCGATTAGAATAGATCAACCTTTTCCTTGATTAGATCACAGCTAACACGGGTTAGTCTCACTATAGGATTGAGGTGAACTCTTTGCTTGTTTAAATAGATAACTCATTCAACTCGTTCTTGATTTCAAGTGAGAGAGAGTTTATCTAGAGTGAACTTTAAAGCTTCAAAGATCCACAATACGAGTTAGTATACCTTGAAAAGAAATGTACATTACTCTAGGAATGTCTTTGTGTCCTCGAAGGACCTCCTTGAAATCGAAGCGATAGCGCAAATCTTACTTGGGTATAGAAACTGATATTCAGATCCCAGACCCAATAAACCCTGACAAACTAAATTCATTAAAGCGAATTAACAAAGGCTAGCGCCAAGCAATCTACAGGGAAAGATAAATTATGACTATCATGTTCACTTAATGGAAGAATTTGGTTCCTCAAATTCACCAGAATCACACGATCTGACATTCCTCGATCCATAGAATGACTCAAAATGGAAAGCGGAACAATCGAATTTCGAGAATTTGTAAGAAATTCCATATGTTCAGGTAGTAACTTGAAAAAGAAATTGATTTCAGCATTCGACTTCAGCACGATAACATTAGATCCCAGGCAAACAAAACGAAAAAAGAAAAGAAAAAAAATACGAAGCAATCATTCTAAAAGTAGCGAAAATGAAAAATAAAAGAAAATAAAAAATAAAGAAAAATAAAGAAAATGAGACCTTGGCCTATCAGTTCTCGTGCAATGCGCAGCTGAATGAGTTGGATAGGCTAGCATTGTTATGGGGTTCCTCAATTGGGCCCTAATCCACGTAAGCATTCTTTGTGGATTTTAAAGTAGCCCGGACGAGTCCTTTGTTCAGAGTCGCGACTTAGGTTTCCTTGTCGTGACCTCATCGATATTGACATCAATCACGACATCTGACTTACTCCATGTTACCTTGATTTGGTCATTCATGATGTCGCGACCTCTATATCTTGTCGTGACATCTTCTCACGTCTTGGCTGGTCTCAATTTCACCTCTCCTGATGTCGCGACGTCTATATCTTGTCGTGACCTCAGCTCAAGTCATCTGCAGTCTTTGACTGATCTTCGGATGTCGCGACATCAATCACGTCACGACATCGTCTTAAGAACACAATAAGCTGGCCCGGTCGCTCACATTTGTCGCGACATCGGATTGATGTCGCGACATCGCACCTGCTCTGCGGCACACAGTCTAGTCGTTCCTGATGTCACGACATCGATATCTTGTCGCGACCTCACTTTATGAGACTGACCTTCAGCCGAGCAGGTCTATGTCGCGACTTCGATCTTATGTCGCGACATCAGCTTTCCGGCTCGATGCTTCACTTGATGGCTTTTGATGTCGTGACTCCGGCCTCTTGTCGTGACAGCAGTTCATTTCCCTTCGGCTTTCATCTGATGGTTCCTGATGTCGCGACATCAATCTCTTGTCGCGACCTCTTGTCACGTCTTTTGCGGTCTTTTGATGTCGTGACTTCAGCCTCTTGTCGTGACATCATCAATGTCGCGACATCAATCTCACGTCGCGACATCGACTTAAGTTCCGGTAGCTTCATCAGTCCAAACCTCTCATAGCTTAAAAAGGTGTTTCTGTTGTCGCGACCTCTCATCCTCGTCACGACATCAATTGTTGTCGCGACCTCAGAATGCTGTCGCGACGTCGTTCTCTTAGCTCCTGATTACCCTTGTTCTTGACACAGTGCTACATCGCTACACCGCATCAAAGTCATTATTCTTTTAGTGTCTGACCTCGAAATTTGACTCTGTCAAACAAGCTGCATCAATGAATCGACCAGTTCATTCTACATTACACTCTGCCATTATTTGCCCTTTTCTTCAAAGCTTATTCTTTGTATTTTCTACTTTCTTTCTCTCTTCTGTAATAACAATTTGAGTGAGTTTCTTCATATTAAGTATATTAATTATTCATTTCTAGATGAAAATAGAGACGAGAAAAATGGACTAAAATAGATGATAAAAACAAATTAGCGGGGTGAAAATGTGTGTATAGGAAAAGGGTGAATGCTAAGGTTAGGAACTATGACCTTAGGGTTTGGATGCGAAATGAACAAGCTTAGAATTTTATTGGAATGGAAATAGAATTGAGTGGTTGGAATTTAGCACCACTTAGGAAAAATAGGCAATTCAGTTCATGGTTGTCAAGTCGTGGTATTGGCATACTGCATTAGTTGAATGAAATGAAAATTAAATGACTCTTGTTGCCATTGAATTGTAAATGGCTAGTAGAGGACGTGGGGCGATCACGGGGGTGGTCAGAACCACAGGTGTTTGATAAGCGGAGACTTTGCGAGGAATTTGTGGGTATTACGAGGCGACTGCTATCGCATAGGCTGGTATAGCGGTGAAGCTGGGAAGATCTAGTAACCTCCGGAGGTTTAAGGCATCATCCTGGAGCATTCACAAGGGAAAGAGATCAGATGGTGGTAGACCATTGGTTCATGCGAGATCGAAAGTGTTAGAGAGGCTATGGGATTACCTCAACGACAGTTAAACCGTAGCAGTTCTACCTAGAGAATGAGGCCCAAATATGGTGGAAATGGGCAAGGACCTCTAAAGACCTTAGAGGAGCCGTTATATGTGAGTTCTCCCCTAGGGACTAGGGCGAGACTAGGGATGATATGTCGAGGTTGTGAACTGGAGATCTCAGGGACTCTACTCACAGTGGACCTGAGGATTATGGACATGTCAGAGTTCGATGTCATCCTTGGGATGGATTGGCTGATAGCGTACAGGATCGTTATCGATTGTGAGCGTGGGAGGGGTTCTGCCCCATCTGGGGACGGTACTCGTATGGTATTTTAGGGGAGACCAAGCATGACATTTGCCAAGACGATGCTCCAAGAGTCAAGTGTGGGGGCCAGTTAGCAGGTTGGCTCGTGAGCCTTACCCTAGAGGACGAGGTGAGACAGGGGTAGATCTACCTCGAGTGGTTTGCGAGTATGCAGGATGTTTTCGGATGAGCTACAGATTTACCTCGTATAGGGATGTAGACTTGAGGTATCAGAGTTACCACAATTGCCGCCGTCTACATGTTTCTCGCATGGATGGCACCGGTTAGTTGCGAGGAACTCGAGGTCCGAGTTACAAAGAGCTATTGGACAAGGGTTTATCAAGCAGGGACTTCACCATGCGACTCAGGTTGTTCTGCGAAGAGAAGGCGAAGACCAGCCGATTGTGCGTAGCTACCGGCGGTTGAGCAGGGGTTATGATCCGGGAATGGGGTACCCATTGCAGAGAAGTTGATGATTGTTTGACCAGTTGAGAGGAAGCCTTGAGTCTACTCAAAGATAGACCCAACTACGCGGTTACCAGGCGAGGTTAGGGATAACGATGTCCCTAAGGCAGCGTTAGGGACGCGTTATGGGCACTATGAGTTTACGGTGATGCCCTTTGGATTGATGAATGCGCCAGCGACATTCATGGATCTCATGCATAGGATATTCCAACCCTATCTAGATCAGTTTGTCGTAGTCTTCGTGGATGACATTTTGATCTACTCCTAGTCAGAGTGGGAGCATGAGTATAATTTGAGGATTGTATTCTGATTGTTGAGAAAGACCATCATTTGTCATGAGTTCGATGAGTGAGAGTTTTACCCAGCTTATTGAAGGTGAGATTTTTGGGACAAGTGGTGTCGGCATCGAGGGTGTCGATCGACCAGGAGAAGGTGAGGTAGTGATGAGTTGGTAGAACCCAGATACCGATCCTACAGAATCTGAAGTTCTTGGGATTGGCTGGGTATTACAGGAGATTCAAGAATGGGCTGAAGTTGTCCATTCGGGGTAGGATTGTAGGATTTCGCCTACGGGACATGGACTCCATGGTTGGGGCGGCCCTGACCATAGAGAGAGAGATTGAGGATACTTGGAACACTCGGGATACGGGTGTTGGTAGCAAGAGGGAGGATCAATTTTCTTCTAAGTTCGAGGAAATGAAGACCCACCGCTTCACTAGTTTCGGGATTTGGGCGGGTGAGCACATGGTGTGGGGATTGCCCGAGACCGGGGATCTCGAGACTTTGGGACAATGCAGTCCCAGTTGGCCGTAGGACATGAGGGTATACGGTTCATCCCTCCACACCCTAGTACGGGTTAGAGGAACCGGTTGGTTTCGAGGGGTGCTATGCGAAGCACTCCGAAGCCTTCTGAATAGACGGAGGGACCGAGGTGTGGGTCGGGTCGGGGACCGGTCGAGTTGCGACGGGCGTGAGTGGACCGTGGGGTGGTAGACCTATTAGTTGTTGATGTCGGGGCCGAGCATGGATGAGTCGACGTGGGTTTGTTAGTAATTGAGTTAAAGGTTTGTCATACTCGACCGACATTGGATTGAAGCTTAAGAAGGGTTAAGGCCTTTAAGAAATAGTATAGATGTTGCTTCACAGGATGTAGGGTGAGAGTGAGCCTGATAAATCGGGATTATGAGTGAGATCTCAGGACGTTGGACCGGACAGGTGTCGCAGTGTGGCATTGTTGCGTTGATGCATGGTAATCGATCGGTCGGATTGTGGGTTGCGCGGTATGGTCATTCACCACTCTTGGTGGTGAGGTTGAGTTTGTCTTTGAGGACTAAGTCCGTGAAGACTCTTAGTTCGATTCGGGGAAATGACAGTGAATTAAGTGTGAGAGCTGAGAAAACAAGGGCTCAAGTAAATCTCCTCGGGGTGAGAATCACAAGGGTTAGAGTGTAAGAGACCCGGGAGATATCAGAATCTACGTGTGAATGTGAGCTCAGGGTGTAAGCCAGAAGAATTATGTTGCAGAGATGAACACGGACGGTTATCATGTAGACTTAAAGTTGAATGATAGGAGTCGGGAATGACTCGAGTTTGGATCTGTGGGAGATCGCGTTGGGTGTGGTTGAGTTGTGAGCTCGGTATATGGATGTCATTCATGACATGGACTAGACGGTCCATTGGATTATCGCGATAGTAACAGGAAGGTCAGCATTTACACACCAAGTAAGGGTTGTGTAGAGTTATACATTGTGCGGATTATATACATGTGTTAGGGGACATGCTGTGAGCATGTGTCCTGGGTCATAAGGATAGAGGAGCAATTGCCCTTAGTGGAATTCGCCTACAACAACAGTTACCAGGCGAGTATACAGATGGCACCGTATGAGGCATTGTGTGGGAGTCCATGTAGGTCACCGTTATGATGGGCCGAGGTGGGAGAGAGATCCATCACGGGTCCTGATCTGATTAGAGACACCTTTGAGAAGGTGAGCTTGATACGGCAGCGATCTTCTCACGGCTCGAGGCTTTGCGAGGAAGGCTATGCTTGGGATTGTGCGACGTCGACCAGAGCTGAGGTTGAGTGATCACGTTTTCTTGAAGGTGATGCCTAAGAAGTGGTCGGGTTCGCGGCGCGGGAAGCTATCGCAGAGGGTTGTGGACTTCGAGATACGAGAGGATAGACACTGCGTGGTTGGCGTTGCACTTGACATGTCGGGTGTCCACAGTTATTTCACGTCTCCATGCTCCGGAGTATACTCAGATCCAGCTCATGTGGTGGATTGGGGGACAGATTGAGGTTGACACAGATGGGACCTTCGGAGGGACGGTGTGCATTATTGATAGCGGGTGATCGGGTTTTGCGACCTTAAAGCAGGTGAGGTGTAGTGAGAGTGCTATGGCGGCACTATGGAGTGGAGGAGTCCACGTAGAGGCTGAGACTCTGATGTAGGCCACCTATCATCTTGTTTAGGATATTGGTACGTAGTTTAGTCGTTTAAAATTTAAATGACTATTTACATGCATGTAGAGTGCACGTTGCATATGCATGTGAGTGATTGTGATTGTTCAGAATTTCGGGACGAAATTCCTTTTAAGGAGGGGAGAATGTAAGACCCGAGAAATTCCAATTTTTGGAATAAGAGCAAAAATCGTAATTTCGATTACAAAATTGTAATTTCGGTTAAAAATCCATAATTTATTCTCTAGATCTCGGATGATGAAACGAATTGTACCGTTGGAATCGTCTCGCGAAATCTAGCTAGCAGGTAAAATTTAAATAAAAAATTCAGAATATTAGGAGTTGAGCTGGTTCAGAGCATCGCTGTTAGTTGCCGTTCATGATTCAGGCGACGAAGTCACATATAACACGTACTCATGTACCATAAGTGGTATGAGTAGAGAAATGATGAAAATGGACGACCGAGATAGTGCAGGAATATTAAAGCGGTAAATGAAGGGACATGTCGGCATTTGGTTACGATTTTAAGTCGCGTGGTGACAAAATAGCAAACAGTGCCAATCTTCTTCGGTAAGTCAAGAGAAGCATTGAATTTAGGAGGATTTTGACAGTGAGTTGCGAGTGGGTGCGTTTAGAGAAATTTAGAGAGAGAGCACTTCTCTTTAGAAAAATACACAGCGATCAATCGTTGGCGGGGTCTTAGGGACAAGAAGAAAAAGAACACTGCAGCGGAGGGGCTTCACGTGGGTACAGTTTGTGAGTTTTGACAAACTCCAAGGGTAGGGGTTTCCCACAACGGGTTTATTCCTCTTTTAAATACCTTGCAAATGTTTGAGTTGAATGAGGCCGTGAGGGGCTGTTTGATCGGTCCAAAACCTTGGGACCCGGGTGATGAATTTTGAGTGCCATAGGGCTGGCCGGCTGACTGCCACGGCTGATTGGGTTGTCAAATTGGGTGAGTTGGTATTGAATCATGTATTGGTTGGTTTGAAGCCTTAAATGGTTGTTCGATCGGTCCAGCGGGGACGAATTATTAGAGGTATTGAGACATTTCGGTATCAGTGACCAGTCCAGCTGAATTGGAGTTGCTTGTTGTTAATCATGTGTTAAATCATGTAGTGATTAGAAAAAGCCAGGAATGGCCAGGTGAAATGCGGGTTCACAAAGTGACAGATGGGGTGTTAGTGTTGGGCGAGTAAGCCTAGGGGTTTTTCACGTTTCTAGGAATAGTGACACGAAAATATATTTTTATTGTGAATATGTGTTTAGTAGAGTGATTTAATTAGAGTACTCGAGTGGTTGATCATTAGCCCAGTAGACTAATTTTGATGCTTGAAATGATAATTACATGACATGATTGTGTGATTGGATATTTGTGAACCTTAATGCATGTTTACATATTTGCATGTGATTAAATGCAGCATTGGAAATGGCATACATGCATTCCATATGCCTTTGGAACATCCTAGGACTATAGGAGTTAGTGCATGAGGCGAGTCTAGAAAATGGTTCACGAGGGTTGTCTAAAAATATTAATTATCGGAGGAGTGATCCAAATTAAAAATATCAATCGTCGGACGAAGCTGATTGATATTCATCGGAGGGTAGTCCACAAACAATTAAATATATCAATCGTCGGAGCGGCCCAATTGATATTCATCGGAGGGTAGTCAACAAACAAATAATATATAAATCGTCGGAGCGACCCAATTGATATATACACATCGAAGGGTTGTCCACAAACAAATAAATAAATATAATAATTCTCATACGAGGCTTAGGCGAGTGTGAGGAGAGTCGGTGAGGACTCGGGATCTGAGTTGGTCATGTAGACATTCAAGTAGGATCATGCATTTGCTTGAATGTGTGTTGAATTTGGAACATTGCACTGCACTTAGGTGGTGAGTAGCCCACTTAGGGCGATTCCACTGCGGCGTTAGCTCACCACGTGGGGATGTTATTTTACGGTACGGGAGCGTGCGGGGACGGCTCGTCTAGGGCGGGTTAGAAAAGCTAGGAGTTGTGGCTTTGGTTCCTGATTTAAAACATGTATTAGAACTCTATAAGTTTGATATATGTTGTATAAAGTAAAACATAGTAACTCTTGTAACTATTGGGTGCTATAGTTGGACCATAGTTGGTATGTATATTGAGTATTGTTTATGGGCCCCAGTGGTAGTATTACTCATGTGATTGGATATATTGGATTATATTGCCTTGTTTGGGACAAGATATGTAGGTCTGCTTGTATTTGGGTAGAGGCTCTCAGGTACAAGGAGACTGCCTTGATTTTGAGGTGGCGTCGGGTAACAGGCATCACTTGTATTGCAACGAGGGTTGACGGGTAGTCAACGGACCCCCGGGTTTTGGGGCGTCACACTCTCTCATCAAGATGTGCTGGATGATTGACTCGATGAAATTTTATCCAAGGTGGAGATTGTTAGAATATATTTCAAATTCTTAATTGGTATTTGTTCATTTTTGTAAAGGATATTGTATAGGATAGTTCCTAGTTCTTATATTATTGTAATATCTTTCATACGGAATAAGCAAGGGTTGGTGGGAATATCCCTATAAATATTCTAAATCATGAGGGGAAAAATTCATGAGAGAGATTCGGTACGTGCACAGATGTAAGAGTTTTAGGGATTGAGAGTTTTTATGAGGTATTTTCTCGGCATTGTGGGCAACCTAGGGTTTGTGAGTTTGTGATTTTCTAATTGTGCTTAATGCTTTAATACTCGATATTATTCTTTATGTTTTCTAGAATAGTGGAAATATTATCTCTCATCCATGGATGTAGAGCCTGTAATTAGCGAGCTCTGTTAAAACTCTCATGCATCTTTTATAGTAATTTCTTTATTTTGTTCTTGAATTACTATTCTCATGCGCCAAGCACGCGATTCATAACATATTAATGAAATGTGAGTTCTCGAGATGCGCTGGGTTTAAAGGTTTAAGAGGTAGAAACTGCAAGAGTAGTTGGGAAACTAATTCATTTAAGGTACTTGGGATTAAGGTATACTGGTCTAAAACTGCTTCCACTCTCCGTTAACAACCTAAGGAGTTTGATGTTGGATACAAACAATCTTAAACAAGTACCAAATGTGATATGCAAGATTCAAAACATGAGATATCTTTACTTGGAGGGGCAAGAGGATGATATTCCACTTTGCAGGGTGATACGTTAGAAAATCTTCAAATTCTATCAAACATGGCCTTCAACCAATACTACTACAAAACAATTTATGATGTTGTAAGACCTTGAAATTCGATTTCTAGAAAAAGGCAAAATCGTAATTTAGATTACAAATTGTAGTTGTTAAATTCGAAATTTATTCTCTAGATCTCGGATGAAGAAACGGATTTCACCGTTGGAATCGTCTCACGAAATCTAGCTAGCACGTAAAATTTCATCGATTTCCGAGATAGTCAGAATTTAAAAGGTTTATAGACATCGCGTTTCGGGTGCTGTAAAACTATTTTCGATGCGACGAAAGTCACATATAACACGTACTCATGTGCCATAAGTGGCATGAGTAGAGAAATGATGAAAATGGGCCGAGAGATAGTGCAGATGTCCAAAGCAGGAAAAAGAAGAACATAATGGTCATTTAGAATTTGTTTAAATGAGAATAATGCCAAAAAAAGCTACAGTGTCGTCTCTTCAAAAAGAGAAAAAAGGGGCAGTGGCTGGAGGAAAAAAACGGGGCTTGACCGGTTCGTTATTTTGAGTTTTTAGAGAGAGGAAACCTCTCTAGTTTTTTGGCAAGTCGGCGTCGGTCTTAGAGACAAGAGGAAGGCTACTCTACGAGGGAGCGGGGCTCTGGCAGTGGACATGAATTTGGGGTTTGACAAACTCCTTGAGGTAGGGTTTCTCCACTATGGGTTTACACTTTTATTTAAGTGTTTTTCAATGTTTGGTTAGCAGAATATGAGCAGCCAGTTTGTTCAGTCAAGCAGGACAATGTTTAGTCTATTGAATCCAAAATGTCCAGTAGTGGCCCAGTATTTGTTTGGTGTTTTATTTCTAAATTATGTGATAAATCATGTATTGATTGGAATGAAATTTGGAAATGTTGCCCGTGAAACCAGGTCACTAAGAGGTAAACAGGATGATTTGGATTTTAGGGAATAGTAACCGAGGGTTTCACTATTCCCAGAAACGGTGATTCTCAAAAATAATTTTGTGAATTAATATGTTTAGTCAGTAATTCAAGTGGGGTACTTCGTGTTTGATCATTAGCCCACGTGAGCTAATTTTGATGTGATGAAATGAGAAATTATATAACATGATTGTGTGATTTAATTTTTATGTGAATATATGCATGTTTATATATCTGCATGTGTTATAAACTGTAATGGAATTGGCATCATGCATTCCACATAATACCTTTGGGGGCACCAGGATGATAGGAGTGAGTGCATGAGGTGAGTCTAGAGAGGATGGTTTAGGAGGGTTGTCTAAAACTAAAATGATCGGAGGGTAGTCATACTAAAATATCAATCATCGAGCAGCCCAGATTGATATACATCGGAGGGTAGTCCATAAATAATATCAATCGTCGGAGACGACCCGATTGATATATATACATCGGAGGGTTGTCCACAAATAAATATAATAAGAATTCTCATAACGAAGCAGGCGAGTGTGAGGGAGAATCGTGAGGACTCGGGTGCGAGATGATTAGTTAGACATTCAAGAGTAGGATCATGCATTTGCTTGAATGTGTGTTTGTTCTAGACATTGCATATGCTTAGGTGGAGAGTAGCCTTGGTGATTCCACCTGCGAGCATTAGCTCCTGATGGGGATATTATTTTCTGAGATAGGAAGCGCACGAGTGGCTCATCGTAGAAATGAGCTGAAGAATCGGGATTGTGGCTTTGGTTTATGATGTATGACATGTATTAAATTCTCTAATTTTTAATATATGTGTTGTATAAAGTAAATTTGAACTCTGCTTGAAACTATTAGATATAGTTGGATATATATGTTTTATGAGTATTGTTCATAGGTCCAAGTGGTCGTTTTACTCATGTTATTGTTATATTGATGTTTGGGACATGTTTTGTATTTGGGTAGAGCTCCCCGTACAAAGGAGATACGCACTCAGATTTTAAGGTGAAAATCAATCGGGTCACGAACGTTCACGAGTATTAAGGTGATGTTGACGGGTAGTCAACGGACCCCCGGGTTTGGGGCGTCACAAATGTCACTAATTTTGGTGTCATTTTTAAAATAATGACACCATATGACTTAAAATTCATAAATGTGACACATCATATAAAAATATTTAATTGAGAATGCTAGTTTTAGATTTATTGTATCATTTTCTGAAAAGTGATATCATATGAAATTTAAAAAAAAAAATTGTGTTGGAGTAGCTAGATGGTGCTAATTTTAGATTACAGTGTCATTTTAGAACAATATTTTATATTGAAAAAATATTTTTGATTTTAGATTTATGGTGTCATTTACAAAGAAATGACACCATATCTGAAATTTTAAATTTTATATAGCAAGGTCATTTATTATGTATATACTAGTATGAGCATTATATAAAAAAAACTTATTGTTTTGCATATCACGAATATATAAAATTTTCTTGCATAACTCGAACAATCATCTTCTTCCATCTTTTCTTGAATCCATAAAACCTTGAGAGTTTCTTTTATAAAGTATAATCACAACAAAGTAATATAAAAAAATTTTTGTAATATCTCCAATAAATAAATTTAATATGTCGATAAATAAAATTACATTTTTGTCTAAAAAATAAGCATTAAGAATACATGTATAATAAAATAATTTATATCTTAGCTAATTTCTATATATATAAGTAGTACTATTAAGAAAGTATTTTATGTATAATAAAGTAATTTATATCTTAGTAATTTCTATATAATTAATTATAAGAAAGAATGTGCAATATATTTTGTTTAAATAGTTTTGGAGATAAAGTGACTTATTATATTTTTTCTTTAAATAATAATCTAATTTTTCCTTTAATTGTTTTAGAAATAAATTTTTTAGGTTGTAATATTTATAAATACTTGGAAATTTCTAAAAACTCTTTCCAAATAAATTATAAGGAAGAATATTTTAATATATTTTGTTTAGATAATTTTGGAATAAAGAGATTTATTATTATTTTTAAATAATAATCATAATTATGTCTATAGAAGTAGTATAGAAACATATTTTAATATATTATATTTAGATAATTTTGGAATAAAGTGATTTACTTTAGTTTCTTTAAATATTAATCTTATTTCTTGTTTAATTGATCAATTCTTTTGTAAATAAATTTTAAGGTTGTAATATTTATAAATACTTAAAATTTTCTAAAAGCTCTTTCAAATAAATCATGAAAATAATATTTTAATATATTTTGTTTCAATAATTTTAGAATAAAGTGATTCATTATTATAATTTTGATATTTATTTTTAATCAACCATATTTTTTACAAGTGTTAAAAGACATGATATTCATAATGAAATCAAGTCTTGCAGGCGTTTGTGGGCTTTTGAGTCAGGAGTCAAGTTGACAGCTCGTTGGCAGGGTTCGTATGGTTTTGGGTGACCTATTCTACATATTTATGTCCCATTTATAGGGATCCATGTTTCCTGAAAAATCGAGTGAGAGTCTCCTTTGTTAGAGGCTCTGACCTTACAACTTGTATAACAGTATAATCATAACCCATCTAGGGTCTCAACAGAAGTAGCATTGACCTCACATGGTTCATCTGTCCATATCCTATATATACATCCCTTTACCAGGACCCATTCATTAATATTTAAATCTAAGATATGAAAATAAAACGCTTAATTATAGTCCGTAAGAGTCCGATTACAACCCTTTTACCATAATTACATACCCAACTATTTAGACAATAATCTCAAAATAATTTAGTTACAATTCTTTTATACAAAATACTTTTTACAAAGGAAATACCAAGGCCACACATCGACCTCCTTCATAATCCACGACCTCATCGGATACGTCGTTTCTTTATTACACCCATGTACTGAAGGGGGTCCCACGGCGGGGTGGCTTGATATGATGAAAAATTTTCTTACAAGAGCTACTCTTGCTAAATGCATGTAATGGAATACATAAAACATAAAATGCGCTGACTAGCCCTATCCGGGTCCGTTGACAACCCGTCAACCCACGGATACTCGTGGATGTCGGGTATCTTGACACCACACCGCCATTATCCTTTAAGGACCCGTGATTTAACGAGGTGGCGAGTCTCCTTTGGATGGGAGCTCTACCCAAATACAACATGTACAATTACATGGCAACGCAGCTGATATTATCTGCGACCACAGGGTCCACATACGAGTAAAAATGGCCACGTAGGGCCCATTTATCCCATACTGAACTTATAAGCACATGACTATAAAAGCCATAGTCCATAGAGTTTAAATTACATCACTCTTATACAAATAAATACAACCATATATTTACAAAATATATAAAAGCCCTGTCCGAGGCTTTCTTCATATGCGATTTAGAATGCGGGTGTTGCGCACGACACATGGCGAGGGGTCCCACGACGGGGTAAGCAAAGCCCAGTAGTGATAATCTCTTACTTAAATGTTTACATGTCATGGATGAGAATGTGACTCACTCTATCCGTATCCGAGTCTCACGACTCCCTCATACCGCATGATTTACCCAGTGTGAACTATCTTTGTCATTTTAGATGACAACCCAATATTACTCTTAATCTTTTCATTTTTCATTTACAACCATACACCTCGAGTCCTCACTGACTCCCTCAAACATGCATTTTGCCATGAATGAAAACCATTTCCAAACAAAGGTATTTGTTTTTAATCATGGACAACCCTCCGATATAAATAATGGACACACTTTCAGATGTGAATACATTTGTGAACTGACCTGTGATATATATCAATTGGGCGGATTTCAGACGATTGATATTATATGGACAACCCTCAGATGTATATCAATTGGGGCGGACTCAGGCGATTGATATTATATGGACAACCCTAGATGCATATCAATTGGCCGGACTCCGACGATTGATATTGCTGGAATGACCCTCGATGTATATCAATTGGAGTGACTTCGACGATTGTATTATATGGTGACCCTCAGATGTTGTAGTGGACACACTCCAATAAATAACATTGTTGGTCAACCTTTCGAAACAATTCTCTCAAGAAACTACCTCATGCACTCACTCCTATTGTTCTAGGGTGCCCTAGTGCATATGAAATGCAATGAGCCATTTCCTTTTCCTTAACCCATGCGACTCATTTGGACGTTGTCCTATTAATCGAGCCAACTAATCAACGCCATACGCAGTGTTGATCCATAATCGTGTACTCACGACACACCATCGAACACCTAACACAGTGTCGATCTCAACTATGCACTCACACCCATGTTATGCGATGTTTTCGTGCATGTATAATGCAATTATGCCATTTCCTATTCGTACCCTGCTACATATATAATGAGAACTATATGTGCATACATACTTATGCATATTTATCCATGCATCATTTGGACACTCATATTAAGGTTCATACAAATTCCAAATCAAACATACTAATTCAAGCATACATGGACATCCTGAAGTCACTACCACCGGGTAATGACACACGTCGATCTAGGCACAGTGATGACCTGATTTGTCCACGACTAGCCTCCGGCGAACCATGTAATGGCCTGATCATGTGCGACTATGTCATTTTATTTGTCACACAATGACACATGAACCACTTTCAAATCTTATTATTCACTTTCCATGATAACATGCAATGGCCCAAATCTGGGACCCATATAAAACGGGGCACCTCTTGGTCCTTCACCGGTTCATCACGAATATTGTGATACCAAAACACACCACAAAACCCAAAGACATCAGTCTCGGGATCAAAACCAAACCTCAACACAGTTCGGGACTGCTCGAAAATAGTCCCGAAAATTCTGTCATGACTATCCAAAAACAGTTTCAAAAATTCAGCCCGAACTATTCGAAAAAAGTCTCGAAATTAAGCCCGGACTGTTGGAAAACAATCCCGAAAATTTCTAAAAATTCCTATACTCAGTCCAAAAATTTGAGAACTGAAATTTACGGCCTTTCACGGCCTCTAAGCCAATCCACAACCATTAAATGGCCTTTATGCTAGAAATAACACAAGTAGGAAAATTCCCTACCTCGTGGAGTTTGAGGAAACTCCAAGATTTTGGTGTCCATGCGTAGCTCTCGTCGCGTAGATCAACTTTGCCTTCATCCCCGACGAAAACCTACGGTCCGATTTCCATAGATCTGAGAAAGAAGTGAATAAAGAAATAAAAAATAAAAAATCTCTCTCAGACGCTCTCTCCCCCTTTCTTTTGTTTTTTTTTTCCTTTTTATCCTTTATTTTATTTTATTTATTATTATTATTATTATTATTATTATTATTATTTTGGATACGGTTCATATTGCTTTATTCAGGTCCCTTTTTACCCCGAAACAATTTATTTCTTATCAGTTCACTTTATTTTAAATGAACTTAGCATAGCCATTTCGAACTTGAGATTTTTTAATGAAATCCCTAGGTCATGAAGATCACTGGTGACTATCACCTAGAAATAGTAAAATATTCCAGCTATCTCGGAATTGTGGCTTTTACGGGTCACTGAATTTTCTGAGACAAATTTAACGGCGCGATCCGTTTCGTCATCAAAGATCTAAAATTTTCTGGCTTCCTAAACCCTTATGAAATTTGTATTTTATTCACATTTTGCCATTTTGAAAATTTCTAATTTTCCGGGTTCACCATTCTTCCCCCTTAACGAGAATTTTGTCCCAGAAATTCCACACATCATCACTCACATGCATATACGACCACACAACTCAAGATCGTGTCGGGTATGATAACTGCCCTCAGTCCTGATCATTGAATCCAGATGGGTTGTCGACTCATCCTTGTCAAGTGACTTATCGGAAACCCGATATATTTACCACTCGAAGGTCCACCATGGCGAATCCATGAGATCTCGACTCCTGATCGGAGCATATCGACTGACTCACCTAGATCCACATGGGAGGAATTTTCCCATACAGTGGCTTTTCCCGGAGGCCTCGACCTCTAAGCTGACCTTTCACAAGATGCAATAATGAACATGATGCATCAGACAACAAATGTAGGTATGAAAATGTACCCTACATAACCGGCTGATCTGCACGCTCAGCTTGTGGTACAACGGCATAGACACGCCCCTGGGTCCCCGAAGTCCTGGTCTGTGAGCCCTGTCCCTGACCTCGATCCATAATCCGGCCCCTCTGACCTGTTTGTGCTGCCGAAGGTTCTTGTATAACACTTTATGACTAAAGCTGATTCCTTTGACCTATACTGGGGTGTGGAGGAATAAATTGTGTCCTCTGTTGTCCCACGATGGCAGGGAATGAGCCGGTCAAAACCACAGGATCCATTACCTCGGTGGGCAATCCCACTTCCATATAAAGTGATGGCAATAGAAGCATGTCATACCTTGCATTGTACGTACTTGGGGTACTTGTGGGACGAAGTCCTCGTCACTTTCGAGCTTCGAGAAGGTTGATCCTCCTTCCTCTTCCCACCGCCTCGCATCCAGAGATGCCTGTGCGTCCTCCGTCTCTCTCATGGCCAAAGTTGTCCCGGAGCCATAGAGTCAAGTGTCTTATGAGTGAGGCCACGTAATCTTGCCACTGAGACAACTTTAGTCCATTCTCAAATCTCCTAACCTTGGCCATATCTGTGGCCACATAGTAATCACCAAAACGTGCCAACTCAATGAATATGGCCATGTACTCCATCACTGTCATTGTTCCCTGCCTCAGCTCTAGGAATTCTTGGGCCTCGCATGTCTATGCTGGTCGAAAAATACTCTTGCCATGGAACTCGGGGCCCAAGCTTTTTTCATCGCTCTAAACCCTGGGAGGTCTTAACCCGGCCCCACCACTTGGACTCACCCTCTAGCCGGAACGCTAGCCTAGCTTCCATCTATCGTGACGGAGGTAATATCCATAGCCCAATACATTCTCAATCAATAAACCAATGGTCCGCCACCATCGGATCCCCTCCCGAAATGTCGGAGGATGATGTGACTTAAACTTCTAGAGGTTACCGATCCCCGACTACCAGCCGCACTAGCCCTGTGCAATGGCAAAGAATGAACCCCAATGTACCTCAACAAAGGCCCGGTCAAATATTGCGGTGCTTGGCTAACACCTTGTGGACCCACCTCGCACCCGCCGACTCACATCTACACATGTCAAATGGAAACAAACTTTATTTAATCCCATTTCAGTCTAACTAGTAACGCACATGCTAATTACTAATAGACTTGACATCCATGAACTGACCCGTTCATCACCTTAAGTTGTGCTAATTGCCAACCACTCCTCTTATTTTTTTTAATAAATTTCAAAACTTTCTTAGTCATTTCGTTTTCCGAACCCCTAAGGTTATAGTTCTTAACCTTAGCATTCCACTTTTTTTTTCCTATATATATTATGCCATGTATATAATGTTCCGCGCAATAACCACGCAATCACATTTCACATATACATCATACCGTGTATATGTTTTCCACGCAATTTGAAACACACAATCATGCAATCACAAACATGGAACACATATCGGAACACAACATGAACCACACCATGCATGCAGTGGTCTAAACCCGTCCCATGAATTCCTAGGTATTAGTGTACCTAAACTCCGATACCAAGCTATGACGCTAGTATCAATTTCACCGCAATAGCAATGGCCTAAGCCCATGTCCCTCAAGCCCTAGGTAGTCGTATACCTATGCTCTGATACCATGCTGTGACACCCCTATCCCGGGGGTCCCGTTGACAACCCGTCAACCTCGAATACTCGTGGATGTCGAGTAACCCGACACCACACCATCGTGTCCCCTTCCGGGGACCCATGATTTAACCAAAACCCGGCAGTCTCCTCGACGGGAGCTCTACCTAAAATACAACATGTACAATTACATGGCAACATGGCCCAATATTATACAACGATCACACCGGGTCCACATATCGAGCAAAATGGCCACGTAGCGCCTCCATTTATCCATACTCAAACATATAAGCACATGACTATAAAAACTATGTCCATAAGAGTTTAAATTACATCACTCTTATACAAATAAATACAACCCATATATATATCAAAGCAACAATCCATTTTCTTCATATGCGGGGTCCCGACGCGGGTCACCTACCGCACCGACCTCACTGAAGGGGGTCCCACGCCGACTCAGGTAAGCAAAGCCCAGTAGTGATAATCTCTTACTTAAATGTTTACATGTCATGGATGAGAATGTGACTCACTCTATCCCGTATCCCGAGTCCTCACCGACTCCCTCACACACGCAATTTGCCAAGTGTGAACTACTATCATTTTCCAATGACAACCCAAGATTACTCTTAATCTTTTCATTTTTCATTTACAACCATACGCCTCGAGTCCTCACTGACTCCCTCAAACATGCATTTTTCCATGAATAAAAACAATTTCCAAACAAAGGTATTTGTTTTTAATCATGGACAACCCTCCGATATAAATAGTGGACACACTCCGATAATCTATTTTGTGGACAACCCTCCGATATATATTATCAACTGGGGCGTATCCGACGATTGATATTATATGGACAACCCTCCGACGTATCAATTCAAGGTGACCGACGTATCGATATTATATGGACAACCCTCCGATGTATATCAATTCAAGGACCATGATTGATATTATACGGACAACCCTCCGATGCTGTAGTGGACACTCCGATAACAACATTGTCGGGTCAACCCTCCGAAACAATTCCTTCAAAAACTACATCTCATGCACTCACTCCTATTGTTCTAGGTGCCCTAGTGCATATGAAATGCAATGAGCCATTTCCTTCCTTAACCCATGCGACTCCATTCGATCGTCGTCTCTATTAATCGAGCCACTAATCAACACCATACGCAGTGTTGATCCACAACCGTGTACTCACGACACACCATCGAACACCTAACACAGTCTGATCTCAACTATGCACTCACACCCATGTTATGCGATGTTTTCGTGCATGTATAATGTAATTATGCCATTGCCTATTCATACCATGCTACATATATAATGAGAACTATATGTGCATACATACTCATGCATATTTATCCATGCATCATTTGACACTCATATTAAGGTTCATACAAATTCCAAATCAAACATACTAATTCAAGCATACATGGACATCACAAGTCACTACCACCCGTAATGACACACGTCAATCCCTGTGCTCTTAGCGAGATGACACAATTTGTCCACGACTAGCCTCCCAACGAGCCATGTAATGGCCTCAATCATGTACAACTATGTGTCATTTATTTGTCACACAATGACACACGAACCACTCAATCATATTATTCACTTTCCAACAATAACACATAAAATGACCCAAATCACCTACCCATATAAAACAGGGCACCTCTTGGTCCCTTCACGGTTCATCATCGAATATTGTGATACCAAAACACACCACAAACCCGCTATGATCGGCCCGGATCAAACCAAACCTCAACACAGTCCTGGACTGCCCGAGAATAGTCCCAAAATTTTTGTCATGACTATCCAAAAACAATCTCGTACTCCAGCCCGAATCGTTCAAACAAGCCTCAAATTAAGCCCTGACCGTTGGAAAACAATCCTAAAATTTCTAAAATTCCTGCATATACCTACCCAAAAAACAGAACTCGAAATTTACTCGCTTCACGGCTTCTAAGCCAATCCACAACCATTAAATGACCTTTAGCTAGAAATAACACAAGTAGGAAAATTCCCTACCTCGTGGAGTTTGATGAAACTCCAAGATTTTGATGTCACGTGTGGCTCTAGATCGTAGATCAACTTTGTACAGCTTAGGCGAAACCTGCGGTCAGGATTTCCATGAATGCGAGAAAAGTGAATAAAGAAATAAAAAATAAAATCTCTCTCGAACGCTCTAAACATCTCCCCACTTTCTTTTGTTTTTTTCCTTTTTATCCTTTATTTTATTTTATTTTTATTTTATTATTATTATTATTATTATTATTTTAGGATATGGTTCATATTGCTTTGTTAGATTATTTTTACTCAAAACGATTTATTTCTTTATCAGTTAGCACATTTGCAATGAACTTAGCGATCATTTCTTAAAGTTTTGTTGAAATCTAGTCCTAAATCACTTGTGACTTATACCCCAGAAAAATCGTAAAATATTAGACCATCTCGAGAATTTGGCGAAAATTTAAGATCCTTTAGATTTCACGAGGCAATTTATGACGCAGTCGGGTTTTGATAAATGAGATCTAAAGAATTTTCTAGGCTTCCCTTAACCCTTATGGCAATTTATTATTTTTATTCACATTTTGCCATTTTTTGAAAATTTCTAATTTTCCCGGGTTTTACAAAATCATAGTCCATATAAATAATGCAATCCTATATGGAATGTTCCATGTCATGCATGAGAAAGACCTATCATGCCTGGCAGTCAGCAATGACGCCCTCACAACGCCAAGTGAAAAACCGATCTTGGTTTTTCACCCAGTAATAAACCATTAGACAACCCTCGATTTTAATTTATCAAATCCCATGTGTTTATTTAGGTTCGCGATTTTAGGGTCTCATGAAGTGAAGCCGCGCCTTCGACACTTCATGAGCTTTCACCATTTGGATACATATGTCTAGCAGAGAATTAAAATTTGGGTCTTTCACCTAGGGATCGCTGCCACTTACTTCACGAGCCACCGCGTGATTTGTATTATTATTATTTCCTGCGCCGTGAGTCGATTTTGGGCGTTGTCCGTTTACGACTCACTACACATTCTGAAGTGGTGAATAACCAATACCATGCATACACACCCGACTTGATGCGATATTCTGAGTACATATAAAATGCATTGATGTCATTTCATGCTATGTCATGCTACATACAATATTTATAATTAATTGGGATAATTATATTCCAGACATATAATTTCCATGTTAATAAATAAATGCTGACACGTATTAACATGATTTTTTCACACAACAATATGTTGTTATTTTCCAACAACTAACACACAAAATGGCTTTAATCTCGGATTCCAAATAAATGAGGCACCTCTCGGTCCACAGCTACGGCCCATGAAACATTTTTTGTTTACCAACCGTCCGCAGAATCTTTATGATGCAATATAATGAGAACTGGAGACCTCGGTCAGGGATCTAATAACATATTTATTCAAATTTATTTGTTTTTGCAATAACAAATAAAAAATAGCACACACAGAGAGTCCGAATCGATCTGGACGGCAAAATCAGTCCCAGTTGCTCGAAAATAGTTAAGTCATCAGGATTTTGTCGAAAATAGTCTTGAAAATTTAGTCCTTGTCAGAAAACGTCAGAAAATTCAGTTATTTGTCCAACGATCCTGAAAATTATGTCTGGACTATCCGAAAATAGTCCCAAAATTCAACCTTGACTATCCGAAAACACTCCCAAAATTCAGCAAGAGCTGTTCAACAGTCCTCGAAAATTCGATATTCGGCCCCAATCTTGGGACTAAATCCTGCACTTGCCAGTCCGCATTGAAGAAAACCTATGCCTATTAAATGACTTTTAGGCTAGAAATAATCAAAGTAGGAAAATTCTCTACCTCTTGGAATTTGATGAAACTCTAGATTTTTGGTACTTACGTGTAATACAGTTAGTGGATGGAGCTTTACTTCTCCTCAGCAAGAGGCTGGAGTTTTTCGTAGATCTTAGAAGAAAGTTTCTCTCTCTACCCCTCTCTTCTCTCTCTTTCTCTCTCACTCCCTCCTCTTTCTACTAAAATATCCCTCTTTTCCTCTTTTTGTTCGATTTTTCTTCCTACTTCTTATTTTTATTCTTTCTTTTTATTTTTCCCTTTATTTTCTCTTTTTCTTCCCTTTTTTTTTTCATTTGGTTTCTTATACAGATTTTTCCCTTCATTTCTCCTTCTCCCATTTCTTTTTTCTTTTAATTTCATTTTTCTTTATTTTTCCATTTGGCTTAGTTTCCTTTATTTCTCAATTTGACACATGGCTCTAAATGGAGTCTGTTCATTTAAGTATTATGTCACTTACGCTCTCATATTATCATGCCCATGTGTCCATCTTAAGGTGCCATGTGCTATCCACACATGGTCCTTCCATCTTGACACCGTTGTCTCAAAATTGTGAAATTCTGAGCGTCTCGAATTCGACGAACCGGCCCAGGGGTAACTGAACTGCGAGATGAATTCAGGTGATGGGTTTCATGTCTAAAATCTAGAAAATTTTCCGGTTTCCAAGCGAGTGCGGATTTTATCATTTTCCAAAAAAATGGGTATAACAGAGTTTTACAAGCATGAGAATGTGGGTAGGTTGGTAGTTTAACATGATATTAGAGCTTGATGCAGTGTAGGAGGTCTTAGGTTCGATATCTCCGCTGTAATTTAAATCCCCATTTGATGTATATAACCTCAAGGTTAAGTACATGAGTGGCGGCTTCTAAATGTATCACCAGTTAATCTACTTTGGTGTTACTTCCAAATATGTCACCCATTGGTACCCTCTATGATGTCATTGGATAGGGTGACACTATGTTGTAATGACACCTTCTGTTTATGGTGATTTATTATAAACGTCACCATATACTTTTTTCTTGTAATGCTCCCCCTTTGGCAAGAATAACCTAGCGGAATACTCATATAGATTTCCTTAGTAAGATCTCCATGGAGGAACACATTTTGTCACATCAAGTTGGGTGAGAGACCAGCGAAAATGGCAACGAAACAAAAGTTTGAGTAACTAAGTTTAGATATAGGAGAAAAATTATCTAGAAAATCACTACATTCCTTTCATGTGTACCTTTTTGCTACAAGGCAAGCTTTGTATCGCTCCATACACCTATTTACATCCAACGAGTTGCTTCCCTAATGAAAGAGTAACAAGTCATCGGGTACCATTGCTCTCCAAATCTTGATATCCATAGTATCTCGCCATACCTGAGACTCAACAACTTGTGAAAAAGTTTGTGGCTCTGTTGGAATGTTGATTACTAAAGTAAAAGCATGATGGGGCTTGGAGAGTTTATATTGGCGTAGAAAATAGAAGATGAGATATAGACAAGCTAGAGTAGAAGAACGAACAAATTTAGATGATTGGTTTGTGGTTGAATAACGGTGATAGTAATGGTGGGATTCCCACCACACACCACCACATTATTTGGTGTTTGGTAATATGGAGTGGATGATAGGTGGGTTATGTAAAGTTTTGGTTTCCATTAACATTAAGAGGTTGAGGTGGAGAGGAAGTATGTGTGGATAATACAGGACGAAGATATAACCGTCTGACAAAAAAGAATCAAAAATGTTCATTATCAAGGCTAGTGCAACACCATGGCCACCTTTGTTTTAACATGTTCATGGTGTAAAATAAATTAAATTATATTTTAGGTGTTTTAAACGACTAAAATGAAAAAATGATAAACGAAATTTTACAGGAGAGCAAATAAATTTGGTAAAAAATTCAAATGAGGACTAGGCGTCTCACAGCGATTAGCGAAAAAAAAAGCATTCAAAGTCATTTTTGGCTCCGAGATCCACTTTAGAGATTTGGCTAAAAAAGCATCTCAATGATGAGCATCTAAAGTTCCATATCCTAAATCTATTCCCAATTTTGCCCTCTCTTCCTTAATAATTCGTAATGTCTGCCCCGTTCGTTTATATCACTTCATACATTATAAATTTGATTTAAAAAATATAAATAAATATTTATTTAAAATTTAAAATAAGTAAATATTCAATTAAAATAAAAATGGCCATAAATATTTAATTAAATCAATAGAAATATAAATATAAATATTTAATTAATAATTTTTGTGGTTGAAATTTTTTTTAGTTACAAATATTAATTAATTTAAAAAAAATGAATATTTTACTACTAAAATGACATAGATAATTTTAACCTGAAAATATTTTACTTTTTTTACTAAAATGAAAAAATATGAATATTTTACTATAAAATGACCATAGATAAAAAAATTAATAATTTTTGTGGTTGAATATTTTTGGCTTCCACTTGTTAGTGTGTCCGAATTTGTTTGGGCGCGGGAATGGGGAGGAGATGTCAGGGAGAGAGGGGAGGGGAGCGATCTTAGCCGCGTATTCTTTCGTAGTGAGCATCACTGAAGTCGAAGATGGCGGCAGTAGGTGGATCCTAGGCAAACAGCGGCTCTAAAGGCAACGGACGTTTTTGGCGAAAAACGGCGGCGGTGGCGGTAAGCGACGAGCTGCGGCGACTGCGGCGGCGCGATAGAGTTAACTCTCAGTAGTGCCCCATACCGTCGTTTTCCTTGATTTTACGAGATTGCTGTCTGGAACGGGTTTGGGTTTTTGCTATTAATGGAAATTTTTGTTTCCGTTGGTGGGAGTTCAAAATGGATTCAAAACTTTATTTCACCAGTCTTTAGGAATCTACATTTTGTAAATGTCGATTCAAAATAAGGAAATATTTTTGTGATCTCTGTTCTTTGTTCACATGTTTGCTTCAGCGGCTATTTTGAGGTGAAATGGTTTTGTTGCGTTTGGGCGATGAAGCGGTGATCGGCTAAAATAGCCTCGATTTAGCGATCAATTTGTGAAACGACCAAATTTTAGCTGTTTTTAGCTCCCTTCTTTGGGCTGCTTTCCAAATAGCATCCATATTTGGCTTTGGCTGCAGTTTTTATCCCTTCTTAGAGAGCACTCTTAGAGAATCGTCCTAGGCATATATAATTGACGCCACATTGGAGATTAGATTTGTACTTGTAAGAGCATCTCGGCGATTAACAAAAGCATTCAGCCATTTTGGCTCAGTTACTTTTTGAGATTTGGCTAAAGTTTTGACTACCAGTAGTGAGCATCTAAAGTTCTATCTATCCTAAATCTATTCCAATTTACCTTTCTCTTCATAATAATTACATCCTTCTGCCGCCGTTCATTTATATCCTTACATGCAACATAAATTTGATTTAAAAATATAAATAAATATTTTTGAAAATTTAAAATAGGAATAAATATTCAATTAAAAATAAAAATGGCCCATAAATATTTAAATTAAATCCAATAAATATAAATATAAATATTTAATTAAATCAATAAATATAAATATAAATATTTAATTAAATCAATCAATATAAATAAATATTTAATTAATAATTTTGTGGTTGAAAATTTTTTTGGTTACAAATATTAATTAATTTAAAAAATGAATATTTACTACTAAAATGACATAGATAATTTAGATAATATTTCATTTTAAGTATAAATGAACAAAGAAATGAAATTACATTAAAATAAACTGACTAGTAAAAACTGTTTATACATTAAAATTAGACTCACTTGCATTTTCATTGCTTTTGCCATGGTAGTAACTACGTGAGTCGAGAAAATAGTGTTCTTTGTTCAACGGACATATGCGAGATGTCTTTTTCCATAATGGCATCATCCCACGTGGTCATCGCAACCTCTCTTGCTCATTACGCGCATCCTATCTTACATGCGTCTAGCAATGTCAGTTACACGTCACTCCTCTCATGCTTGCTCCTTGAGGTAATTAGGCTTTGCTCTCATAAAGTCTTTTCTCTTTTCACTTTGCCCAGATATTTCGCGAATCGTATCTGAAATAGAATTACTAGTATCTATTGGACTACGCCTTACTTTTGCATGCCTTTCTTTATTTGCTTTTCTTCAGGGGTCTCTTCCTTGGAAATTCTTGTTGCATTATATATGGATCTTGATCAGAGTCGAGAAGACCATGTGTTTCATGAGTTCCCTCATCGCGGGAGCGGGGCCTAAGGGTTGCTTTGCGGTATAATCACCCACTTATCACATTATTTAAAAGCACCTCCAACAATGATCATAAATCCCGCGGACTCCCAACTTGTAAGCGGAACATATTCATAGCTTTCGCGCATTTGCGAGAAAAAGAGCCAACTTAGATAAATAAAATTTTCTTTTAAATAATTGATATAGAAAATTATAACTATAGATAACTGACCTCGTCGGTGATGTTCGCTCCACTTTGCTGCCTATTTGCGATTTGTCTGCGGTATCCGCCATTTTGTGCAGTAATGTCGGATTTTATCCCATCGATTTTGTCTGAGAACATAAAAATCAGGTAATTGGAGTCAACTCTAACATTGGTCTCGAAACTTGTCGTGTTTCGATCACGAAAGCTTTGTCGATTTGCCCAAATACCCGATCACGAATCTTGAGTTATAGTCCAACCAAGATATGCACGGTGCCACGTCTTCCTGGACTAAGAAAGATTTTCTCCCTTTGCTTGTATTGGAGGAGATGCATTTAGCTCTGAAATCAAACTTAATTAAACATGAACTAACCTAAGGTGGAAAATTAATAAAACAAATTATTTAAATAGTTAATGAAATATCTATACGGAAATTTAAAATTATTTAAAATATCTATACGGAAATTTGTATTTTAGATTATTCCCAAAAAATATGATTTATAGTTTTTTTCAATTATTAATCTTATTTTATTTATAAGATTATAAATTAAAAATAATTAGAAGTTGATAATAATATTTGTAGGCTAATATTTGTAGAAAATTAAGTCATTAAATCTAATAGACCATGTTTAAGTTTTTATGAGATTAAATTATATTATAAAGTAAATAGATATTAAAAAGATGTGAATATAATTCCTTTTTTATTTATGGTTTTTTTAAAAATTGTTTATTAGTTTAATATTAAAAGAAATTAAAGGCTTATAGATTGAATGGTTTTAATAATTTAATAAAATGAGTTTGGATGAATATAAGATATTTTTTTTGCCCAAAACGAAGTCGTTTTGACTTTTATTTAAAAAAATAAAATGGGCTTTCAAGGGCTTCTTCCACGGTCGTCTTCTCCGCGGTTGGGGAGGCGATCGGAGGGAGGGGATGGGGAGAGGGAGGAGGGAAGGCACGCGATGGGGTCGGCTGCTGGATGAATTGAAGGTCACGAGTCGGAGATGGCGGCGGTGACCGGTGAATTTGGACGGCGGCGTCGTTTTGAAACGGTGGCGGCTGACGAATCTTTGAGTTCTTCCACTATTCTTAACCCTCCGTCACGAGAAATTTAGGTGTATCAGAATATTTGGTTTTGGCTATTTATAAAATATTTTTGTATCCGTTGGGGATTCGAAATTTTTGGTTCTATTTTGGTCGAATATTTTACGCTTGAATCTGTTTTGGAGATTTTTTTGCCTACGGTTGATTTTGGAGTCACGGTTGCATCGATTTTCTATTCCGCAGCTGTCTGAGAGTAGCAATGGGTTTCACAAATTTGGCTGATGCGATGATCAGCTATATTCCCGCGGTTTTGGTGATCTTTGTTAAATCCCTCCGTTTTAGCTCGGCTTTGCTCATTTCTTTGGAGAATTTGGATTTGTCAAAACAACCAAAAATGGCTTTGGCTCCCCGTTTTGGCTTACTGCTGTGGATGCTCTAAGGGTCATAAATGAGGAGTATAAATGTTAAAACTAAAATGAAATGAAGTGAAAATGAAAGTGAAATGAAGCTTTAAAGTGAGAAAAATGAGAAATATGGGAATTAGTGTGTAGCCAAACAAGGATTAGTGAAGGATTTGGATTAAAAGACCAAATATTAGTCTTTGAGAGACATTTCTCTCATTCCTCTTATTCTCTCATCTCAACTCTCTCTCACCTTACGAACTCCTCTCTCAAACCCTCATCTCCACATTCCATTTGAGAACCAAAATCGGTGAAATCATTATCATTCTTAGTCGTTCATCTCTTGTCTAGCGATGCAGATTAGCACCTAAGCCCAGAAAAGCATTAGGCTAATCCTATGGTGAAGCGTTTGGCTGAGTCAAGCAAAAAAAAAAAAAAAACTAGGGTTTTCGTCCCTTCTTACCAAAATATAACTCTAGTCTGATGCATGGAAAATTTGAAGTGTTAGTAACACCACAAAAAGTCGAGAGTGTACGGTGCATGATCTTTGTAGGGGTGTATAAGAGTACCCAGTGTCACATTGTAGTATTTCTGAAACTAAAGTAGAAATGAAAGTTTATGGAACCGGAATTTGTGGTATTAAACGAGGGTACAATGGTCATTAAGCAAAGGATATTAAATCATAATCCAGTAGAGATGGGCCCGCAAATACAATTTGAGTTTGGAGTGCAATATTTAAATGCTTGAGGACAAATTTACAATTAAGGAAAGTTGAGGGTGAAGTATAATTAATGGAAGTTTAAATAGTAAATTAATAATAATAAGTGCGAATAATTAGGAAGTCTCGAATTCTCTAGATCTCGGATGGCCAAGCAATTTGCTTGTAGATTAAGTTCGTCTCGAAATCTAGTGACCTAGAAAGTTCGTTGAATTAGGAGCGATTCGAATATTTTCTGGGAACTTCTAGGCGACGGATAAAGTGAGGAAACACAGCTTAGGGATTTTAGAAAAATTCCGAAAAATGGCAAATACTTAAAGAATATTTAATTAGGATAAATAAAATTGAAACCGAGACAAAATGAATTGTTTTGGGGCTGAAACGGACCAAAAAGTGGAAAAAAAGGGACATGTGGGTCCCACATCAAAAGAAAAAGAAAAAATAAAAATAAAAGACAAAACAAACATGGCAGAAGGACATACGGGAGAGCAGAGGGCGTGCATGGCAGAGCAGAGTTTTAAGTTTCTTTTTCTTCTCTTTAGTTTTTCTTAGATTCACGAATCGTAGTCGGTTCGTCGGGATAAACAACGGAAGAGAAAGTGCTCACCTTTGACGAGGTTCTGGCGTGAGTACCAAAACCACAATGATTTCAGGAATTCGGAGTAAATATGTGAAAACTAAATTTTAGTTTTTACCGGATCTACTTATTTATTAATTAATTCTGCGCTTTTCGGACCAGTAGGTAAAGTTACTCTACGCGAAGAGAGCTACGCGTGGACACTAAAATCTTGACTTTTCGTCAAACTCGAAGAGTAGGAAATTTTCCTACTTGTGTTATTTGATCTAAAGGTATATAATGACTTGGGATATTCTAGGAGTCCATAAATTTGATCCCAAGAATTTTTAGGCGAGTTTAGGAATTTTAAGGAAATTTTGGGACTATTTTCGGACGGTCAGAGCTGAATTTGAACTATTTTAGACGATTTTAGTTAAAATTTGAGTTTTATTAGACTGATCCAGACAAGAATTTTCAGAAATGTTTTGGGTGTTTTTTAGACTATATGGAAAGTCCACTTTAGTCTAGAATCTAGCCATATGCACATGAATGGCATTTGGGGCCCATATTTTAACGAAAATTTTAATTACAGCACCAGTGTGCAAATTGCTTAGTTGTCTTGGCGTGTGTGATCTAATACGATCGAGTGTGTAGGCTAAAAGCGAGGCGGGAATGTTGTGGGCGTACTGAGTTTGCTTGAAAACAAAGAGGTGAGTGTTCTAAACTCATTTTCCAAATACTAGTGTATTATTATTATTATTACAAGCCCATTTACTTTGGTATTTCATAGTTTTGATTTGCAAACCATTTTCAAGAAGCAAGCAATGAATTAGAAAGCAAGCAAATGGTTTT
Source organism: Tetrastigma voinierianum (assembly GCA_016808115.1). Taxonomy (NCBI): domain Eukaryota; kingdom Viridiplantae; phylum Streptophyta; class Magnoliopsida; order Vitales; family Vitaceae; genus Tetrastigma; species Tetrastigma voinierianum. The sequence goes on from JAEQBH010000969.1 coordinate 222,877, forward strand.
GAGTTAAACCATTTTTGAAAAGTAAGCAAATGGTTTTGAATAATTAAACCATTTTCAAGTAAACAAGCAAATGGTTTTAAATTGTATACACTTGTTTACTTTAAAACCATTTTTTGAAAAAATGTAGCGAGAATGTTTGAAAGCAGGTCTTCCTAGTTCTAAGCAAGCAAACCGGTCAGAGGTATTCCGTACGTGCACGGTGGAGTCAGTGTCTCATACATGCATTTTAGTTTTTGCCCGGTCGGCAAACTAGGACATACATAAATGCATTTAAAGTAAGCGTAGTCCTTGCGTCACGGGAGTATATAAGGTTATGAGCTCTAACTAAATTATGGTGATGCGAATCAGATTTCCACCATATTCAGGAAAAAGGTGATGCGGGACCCGAGTCCTTCCAGAGCACGGTGTGACTTAGTGTTCAGAGTGCAGTGAAAAATAGGCCTCCGATTGGTTGATGTTTTATAAGCGTAATATACGAGTTTGAAAAATCAACCCATTGGTTCCGGTCGCCAGGCTGGAGAGTTTTAAAGCAGCGGTTGAGCCGGGCTCGTTTTATTTTCAAGAATGCGGTTGAGCCGGGCTCCGTTTTATGAAAAAGTTTTGAGGCTTTTAAAGCAAAAGGATTTGTGAAAGGTTTTAGAAACTTTTCAAACAAGATAAAGAAAGCAAGCAAAGAAATTTGAAGTTTTATAAACTTCTAAGCAAGCAAACAATAAGAGAGTTTTATAAACTTTTAAGAAAAGCAAAGCAACAAACAAGTAAGAAAAGTTTTAGAAACTTTTAAAAGCAAGCGAAATCTGAAGCAAGCAAGCAAGAAAGTTTTAGAAACTTGAAAAGAAGCAAAGAAAAACTACGGAAATAGTGAAAAAAAAAAGAGTTTTACATTTTGAGATGGTTTAGGAAAAGCAAAGCAGTTTATAAGCATACACTCGAGCTCGTTTAGCTCATTATTTTGTATTTTAAAACTATTTTAAGTGCAGTGCGCGAGGCCATTTGGAAGCCCATGATAGGGTTTGTCTGACATTGTGCAAGTGTTGTAATGAATAATATTATAGTAAGGAAAATACTTTGAATTTATATATTGGAACATATGTATGTACATAGTGTAGTTTTGTGAGAATGTGTTGGGTTCTTTGGTTCTTAATATATTGGATATAATGTGTGGATGTATCACGAGTTGGAATTGTCCTCTATGCAGCCGTCATCTTTTGAAATTTTATAAAATCATAAGTTTAAGAAAGAAAATTTTTATAGGAGGTTTGCAAGTAATACGACCTTCACGGGAGTTTCTAGTCGTTAAAGTATGGTGGGGTTTGTGGGTGGCGGCTGCGTCGCCAGCGGAAGGGGGTGGGGGTGTGACAAAGGTGGTATCGAGGCGGGTTGTATATAATAGCCTGGGACTTGAGTAGGGTGATACCACATGAGGAATTGGTATCAAAGCATAAGTATTAGTGACCATGCATGTTTAAAGTTCAAGTACATACATATCGAGTGAGTGAAGTATTAAAAGTTGATTTTTAGTAATTCTGACACTATGTCGGGGAAGGACGTAAATTCGTCCTAGGAGAGTATTCCAGTACTGGGCGTCTGCGATTACTGAGAGAGATGAGCATGTGGTTGGTTCCACTACCGCCTCATGAATCGACCTCCAGTGGTCTAATTTTGGACCATACAGGCCACGAGGGCTCGAGTGCGGGATTATTCTGGCCAGGAAGCCAGAGTGGCCTGGTTGCACGGATAGTGGCATAGTGACCGGGTCAGTGGTGTGACCTCCACAGCCGCCCTAAGAGGAGGTTATGGAGGCAGGGGTCGATAGAGAGGGTCTCTCTCTCTCTCTCTGAGCGGGCGTGGCTGTATGATGGCGGTGGTGATCAGAATGGCTGATTATGGCTGGGCCAGAGGTAAATAAGGTTCTGAGTTATGGGCTGCGGATGAGCAAAGAGTCTCGTTTTCCGGTTTCTAATGGAAGACAAGGCTGGGGTGGTGGGATGCGTGAGAGAGGTATCTGATGGCATATATCATAGGACCAATTCGGCGAGAATTCTTGATAGGTTCTTTCGAGCCATAAAAGATTCAAATTGAGAAAGAAGTTCTGAACTAATTTAGATTGGTTCCATATATTTCAAGCGGATGAAGTCACGAATCACGAAGTTTTATCGGGACTACGGCCTGGGATCGATGCATTTTATCGGTAGTTCCTCGGAATAGATTTGGGGACTTAGTGAGGCGCTGAGAGTTGAGCAAAACCTTCTGACCGTATGTCGAGTAGACAAGAAAGTAAGAGTAAGAGAGTGCACGGGCACGTCCGACAAAGCTTCCGGAATGGTCGGCAGAAAGAAAGGCAGGCGAGGAGTTACGGAGGCCGAGGTGCGGTCGAGGCTATCTGCAGTGGTCGGTGAGGCCCCGGAGTTTGCTAAGCGATGGCTGCGGGTATTCCTCCCGGGTTGTCATATGTGTCCGAGCGCGGGTACCATAGAGTCTGCGGGGGTGATCTGAGGTGTTTCCCGCGCTGGCCGAGGGCCATTTTATTAGGAGTGTCTCATCGATTGATGCGGAGACATCGGTGCTTGATCCCAAGTACCCGATTCCAGGATGAGCACACAAAGTCGACGGAGAGGCTTCCCGAAGCGGAGAGCCCATGCGGCCCGCGGGGTGGAGGTGGCCCGTGGTAAGCAAACGGTGCGGGGGATCTGAGACAAAGCCGGCGCTCGAGACGGAGTATATCTTTGTGACTGTGAATGCGGATGCGACTCGGATATTTCAGTAGTATTATTTCTATCCTTGATCATGATGCATATACCTTAGTAGACCCGGGGCTACGCATTCATTTGCGTCGAAGCCATTCTTAGATCGTTTCGGATAGGACCCAACCATTAAGTGCATTATGAGGTTTCCGCTTCGGCTAGGGTCGTTATTTCTCAAACGAGTGGTCGGAGATGGTAGAGTTCGATTGGGGACGGGAGTTCCAGTGGCGGATCTTATAAGCTTTAGATAGGACCGATGTGGTTCGGCATGGATTGGCTGTCGCCATAGAGTACATTAGTTGTTATAAAGTAAAGCGCGATGGCCCGAGTGGAGGTAAAGTTCGGAGGAATAAGTGAAGCCGGTTATCTTCCAGTATGATCTCAAAACCATGGCGGCGCAAAAGAATCTTTAACGTAAGGGTTGTCGGGGTTATCAACATGTTGTGGAGACAAGAGGAAGGAGGGGACTATATTGAGATGAGATTCCGGTTGTTAGAGTTCAGATGTGTTCCCGAATGATGTGGGTTTCCTCGAGAAGAGGTGGGTTCACCATTGATTTGATCGAGGTGAGCCCATTTCCATTCCTCATATAGGATGGCTCCTGCCGCGAGTTGAAGAGCTTAAAGCTCGGTTAGAGGAATTGTTGAGTAAGGGATTTATTAGGCCAAGGCATATCCCATTGGGAGCTCAGTTCTCTTTGTGAAAAAGAAGATGGGAGTTTGCGGTTATGTATAGATTACAGGCTGCTGAATAGAGTTACCATCATGATCGAGTATCCCTCCCTAAATTGATGAGTTATTTGATCGACTCCGAGGATCTGAGTATACTCGAGATGGGCTTGAGGTCGGGGTATCCATCGATTGAGTTCGGAGGAGTGATGTACTGGCGAAGCGTCGGGACACGCTACGGGCATTATGGGTTTTTTTGGTGATGCCATTTGGTTTGACTAATGCCGGCGGCGTTTATGGTTGATGAGCAAGTATTTCGGCCGTATCTGGATAGGTTCGTCATAATTTTATTGATGATATCTTAGTGTATTCGGGTGGTTCGGAGGAACATTCGAGCACTTGAGGATTGTATGCAGGACCTAAGGGAGGCGGTTCATATGCGAGTTGGGCAAGTGTCGATTTGGCTTCGACAGGTGGCATTCCTTGGTCGTAACAATTTGCGAGGAGGGGGTAGTGTGGATCCAGGAATAGAGCCAGTGAGTAAGTGGAAACCCACTAAAGAATGTCGGAGATTCGGGAAGCTTCCTTGGTTTAGCGGAATTATTCTGAGGGGAGAAGTTGTGAGGTTCTCTAAGATAGCATTGCCCGACCAAGTGACCAGGAAAGATGTCAGGAAGTATGATTGGGTAGATGCATGTCGAAAGGGTTTTGAGGTTGAAAGATGAATTGAGCTTGGCTCCGAGTTTGGCTTTACCAATCGGAAAGATGAACATGGTTTATGGTGAGGCCAGGCAGGCCTTGGTTGTGTTTAATGCAAAATGGGGTGAACTGCGCCTCTGGAATGGCTAAAGAAGCATGTAGGAAATTTTGGGCTTGGCTGACTGCGCGGTCGTGTTTGCCTCAAAACTCTTGGGCAACTATTTATATGGTGTTCCTTGTAGGATCTTTACAGATCATAAAGTCTTCAATATATTTTGCAAAGGAGTTAAACTGAGGCAAGAAGATGGCTTGGGTTGGGTTGGGACTCTGTTGTACTGGTAATTTACATCCGAGAAAAGCTAATGTCGTATGGATGCCTTGAGTAAGCGACGAGAGAGTTCTTTGTGCCACATGAGATCGGGTTATCTTTCATATTGGTGGATCACGAGAGCTTTAGGGGTGATATTGGAGGTTGAAGTTCGGGGAGCACGTGTTAGCCACGTTTCATGTTAGACCACTCTGAAAGTGGAGCAGTTCGCTGGCGAGACGATCCACGGGGATCCACGGATGATTAAGCTTAAGAGAGATAGAAAAGGGAAGCGAAAACGAGTTTGGATCAGGGATGATGACATGATGGTGAAGGTCGGAATGTGTGTGCGGGCATGGCGGCTGAAAGAAATTATGGAAGAAGCACACTCATCTGCGTATGCTATGCGTCGGCCGGTACTAAGATGTACAAGACTTTGAAGAGCGTTCTTGGTGGAATGGGATGAAAGAGATAAGCGAGTTTCGTTTCTAAGTGCACATCATCGGTAATTGAAGCGAGAGCATCGAAGGCCGCGGGAAAGATACGATTACTCCCACTATTCAGTGTAAATGGGGAAGATCATATGGATTTTTGTGGCGGGTCTTCCGGACTGGAGAAGCGAGCACAGGCCTCACGTGTGAGCTATGGTTGTTGATTGGCCGAAGTCTGCTCATTTACGCGATTAATGTTGAGGATTCTGCAGAAAAAGTTAGCCAGGTTGTATGTGGATGAGATAGTGAGACTTCATGGGGGTTCCCGGTTTCGATAGTTTCGGTCAGGGCCCCAATTCCACATCCGGGTTTTGGCTGGTTGCAAGCCCGGTGTAGGTACTCGCTGCATTTTCGGCCTGACATTTAAACCCTTAGTAGACGGATAGAGTCGAGAGGGCTATTCGACGTTAGAGGATATCTTTGGAACTTATTAATGATGGAATTCAAGGAAGTTGGGATACTCATTTGGCACTAATGGGTTCGCCCTACAACAACGACTATCGAGGCCAGTGTGGCTCATTGAGGCACTATGGCGGGAAATGTAGGACTCAGTGTCTTTAGGATGAGGTTGGTGAGAAGACTACTAGGCCTTGAACTGGCTATATCACTTAGAGAAAGTGAAAGTTGTTGATAACCTAAAGAAGATAGCAAGAGATAAGTGGAAAAGTTATGCGGACAACGTCGTAGAAACTGCCGGTTGAGATAGGTGACCAAGTCTTTTAAGATTTACTTGGAAAGGTGTGTTGAGATTTGGGAAGCGAGGCAAGCTTAGTCAGAGGTATATTGGACCTTATGAGATTATAGGCAAGGTGGGGCCAATAAACACATATTGAAGTTACCCCGAGTTATCAGGATTCGCAATTACATTCATGTATCGATGTTGAGAAATATATCCCGGATCTTCAAATGTGATGACGGCGGTCTGCGGAGTTAAAGGAAATTTGACTTATGAGGAGATGCATGTAATGCGGATTAGTAGATCATGAGCAGTGTTGAGAAGCAAAGTGATTCCATTAGTTAGATGCCCAACGGAAGAATCATGAGAGGGAGGCAGCTACTTAGGAGCCAGAGGCTCAGATGCGCCGTCAGTACCCTCACTTATTTTCCGGATGAAGTATTTTCGTTTCCATTCTTTTGGAGTTTAGTTTATTCATTTCGAGGACGAAATGTTCCTAAGGAGGGAGGATTTTGTAACGCCCGATCAGAAGTATCGTCTGTGTCTGTAGGGGTGTATAAAGTCTCAAAGTGTCGCGTTGAGTATTTTTTGGAAACTAAAGTAGGAAATGAAAGTTTATGGAACAGGAATTTGTGGTATTAAACCCGGGTACAATGGTCATTAAGCGGGGATATGGAAATCATAATCAGTAGGATGGGCCACATTACAATTTCAAAGTTGGAATTGATATTTAAATCTTGAGGACAAATTCTGATTAAGGAAAGTTGAAATTGAAGTACTATAATTAATGGAAGTTTAAATAAGTAAATTAATAATAATAAATTGCAGGAATAATTCGAGGAAGTCTGAAATTCTCTAGATCTCGGATGGCCAAGAAGCAGACTACTTGGCAGATTAGGTCGTCTCGCGAAATCTAGTGACCTAGAAAAGTTCGTTGAATTAGAGACGGTCGAATATTTTACGAATTTAGGCGACGGATAAAGAGTGAAACACGAAGCCAGGGATTTTAGAAGAATTAGAAAATGGCCAATCTTAAAGAATATTCAATTAGGATAAAGGAAATTGAAACCGAGACAAAATAAATTGTTTTGGGACTGAAACGGACCAAAAAGTGGAAAAAAGGGACATGTGGGTCCCACATCAAAAGGAAAAGAAAAAATAAAAATAAAAGACAAAACAAACCTTGAAGGACATACGGGAGAGCAGAGGGCGTGCATGGCAGAGCAGAGTTTTAAGTTTCTTTTGTATAACAGTTTTCTTAGATTCAGGAAATCGTGAGTCGGTTCGATAGGGATAAGCAGCGGAAAGTCTTTCTGCTTGACGAGGGTTACGCGTGGTCACAAGCAACGTGATTTCTTAGAGAATTCAGGGTAAACATGTGAAAAACCCACACAGTGCAGTTTTCTCAGATCTGCGCTGATACAGTGGTGCAGCGACTTCGGTTGGGTGGGTGAGTTCTTTACTGCGCGAGAGGAGGCTGCGCGTGGACACCCAAATCTTGACTTTTAGTCAAACTCGAAGAGTAGGAAATTTTCTCTTTGTGTTATTCGAGTCCCAAACTATATAATGACTTGGAATATTAGAGGTCATAAATTTGTTAAAATTTTTAGGCGAGTTTAAGAATTTTAGGAAATTTGGAAATTTATTTTAGACAGTCAGGGCTGAATTCGAGACTATTTTTAGGCCGGTTTTGGTTAAAATTTCGGGATTTTATTGAACCGTCGGACCGAATTTTGAAATGTTTTGGGTGCAGGCTATATGGAAGTCCATGATGCAGAATCTGGCCCAGTATGCTGTGAATGGCATTTGGGGCGACATATTTCTGAAAATTTAATTTCTTAGTATGAAATTAACTGGTTGTGTCTTGGCGTGTGATCTAATACATGAGTGTGTAGGCTAAAAAGCAGCGGGAATGTTGTGGAGCTGTCTTTCCCGAGTTTACATGTGAAAGAGGTGAGTGTTAAAGCTACGTTTTAAATCTTAGTGTATTATTATTATTATTATTACATTTATTTCTTGGTATTTACGTAGTTTTGATTCTGAGCCATTTTCAAGAAAGCGAAGCAATGAATTAGAAAGCAAGCAAATGGTTTGATAAACCATTTTTTGAAGTTAGCAAACGGTTTTGAATAATAAACCATTTTTCGTTAGTGTGTTGAAGCCTATTTTTAAATCAGAAAACCATTTTTCAAAGCAGTTGAGTTGTGCCGTTAACGCTTGAGAAAACGTCTTCCTAAGTTCTAAGCAAGCAAACCGGAAAGTCGAGGTATTCGCACGTGCACGGCGGGAGTTTCATCGTTGCCTCATACACGCATTTAGTTTTGCTCCTGGTCAAAATCAGGGACACATCATGCATTTAAAGTAAACCGTGGTCAAGACGCATGCGAAAGATATGCGTTATGAGCCTCTAACTAAATTACGGCTGACGCAGATCAATTCCAACATATCTCACCTGGAAAGGTGATGCGACCAGTCCTTCCACCGGCACGGTCGCCCGTGCCCGCTCACTGCAAGACGCAGTTAAAAATGTGCCCCGCGGCTGATGTTTTATGCTATTGACATACGCTTTCAAAAAATCAACCATCGGCTCCTGGTCGCCCGCGCCTCCTGAGATGCAGTTGTCCTGGAGCCCAGTACCCCGCTTTATTTTCAGCACGCGCTGAGCTCAGTTCGCTTTTACGAGTTAAACTTTAAAGTTGAAAATGCCATGAAAGGTTTTAAGAAACTTTTTCAAACAAAGATAAAGCAAAGCAAGCAAATACTCTGTAGTTTTATAAACTTCTAAGCAAGCAAACAATAAGAGTTTTATGTTTTTAAAGAAAAGCAAAGCAAGCAAGCAAGTAAAAGAAAGTTTTTAGAAACTTTTTAAGTTAGCAAAGACAAAAGCAAGCAAAGTTGTTAAAAAAGTTTTAAAACTTGAAAAGCAAAGAAAAGCTTCGGGAGTATCAATTGAAAAAAAGAGTTTACATTTTGAGATGGTTTCCGGAAAAGCAAACCGTTTATAAAAGCATATTACACTCACCGAGCTCTCGTTTAGCTCATTATTTCAGTATTTTTAAAAACTATTTTCCGTGTACGTACAAGAAGACGCTGGAGCACAATAGGGTTTGTCCTGACATTGTGCAAGTGTTGTAATGAATAATATTATGTAAGGAAAATACTTTGAATTTATATATTGGAACATATGTATGTACATAGTGTAGTTTTGTGAGAATGTGTTGGGTTGCTGGTTGCCATATATTGGATATACAGAATCGACGTATACTGCGATTTGAATTGTCCTATATGCAAACGCCATGCCGTCGAAATTTTATAAAATCATAAGTTTAGAAAGAAAATTTTTTTATAGGAGGTTTTAGCAAGTAATACGCCGCCACAGCTTAATGCGTGGCGTAACTGGCTTCTGATTTCCTCGCGGAGTGGTCGGCACGTCCGCCACCGGAAGGGGCGGCCATGACAGCAGACGGGCAGTAAATCAACCCTAACTGGAAACCCTAGAATGGCCAACTGATATTTCCCTTTTTTTATCGTGTTTAGGAGTTGGAGAAGATAAAGCCTGAGTTAAGATCGAGACTGAAAGGAAAAGAGACCAGAACTGACTCTTTTTGGTTTGTTATTCTTACTTCTCTCCTCATTTCAAGTTTTATGTTGTTCCAAAAAAAATCTGCATTGTTCTATATGAACATGAATGTGTGCTCTGTTTGGAACAAAAAATGAGATGTTTTTTAGTGGTGTAAAGTGATTTCGAATTCATCATCAAGAAAATTGCATGTGTGTTCTATTAAGAACCGCAAATGGACTGATTTAGTGTTGGCTAACTGTTTTCAAGAAGATTAAACATGAAAAAGAGGGAAAAAAAAATGAAAACAGAGAATGAAGGAAATTTTCGTAAATCGAAGCTGCTAAAGGGTTACCAAATTTCAGAATCCCTGGTGGAAAATTTTTTGTGGGTCGCGACATTTCGCACGCCCCCGGCTCCCGAATTTGATACCAAAATTCAATCGACCATAACTTTTTCGTCCAAACTCCGATTCACCCATTCTTAGACTCTACAGAAAGATCTTTGAGTCTAGAATCTAACCATATACCATTGAATGGCAATTAGTTCTCACATATTTTCTAAAAATTTGTTTGTAGCACCAAGTGTACCACTACTTGGTTGTGTTGGTGTTTGTTGAGTTTTCTTTTCCCAACCCCCAAGCGCGAACCATGCGGGCGTCCCATAACCTACAAATAGGATTAAAAATGAGGCATAAAAATGCCTAAAACAAATGTTAAGGATTTTCTAAGGAGGAGGAATTAGGGAAAAAGAAAGAAAGAATGTATGGAAAAATGAGAGTCGGGTAGAAAGTAAATCTAAATAGAACTCCTAGAATACCTGACTAATAATATGATTGTTAATTGTATTGCAATAGGGGCTGACGAGGAGGGAAGACCGAATTGATCAAGATTCCGAGGATTGGAATCAAGTGCAACAAGCTTTTTGGTTTGTTCTCCACTTCTCTCTCTATAATTCCAAAGTGTTTGAATGATTACAAAATGATTTGAATTGTCGAATTATTTTATAAGAAAAGAATATTTTGACATTTGTTTTAATTGATTTGAGGCAATTGATTGTGAAATGATTTGTATATGAATTTTTTTTTTTTTTTTTTTTTTTTTAAAAATTGTAATAGTATTGAAAATGAATTGTTTGTTTAAATGTACATACTATAATCAGATTTTGCTATGAATGATTTGAACTCCCTTTAATAGAATGTTAACCGTTAAATTCAAGTTGAGTGATGATTGACATACTCAATAAGGGTCAAATTAGCGCATCAGCAACATAATGATGTATCAATCCGATCCAGCCCGAGATAATACTCCAAGAAGGTTCACGAATTGATTTCTTTAGTAACCAGTCAAGAGCCCAATGCGGACCGCACGGGTGGTTATAAACAAAATGTTTTTATATTAGCTTGAAGCCTAGCGGGACCATGCCGTTGATTCCTCGTTATCCCTGCGGGTAACTCAAAACATAAGCTAAATTCGCTTTTAAGGGCAAATTGAAATGATAAGAAATCATGAAATGCATGATCTGTTTTCAATGATTGAGTCATGAAATTGCATATTTGGAACGATCAATAAATCAGAGCCTAATATATACTTAAATGAATATATGTATTGTATTGCATTGATCATTCAAAAAGGTTAAAAAGCATTGATTAGAAAAATTGCATGATTTGTATTAAACTGAAATGGAAGAGAGAACTATATAAAACCACTAAGCATGAAAATGATTAGCGCGTTGTTTTATCATCGCGCAGGTACTGAGAGAATAGGTACAAAGGCAAGGGCCGCTGAGATTCAGAGTCATCGTCAGTCACACTTTAGGGATAAGTAAAGCTCCGTCAGTATACATGAATTTGATTTGACTATTTTTGTATTGGAAACTATAATTCAAAAGTGAACTATGATTTTGTTTTCTTGTAAATTTTTATATTGAAAACCGGCTAATAATGCCGCATTGTATCAAGGCGGAAATGGACCAATGGGCATATAATGTCATATCGAATGAAGAAAAAAACCAAAAACGCGCCAGAAACAAATGATGGACCTCCTTTAAGTTAAAATGATGTTTACGTATATATGTTCATAAGGTTAATTATCCTTTACAAAATGAGCATTTGAAATATATCTTAAATGAGATATGAGCATTTTAGTGATATAAATTTTATTGCTTTCCAAATCAAGTAATTTGTACCATTTGTATCAAAAAGGATAACAAAGAAAACATTTCTAGCTCATGGAAGACAACATTTCTAGCTCATGGGGTAAATTTGGTTCGTTGGCTAACAAGAATTGAAACATAACATAAACACACAAAAGAATGAAGATGTGAGTATATTTGTTTATTATCATGTAACAATTCAAAGTGACTTTTGTTGTACAACAATGGTGATGGTGTTCTATTAATTAAGTAAAATGTAGTTAAAACACATTCACCCCAATAACATTTGATTGGAAGAGAAGTGCAAAGAAGTGCTCGTTCTAGATTGAGGATGTGTAGGTGATTTTTTCAATGTATTCTTGTTCAAGAGTTTCCTATCATCAAGAATGGAAAGAGATAATTCCTTTTGAATGAAAGAAATCATGGAGCACTAATAGAGCATGCTGGGCCATTTTGATTTGAATGGGCCTTGGATTTGGGCTTGTACCAAAAAGGGTATCCATAGAGTTTATAACACTTATCTATGGTGTGTCCTACCCACCCAATAATGTAGCACACTACGGCCATCTCCCCTCGGCTTGTCTCGCTGAAGACAAGGTTAGGAATCGCATCGTAAAATGTTGTGATGAACAATTAACACGTTTACGTGAAAACAAGAAAAATAATCAGAACCTGTTTGTAGATCAAGTCTTGTGTTGGACACAATCTCCTTAAGACAATTATTGCCCTCACAATGGTGCTTCGAGTCTTTTGCAATTTGTCTCCCAGGATGAAATGATCTTCCAATAGAAGAAAGCACTTCCTGTGTTGGCTGTCGAACCCGAACTGTTTGCAGACTCTCTCTCAAACGTATGAATGTGAAATGAGTGAATATGTATGTATATGTATGTAAATGACAAGGTGTGGCTTTATAGACCTGCCGCGATTGCTTGCGCGCCATGAAGTTGGAGGGTCGCGGCTCGCTCGGCGAACGTATTACGCGCTGCTTGCCGGGAGAAGACGATCACCAACGATAACTCTACGCAAAATCCACAGCTGGCTGACGCAAAAGGAGTATGGGGCTAGCTCTCCGAACCCGGCCCGACCTCGCTAGCAGGCAGGGCGGAAACCATACAGGAACCAAGCATGAGCTAGGTCCTCCCCTTCCAAAAACTGGTGCTCAGCTCCAAACCCAACTACACAAGGTGGGTGTATTTATACGCCCTTAAAAGTCTTTCGTTCCCATCCGATGTGGATACAAGCTTTTCCACAAGCTTAAACCTTTAGTTACTGTTTTCAAGGGGTAATGTTTGGAGGCAATTTCTAATTCACTCCTTAATGGTTTTTGAGCAACTAAATATAATCTTCATCTCCTCATGGAGTGCTTTTAACACATTCCCATGTGACTTCACCAAAAAAGTTGTGGGGACCCAAAGTAATTTTAGCTCAAAGATAGCTAAATTATTGTGCTCAAACCCATTTTTTCCAACAATCCCCCACATGAATGAAATTGACTGAGATTAATGCGACATGCTGACACTAAGAGAGAGTATACAGTTTGAAATTTTCTGTATATAGGAAGGTAGCTTGTGAACTTGAACCTTCCCTTGTGAAATGCTATTAGGATTACTGATTGATCAGTGAACATGATGTGTGACGCCCCAAACTGGGTGTCCTGATTCACCCGTCAACTCATGCACACTCTATGTCTCTCAGATATGAGACACACATATGAGTAAAATAGCCACATGGAGGCCCATATCCATACTTCATAAAACAAATATCTCTCAACTATATTCTTCATAGTTTTCATGCTGTTTCACAAAAAGCTTTATACATGAGCCACAAATATTTACTTAAAGCCACATTTCGGCTTTCAAAAAACCACCATCGAGTGTCGCCCCTCGGATAGTCTCAGACCGAAAGGTCTCTCCATCGACGGTGAGCAAAGCCCAGAAAATTCTCTCTACAAGGGTTACTTCCCCACCTAAATGCATATGCAATGGCATATATAAACAATCAATCACATTTCATACAATTATTCTCTATATGAAATAAGTCTATAACATGCATGAGATGCAACCCTCATGCTCATGACCCAAGTCCTCAACTCCGACTTCACTTGAATGCCAAGCGTGACTCACACACCATGACTAAACCATTGGACACCCCTCCAATTTTATTTATCAAAACCCGATTTTTGATTCTTTCTCTTGTTTTGTGGGCAACTGATTTCCGGTTATTAACCGTAGACGCCGTAGACGCCTTTTTCAACATTTTCACTTTAACTTGCATCGTCTGGCACCCATGTCTAACCGTGAATAACCTGGTGTATCCTTCACCTCGGGGGATCTACCCCAACTTGCAGCCCGCCCAAAACATGTAATTTATCATTTTGATCATTTACACCGTGAATCTCATCTCGGACTCGTCCCATTTTTCCGAGCTCACTCACCCACTCACCAACACCGCATGAATAAATCCTTGGTACCCTTCACCCACACCCGACCGACGCGATGTGACCGCAGCATATGAAATGAATGATGCCAATGTATTTTCTCATGCTACACGCATTTAATGAAAGACTACATGAAACATTTACAAACCATGGAAAATTATAATTCTTATACATATAATCTACTCCATGCAAAACATATCAATACATCAACAAGCATGCATCATTATCCCATTTTCACACTTTTTTAACATGTTATTCAAGCAAGCAATAACACACAATTAGGTCAAACTTAGGACCACTCACCGGGTACCTCACTCGGCCTCTTAGCAAACATGAACCATTTCGCTCCAATCCTTATCATCACATCAAACAACCAGGCGATACCTAGAAACTTTCGCTTAATTAAAACCCTAACTTACACGTACCGGGCGGCAACCCGGTCATGATCCATACCCATTATCTCCAAAAAGCTTGGAACTAATCTACATGGCCTCTCATGGCCTCCCACAAGCAACCCCTACCATTATAAAGCCTTTAGGGTTGCCAGTAAACCAAGTAGGAAAATATCCAATTCTTGGAAGTTGAAGAAACTTCCCAAAACCGGAACTCACGCTGCTGCTCCCTCTCCGCGTAACACCTTCCCTCTCTGTTCCTCGAAAAGAACCGACGGTCGGATCACCTACAACTAGGAGAGAAGGAAGACGTTTTCTAGGATTTCTCTCCATGTTTCAAGCCACTGTGATCTCTCCTCCACCTAATTCTTTTCCTTTTTGCTTTTTACTTCCCTGCTTTCTTTTTCTCTTTTCTCCTTTCTCCTCATTTCTCCTCATTTTCTCCTTTCTTCTTTTCTCCTTTTACCCTTTTCTCACCTTTTGGAGTAGTCCTCATCCTGTCAAATTGAGGAATACCTCTCCTCCTTCCTCAAACCAAATTGGTGGTCCTCCTTTTCTTTCCCATGCTAATTTTCTTATTTCATAACCTCTTTACGACATCATCCACCACATGGCTTCATGTGAGCTACGGGATTCAATTTAACACATGGCTTAATCAAGTGAGCCAATTACTTTTGATGCTGCGTCAATACCACTTCGGTGCCAAATGCATCCCCTTATTCGCTACGCTGTCATTCGACACCCCACGCCTCGAAAAACGTGAAATCCCGACCACATTGGAATCCAACGAAATTCATCGTGGTAGCTAAATTTCATGAGACGATTTCAACCAAAAGTCCGCTTCTCGCCATCCGAGATCTAGAAAATTCGATTTTCAACCTAAATATTATTTTATCCTTCCAAGAAACTGGATTTTCCTGGGGGTCTCACATGATGTCTTGAACTGCTCAATAATTTGTGTAAAACCAAGACAATAACACTAATGCGTAATCTTTCCTCGACACGCTGGTTCACGATTGTGTTCATTTTGGCCCCCGAACAATTCCTCGGTTTCATGAGTGCCCTCCTAGAGAACGAGCCTATCATTCTCATAGAACCGGCCCGCTTCACTCACATAGGTGACTTCTACAAGGCTCGCTATACCCCACTTGTCTTTAACAAGATATAAGAATCATTAAAAGCTGTGGCTTACCCTATTCAACGCTGCAGGCATCACTATTCTGATTATAGGAACGAGTAGGAGATTTGTTCTCCGTAGTGATCTTCAATGAGTCACACAAAACTCGGTTGTCCCTTTGAACCTAGATCTTGGGATCTCCAGTCATCTAGGTTGGGTTTCCATTCTGGGGACTCATTAGTGTATAGGCTTTAAACCCATTCCCCTCGATGATTTACTTACTTGCTCTCTGGTCAAACCTTTGGTTAACGGATCCGCAATGTTCTCTTTTGACCTTATGTATTCAATGGTCATAATACCATTAGAGAAGCTGTCTTTATGGTATTATGTTCGACGAATATGTCGACACTTACCGTTATATATACGACCAGGTTTCCTTCCAATCGATTGAATATCGAATGAATGCAAATAGCAAAAAGTAATAAGTTGTGGCCATATTGAATAAATATCTTTCTAAGAAATGACGAAGCCACTCTCCTTTCTTCACCAGCCTTTATCTAGTACAAACTCGTATTCCATCGTGTGGGATCTAGCAATGCACATTTGTGCTAGAAGATTTCCAAGACACCGCTCCACCACCGCGTAAATAGATAGCCACTTGTGGACTTCGAAGTTCGTGGCATCGAGCATCCACCCGCATCACGCATCCCCGCATGCTGATATTTTGAAAGAAAAGTAAATCCATAGTTTTGGGTGTATTTCAAATACCTCAAATCTCTAACTATTGCCTTCCAATGGTCCGGACCTGGATTACTTGTGTATCTACTCAATTTACTAACAGCGTAAGCTATGTCTGGACGAGTACAGTTCATGACATACATCAGGCTGCCAATTGTGTGTACATATTCTTGTTGTGAAAGGCTTTTGCCATTATTTTTCGGATAGATGTGATTTCATTAACTCAATGTGTGTTCTCATCATCGACTACTATCGCTTTAGTTTAAATTTCGAGAATTTTCAATGTAATGTGATCGTAGATAATATTAGTCCATCTTATGTTTTAAAGATCTTTATCCCAAGTATAACATCGCAAATACCTAAGTCTTTCATGTCAAACTTATTGTCAACATATCCTCGTAGTTTTAATGATTTCATTATTGCTACCCATAATGAGTATATCATCAACATGGGAGACAGTCAATGACAAATCCACGTCGGTTCTTGTAACATATACACATTTGTCACACTCCTCGCTGATTTTGAATCCATTTGTCATCATTACACTATCAAATTTCTCATGCCACGTATCGTGCTTGCTTTAATCCATAAAGGGATGAACAAGATGACAAACTTTTCGACTGAACAATAAACCCTTTCTGATTGTCTCCATGTAGATTTCTTCATTCAGGTCACCATTTAAGAAAGCTGTCTTTACATCCATTTGATGTATCTCAAGATTGTGTATAGCTGCAATAGCTATTAACATTCGAATGGATGATATTCTTGTTACTGGTGAATAGGTATCGAAATAGTCCAAGCCTTCTTTTTGCTTGTAACCTTTGATAACCAGTCTGGCTTTATATTTATCAATATATCCATCTCGTCATTTTCTTCAATATCCATTTATATCCTGCAGGTTTTGAACATGGTGGAAAATCCACTAATCTCACGCATGATTTTGCAAGATGGATTCTACTGGTCGCTTATAGCCTCTTTTCCAATATAGCTTCAGGTCGATATAGCTTCCTTTAAAGCTGAGGCTCATCTTCTAACATACATTAGAAAACTGACAAAGATTTTGACGTTCTAGTTCTTTGCTGCGCCTAGGTTCATCATCATCTCACGCTCTGACCACTTCTATTATAGTATCATGAGAGCCCTTTACTGAAGTTCGACTCGTGTGGATTTGTAAGGAAATACATTTTCAAAGAAAGATGCATTCCTTGATTCGATAATAATGTTGGCATGCATATCGATAATTTCTGATTTATGAATCAGAAAACGATATGCACTACTATTATGTGCATAACTAATGAAAACACAATCAACTCGTCATTCATTTTAACCTTTTGTATAGGTACAACCACTTTAGCCGTACACCCCACACTTTCAAGTATTTGTAAGAAGGTCTTCGACCTTCCACAACTCATGGGGATTTATTGTTTCATGTGAGGTATCTTGCTGAGAATACAATTTCTGAAAAGAATTGCTTCCCCCATAAATTTGAGGTAGTCCGTAACTTAATAGTAATGTATCTATCACTTTTAAAGTTCTCGTTTCCTTGCTCAAGAACCCTATTTTGTCAGAGGTGAATAGGTGCAATTTTGGGTGTATTATACCAGTTGTGAACAAAATCACCAAAAGGTGCCTCATTCACCACCTCTATCACTTCTTATCACTTTGATTTTCTATCAAGTTGGTTCTCCACTTCATTCTGGAAATGTTGAAACATTTCCACGCCTCATCTTTTACTCACAAGTAAACATACAATATTCGCGGCAATCATCACCAATGTAAGAAAATATTTACCACTGAATAATAAATTTCAGACTTTATATCGAATGTATTAATTCTAGAGGTTCACTACTTCTTTCAATTGATTGGAAAGAAGTTCTTGTAAGTTTAGATTCCACACAAATCTCACATTTATGATTTGGATCTATTTTAAAATTAGGCAAACATTCCATATTAATTAATTTGCGCAATGTATCATAATTAACATGTCCTCCTCTACCATGCCACATATTTGAAGATTCAAGCATATAAGCAGAAGACGTGTTCTTATTATTGATATTCTTAATAGGAGGTATAACAGTCATTACATTCATTTTGAAGAGCCCATTACTCATGTACCCCTTTCCCACATACATCCTATTTCGTGAGGATGAAGTCAGTTTTGGGGACAAAACCAACCCCCGTTTTTCTCCTTCTACTCAACAATGATCCAAGATAATCGGATTCTTTCACCTCCGGCACATGCAACACATCGAGAGTAAGTTCCGGCCCGATGTCATCTTCAATACTACCTTCCCTGCCTCCAACCTTGGAAGAAGAGGAGCGCCCATAAAGAGCTATTGTTCTCCATTATCTACGGATGATGAGAACATCTTCTTGTCTGAGCAAACATGACGAGTAGCCCTTGTGTCCACCCACCATTCCTTAGTATTGCTGCCAATGAAGTTCACCTCGGAGACTACGGGGTGAGAGGTTCATGTCTGAGACATTGTCTACTTTAGTCACATCGCTTAAGTGGCGCTTCTTCTTCCTGATTCCCTCGTCTCGCAACTACGACAAAGCCCTTAGCATATCTGCCCTTGGCTATTGCACACATGCAAGACTTGCCTTGGAACTTCTTCGTAGGACCTGCTTAGGACCGCTCCATCAGGCTTCCTCTCTGACTTTGGGAGGTCCGCCTCGTTCCAAACATCGGGCCTCGGATTCCATGAAGCCCCTGCCCATTCTCTTCCTTTGATGCACGACGCCTTCCCATTCTCACCCTCATCACTAAGTCTTCTAAGTCTCATTTCCTTCCGCTTATGCTTTAGGTAATTCTGAATTCTTTCCATAGCTGTGGAAATTTTCCAATAATTACAGCCCACTCGGGAAGGATTCACTGAGAGACATCCCTTCGCATGTATGTCATGCGTAATCACTCTCGCATATCTCAACTCTCAATATCAATCGCCTCGAATCAAGCATCTTATACTAGAATTTTCCCACTACAAACTTCGAGCCCTCGTATCCCGCCTTGTACTTTTGTCCAAGGATTCCCACAGTTCTCTTGCAATATTGAAGGCGCAATACACATTATACGTTGTGTCATTTAAGCTATTCAAGAGGTAGTCTGACACAAGAAATCGCATGCTTCCATGTTTCCACAACAAAGAACCACTGGGCCTGGGCTGGGCCATTTTCCTTAATTCAAGGTGGTCGTAGAACAACATCTTTGTTGCCACCTTTGAATTCGGGGCCCATTAAACTTTTCCGCTCTCCATGACTCATACCATCGTTTCATAACAGCGTTGATGAGGCACCACAAAGGGGTAGAATCGTAGTCATTCCACCGAACCGACTCAAGCCTTTTAAAACAAGGTATTAAATAAAAGACTTTGCCAAATTTTGAATAAAACCAGTATTTAATCAAAGTGGCTACTGTTTGCAGAAACATTGTATAAAAAGGTATTTAGCCAAAGTATGAGTGAAATCAATATATAAAAAAAAAAATTTATTTAGCCAAGCCAAAGTCTGAGCAAAATCAGTGTATAAAAAATTATTTAGCAAAATCAGTGTATAAAAAAATGACTTAGCCAAATTCGAAAACAATAATCACACAACAGTAATCATATTTAATCAAAGCATCGGGTTTAACTAACAACAATGGAAAAGAAAAAGGAATCGATAGACTTCAAAGACCCGTAATTAACCAACACAAAGCAAGAGGGGGGTTCCTGCAAATATCAAAACAAATTACAGGAAGTTCTATATTTCAAAACTGAGATCTATATCTAAAATAAATTAATTAAATCCAGTGCAGACAAATCTAGTGCAATAATTCTCGTATTCCGTAACTGCTCCAAAGGCACAGCTTCGTATTCCAAACCGGAGTTCAAACTAAAAATTACCAAAGGCAAGATTCCGTAACTATTAATCGGAAGTAAATAAAATACGCATCGTTTATATAAAAACGTATCTAAATAAAAAAATTAACATAAATGTAACGTGCCAAACAAAAAATGCAGCAAAAAACAAGTGCGCCATACACGATCAACGCTTTGCAACAAAAAAAATGCAAAGCATAAAAACCGAAGCAGGCCGTTTCCATATGCGCATTTATGAAAACGAAAAACAAAAAACTAATAATTGTCTTAAGATTATTAGGAATCAGTACTGTAAAATAGCAGATGAACAATTAAAACATTTGCAGGAAAAAACAAGAAAAATAATCAGAATATGTTTGCAGATCAAGTCTTGTGTTGGACACAATCTCCTTAAGATAATTATTGCCCTCACAGTGGTGCTTCGAGTCTTTTGCAATTTGTCACCCAGGATGAAATGATCTCTAAATGTAAGAAAGCACTTCCCAGGTCGGGCCGTCGAACCCGAACTGTTTGCAGACTCTCTCTCAAACGTATGAATGTGAAATGAGTGAATATGTATGTATATGTATGCCAAATGAGTCAAGGTGTGGCCTTTATATAGACCTGCTCATGACTGCTCTAAGATACCATGAAGTTGGGAGGGTCAGGTCTGCTCGGCGAACAAACACAATGCTGGGCCTCGCCGAGAAGACGATCAGTCCAACTGATAATCACAAAAACGACGCTGCTTACGCCAAAAGGTGAGTGAGAGGCTTAGCTCGAACCCGGCCCGACTCGTCTTGCGGGCGGTGACGCCCGCATGTGGTGAACCAGAGGCCAGTCCTCCCCTTCCACAAACCCGGGGTGCCCTCGGGGCCCAAACCCAACTAAGGTGGGTGTATTTATTAACTTTAAAAGTCTGTTCATCCGATGTGGGACACAAGGTTTTCCACAAGCTTAAACCTTTAGTTGCCGTTTTCAAGGGGTGATGTTTTGAGGCAATTTCTAATTCAATCCTTAATGGTTTTTTAGCAACTAAATATATAATCTTCATCTCCTCATGGAGGAGAATACATTCCCATGTGGACCCACCAAAAAAGCTTTGTGGAACCCAAATTAATTTTAGCTCAAAGATAGCTAAATTATTGTGCTCAAACCCATTTTTTTTCACTGCATAAAGGTAATGCAGCGTGTGGTTCAAAATTCCATGAGTCTCACAGCCTCTCTTCAATAACAAGATTAAATAATTTCGTGATAAGAGATAAAGGATCAAATAAGGAAGCAGTAATAAGATGAACAAATAGATGTGGTAGAGCTACATCAAGTGCTCGTTCCACTACCGCTGAAACAAAAGATATACACACGCTAAAATATTCTAACTCTAATATATTCTAGAATCGCTCCAGAAAAGATAAAAATAAAAATAAAAATAAAGGAGATAAGTCATAGTGTTGTAATAGTGTGGGTTAGTGGATTATGATGACTGTGAGTTGAAAATTACTTCTCATGGTTATGGTTTCCATATCTTTGTTTTTTCTAGAAAAACTGATCGAGAAAACAACAAAGACCACTTTCAATTAAATATTTGAGGTTCAAGTTTATGAATTAAAAAACGAAGATGAACAACAATGTAATATCCCTAATTTTTCCAACAAAAAAAAGAAAAAAAAAAGATAGAAAATGGCACTACTACAAAAATTAAAATATATGACACTCATTTTATGACACTTTAAAAACAATGTCATTGTTTAATTATGATTGGATGTACAATGACATTTAATTTGAAACGTCATCATCTTTTGTATTTTTTTTTAATTTTATGGCGCTTATTATAAGTGTCATAGTTGAAAGTGTCTTATTTGAAATAGTATAAAAACCTTGACATTTTTAAAGTGTCATCATCTTAGCATTTTTATTTTGAATGATACTCACAAATACTTTCCCATCCTCAGACCCGATAATCCTCTCAACTTTTGAAAGCCATCTATGGGGGTATTTGGGAGAAGAAGCCTTTGCCAAGGAAAAAAATTTTCGATTGCACTGGGTCGCTCACCACGAACCCACAGATCCGATAATTATGAAATCAACAGCAAGGCGGGAACCCTACAGATCTGGATACTAAGAAATATCAGGAAGCCTTGACCTCTTAGGGTTATCCGAGATGTAGAGCGAAGCTGGGAATTCTTCAACCATCACTCGAGTAGTACATCTCCATTACCCATGGCATGTGCGAAAGCAAGTCCAGCCATAGCATCAGCTGTGGAAATTCCTTTTTCTTTGTGTCCCGCCGTCCACACCTCTCACCACTTCCACCACCCCTATTCCTTGAACTCAACTCGTCCTCATCTTCATCCCTGAGACCAATACAACTCTCTAGCCCTATATTGACCACAGACAGATACAACGATGATGAAAAAGACAACTTGGAGGAGCTGTTGTTGATTGATTGCTTCTCAAGTGAGGATGACTTTTTTTCAGAAAGGTGGGTTTTCCAAGAGATATATATAGATAGATTGAAAGAAAGAACTTTTCTTTGTCTTCTTAGAAGGGCATGGAAAAACCACTGTTGTGGGAGATCACTCTCTATTTTCTTTTCCTTTGGGACAAAAAATGGGGAAATGGAAAATTTTTCCTTCAATTTTAAATTTTTTTCACCTTGAGAAAAATTGTCGGTATTGTTGCCTTTGTCTTCTTCTTCTGTTGTTATTATTATTGAACCCCTTTTATGGTTACTCTATCTAACACTGTCTACTTTCTCTTTGTATATCTCTCTATCTGTGTGATTGGAGATCAACGTTTCTAATCGGTGAGTGTCTTTTTCGTCTTGCTAATCTAGATTTGTAGACTTCTGTTCTCTGGTATGGTGCTCTGACTCTATCTTCCGTGTTTTTCTTTAGTTTTTGCTAGTGATTTATACAAATTTCATATTCTCTTGATTACTATTTTTCTGATTTTTGTGTCTGACAATTTCTATTCTAAATGATGAAAATATTAGATTTAGAGCCTCAATTATTGTTACCATTTTTTTCTTGGCCGCTAAACAGAGAATTTAGGGATTAGGTTTCTCCATTCCTATTTTGTGTGACGTTGAGTGGTGAAATTTGGTTTATGCTATTTAAAATTTAATCGTTCCCTCCCTACATTCTCTTATAGATCGAACATAGCAATTGACTTAGTTTTGAACTTTCAATTCTCCTTTCCCCCGATTCACATGATACAGAGAAAGAAAATGTCAAAAACTAAGCCTCAAGGTTAGTGTTTTATTACTTTAAAAAATGAAGTTGTAATAGGGTCTCGCTCCTTTTGCCTATACATTTGCCATTTTCACTATTTCAGGTACATTGAATGTAATCCTTTTAATTTAAAAATGAAAAATAAAAATAAAAAGAGATTATTTAATACTTTGATCAAGGTTCGGAATTATCATGGTCATGTAGGTTTTTTATTTGTTGTAAAAGTTAGAGAAATCTTATTTAGTTGTATTTTTTGTTCGGGGTATCTGACATTTCCCTTGTTAAAGGATAAATGGTTAGAAGATATTAATGTGCGTGAGTTTGTTGACATTCATTTGTTGGGATTGAATTGTTTTTCTCTTTCTATTTTATTTTTTATTTGTTGAAAGCAATAAAAACCATTTTGCTTGTCAGTATTGTTACCTCTGTTTTATGTTTGGTATTGAATGCCGCATAGTTATGTAGTGGAGGAACCACAAGTAATTTTGTGAGGAAGGTGGATAAAAGGCTTGATGGGAAACTTGTATGTTCTAAACATTTTAAACTAGTGTACATTAATCGGAAACAAGAGACATCTTCTTATAGATCTTCAAGGTATCAACATCAATATAGAAAATTCTTTTATAAGCCCAGTCATTATCCCATGATTGAACTACAATAGAACTCATTTTATCAACTCTAAAGAGCCTTAGTACCAGGTGACATCACCAGTTACATGATAGAAAATCTGGCTGATGACACCAATTTTCTGGGCTGCTCCCATGGTGCTGGTTCGAGAATGCAAAGTCGAGAAACTTGAGACATTAACTATATCGATCACACAAATCATTTATAGTCCAATTATAGTCATGGCAGCTTCCAAGGGAAGTGAGTGGAATGATGTGAACAAAGAGGGATGCCAAATGGAGATGGCAAGCTTCATAGCCCCATAATTAATAAATTAGAAATCAGGAATCAATATTCTTGCTCAGTGGATGGAAGCATCAAATTCGGGCCCATAGAAACAAACCCGATCGTTATATGACTCGAAGAGCATACCAAGAATCCAAGACCATACCTTCTTATCCACATCATAAAGAAGGCCTTTCCCTTGGTTCCAAGATGTAAAGCAGATCAAATTGTCCTGTCCAAAACACTCAAATCTCTCAGCCGATAACCTCACAAGAGCTACACAAGTAAGCAGAGAGTCATCTGAACTATATGCCTCTTTACAGCGATGTCTTTGTTGAGCCTTCTGGCTACAATGCCCTGCAACAGGCTACTTTCTTTCTCTGTTTTATTTTTTTTTTTTAGGCTGTGATTTATTTATTAGTATATTGCTTTGGTGACAATTGTGGATTATACTTGTAATAGATTGAACTCTTCTAATACCCTTTTTTTCCCCACATATTTGGTTTTCTTTTGAGTAGAGTTTAGTGGGCCAGATCTCTCTCTCTCCCTCTCTCTCATTTTTTTACTTTTTATTTTTCTAATATGTGTTTTTGTTGTTTCTGATATTTTGATTTGTGGGTAATGTGTGTTTTAAGGTTCATATAACACAAGGAGACTACATTTGGAAGGCAATGATTGTGTCATGGGTGACCATGGCTGAACCAGTTTCAAATTCAATGCTCTATTGGAGGGAAAAATTCAATCTTAAATTAGAAGTTGAGGCATCCGTTGTCACCTATAAATACTACAATTATGGTTCTGGTCACATTCACCATTGCACCATACGACATTTGGAGGTTGGATTTTCTATAATTTTCATTTATTTGTTTTGCTTGCCCCCCATTCTGGTAATGCTCTATATTTCTTTGGATGGCTTATCAGTGTGAGATACTTATTCTAGGTGATAAAGTAAGGTACGGTAGTGGGATTGTGGTAGTGAACTAATCATAACTTCATTAATCCTTCAATAGAGGTCAACTAGATGTTGTATGCATTGTTTATGAGTTGGTTTGGGCAAAAAAATGAAGAATGTTGTTCATATTTTCCATGGAACCCAAGGTTGTTAAGAAACGTAAGTTTTTAGAATATTTTTTTTTGGACTCATGAATATTTTTATGGCTACTACCTGTCCCAACACAAGACTGCATGATTTTAATTAATTAATTTAATCTCATGCTATTGAAATTGATAGTATAGTAATGTGGATGTGGGTGATCATCACAAAGAAAACAGAAGTCTCTACCAATGGAAATATGTGATTTTGAAGGTGATGCCTGGTCTCCATTTTTTATTTACTATATTTTTTACTTTATATTATATATGTATATATGTATTTATATCTTTTGCTAGATAAGGTTTTCTCCACAATTCAACTTGGACGCTTCTTGCTTTTAAGACTTTTAGTCCTTATTTTTGTTGTTAAAAAAATTTCAAAGTTAAAATCAATTATGAAGTTGAATTCTTGTATGTATGAACAAGGTTATATATAATTTAATTAAACCATCTTAATTAGCTTAATGAATTTATTTATCTGATTCTAAGTATTCTTTTTCTATTTCTTCAAATGAATTTAAAAAATGGTTAACAGGAAGCAAATCATCTAAATTAATTTGTGGGGGACTATTAATTTATTGATGTTAAATCAAGTATATAAAATCAATAAATTAAGAAAGAATATAATATTATAACGATGTAACGTAAGTGAATGTGTACCTACAGATAGATGCACATTATTTTCATGTAAGTGATGTGTTAATATATTGAAGCTAGACCTTCCAATGAGGGTTAGGTTTGAAACAGATTTTGAATTTGACTGGATACGTACCTACAGATAGATGCACATTATTTTCATGTTATATTTTTGATATCTATTCATTTTTCTATGTCGCATCTGCCTAATGGAAAAAGCAGGTTAAGAAAGGTAAATAATATCATGCTAGGAAATGGAGTTGTTGGAATTCATTCAAAGTCTTCAATAAATGGTTATGTGCCATTAACCCCTTCATAAAATGGAGAATGATAGTTGACTTGTGAATGCAAAGGAAGACCATGTAGGTTATATTAGAGATATGGCTATAGAGATATTAATAAGAGGTTTTTCGTTGTGGAATAAATATAGGGGGCTTCCTAGTTTCGATACAAAAAGTTGTTGAATATATTCACTTGAATCGTTTTTTATTTTGAATTATTGTCTTCCATTTATATAGAATAATGAGAACGAATCTTATTATTTGCATGTGCCTTCCATAAGCATCACTTCACATATTTTTGGATTCATCTTTATTCTTTCAATAACAACAAGGGAACACGAACCAACTACTATATCGGGTACAAATGGACTAACTTTTTCTCATTATTATTATTTTCAAGCCTGAACATTAAACTATGTTTTTCTAGTACATTAGAAGGTAAAAATAAAATACCATTTAGTGTAGGGATATATGGAAATAAATTAAGAGTTGACAAGAAGAATTTAATTTCAAAGAAGTTGTGACTAAATTTGTTGTTTCATCCCATTAACAGTGTATATACATATTTCTTATATTTCTTACCTTCTAATTACATGCACTAGGACTGATTATAATCACATAATACAACATGGGAATCGTATTAAAAGGTTGGCCAATAGCTAATGTCTACTTCAAGACCTATGGGTATTATTGAAAGGTATCATTGAAGAACTTATCTTTGGTTTTGGATAGCTTCCACTTATTTTAATTAGTTATTACTTGCAATCAACCCACTATATATCATATCCGCTAAGCCCTCGGGGTAGTTTAGGTGGCTCAAGGACTCGGGGTGGATTTAACCCAAGGGTTCCTGGGCTCAAGTCCTCTTAAGGCCACTAGGCTTACTTCCGCTTGTTAAATCTCTAGTGGTCTCCGGGATTAGTCGAGGTTCAGCAAGCCAGCTCCCGACAACCACAAGCATATGTGACGCCCCATAGTTGTCCTTCTTTTCCCAATTTTGACACTCGGCTAAAGGCATTAGGTTTGTGGAAGGCTACAGGTTATTCTTAATGATGGAGGCAACAAATTTGATCAGAATGATGCAAATTTGAGGTAATTATACCAAGATGCTTTTTACAGACTAGTTGACTTGAAAACAAACAATTCACTTCCAATGCTTTGTTTTGTAAAAAAATTTATGACATGTTTCTGAATTAGTTGGAAAACTATTTTATAAGTCCTTGTCTTTTTATTACGATCTTTCTCTCTGATTGTGAGTAATCTTAATAAGGGCTATAAACTTACATCAGAGTAAGAGTCACACATGTTGGAAACAAGATCAGCTTTTGATTATTTCTCCTTATAGATATTCAGCTGAAGGACTTTGAGCGGGAGAATAGATGTTATGATTTCAGGTTTCTTTTTCATTGGTATGCTATTATGCTAATATGTTTAGTGAAAGATATTTATGATTCCCAAATAACCTAGCTTTGAAATGACTATTACTTATGCCCATGCGCTAAAAAGTGAGTGAG
This sequence comes from Tetrastigma voinierianum, assembly GCA_016808115.1. NCBI lineage: Eukaryota > Viridiplantae > Streptophyta > Magnoliopsida > Vitales > Vitaceae > Tetrastigma > Tetrastigma voinierianum. The sequence goes on from JAEQBH010000969.1 coordinate 250,345, forward strand.
CTTAATACCTTTCAATCCATAACTGATTTACATAGTCTATTTTTTTCTTTTTCTTTTTTTACTTTTTCATCATTTTCAGTTAAATGAAATCCTTTCTCAAAGGACCGCACTGTATTTTCCAATATTGCAATGTTCTATAGGCAGCATCTCTGTTGGAAATGGTTTCAACCAGGGTAGAAAACTCAAAGCTCTAGATCAGAGATCACTAAACTAGACCTATGTGTTCTAATTAGAAGTTGAAAAGGCACTTCTAGTATTGGATTGTGTGATAACATGTTTCTTGAAGTATCCATATTAGCCATATCAATAAGTTAATCAATTATCAATCAAAACATGTTATTTAGGCATTTGAGTGCCCCTAGTTCCTATTTATAGTTGATTTGAGAAAACTAGATATTTCTAAAGATAAGGCATCGATATTCTTACCTCATAACCTCTTTTGGCCTAAATATGATACAGAGAAGTTTCCAATTCATTTAAAGAGATTTAGATACCTGTGTAATTTTGTTTCCCCTTCATCTCCCTTAGGTTTACAAGAGATATAGGCTATATTGTCAGCAGATGCATTATGTAGTTGCATCCTTTGAAACTGTTGTTGGGCTTCAAAATGCTTCTCCATACATATCTTTTGGGTTCAAAGTCATGTCAAAGCATTTCAGGTACTTGAAGAATGCAATTTTGGACCAAATTCAGCATACAGGTAAAGCTCTAATTGGCGATAATGAGAAAGATGAAACTCCAAGAATTTGGATAGCCAACCAAGTGTTTCATAGCCAAAAAGTAACCAAATCTTTCTTCAACATCCTGTTTGGCAGTCCCAAAGGGAACTCCTTGATCATGCAGTACTTGTACTTAGTTGAACGCTTTCTCCATCTATGAGTGATTTCTCTTCAAGCATTTTCTCTTATATTTGTTTCTAAAAATATATATGTTAGAGAACTATATCAACTAAATATGGCCACATTGTGGTTGATATTTTCATTTTTCAGTTATCCTCGCCGACTCGAAAGCAACTTCGTCTAACAAACAAGTCTATCAAGAAATTTGGTGGACCCTTTTCTACTCTACCATTGTTGCATGCTGGGTTTCTATCTACCAACCCTGAACAGGAATAGAAGGCCTTATGTGGTGATTTTGATGGGCTTATCACTCTCCAATACAAAGATCCTCCACTACCAACAAATTGATGAACATTTTGTACTCTTACTCAAAGAATCTATGAAACTTGTTGGAAATATAAAAAATATAATTTTGGATCAATGTATATATACATAGTTTTTTTTCCTTATCTTTATAACTTTGATATAGGTTTTTTTTTTATTAATACGACTTTCATATTATGTGTACGTTTTCAATAATTATGATATTGTTACATTATGGTTTATAACGAATGATATTAATGCAAATAGGATTTTTAATGTGAGAAAGATGATGACACTTGTAAGGAGTGTCATGGTTCTAAAACATAAACATATAAAAATCAATGACGCTCATATAAGTGTCCTAGTTAAGATATTAGATTGAAATATGATGATATAAAGAATGACTCTTTAAATGAGTGTCATTGTAATCTAAACATATACAATGTCAGTCTACACCATGACGCTTTAGGGAAGTGTCATTGAAACTCTTCAATGACATTGTAAGAGCGTCATTGATGAACTTTTTCCTTGTAGTGTGGGCTATTTTGCAATTTTTAGAAGATAGAAGGGGCTATATTGTATTTTTTAAAAAGATGAAGAGACTTTGGGGCATATGAAATTTGTTTTAGTATAAAAAAGGCTCTCAATTTCATATGATCCATTTCTTATTTTATTTTTCTCTAGAGAGAGAGAGGAGCTAGGGTTTCTAAAGAGGGAGAGATTTCAAACCTTAAGAACTTCAATTTTAAGTAAGTATTTTTTTCCACTTTGATTTTTGGTAGTTATGGTTTTTAAAAGTCTAGATTTGAAAGCTTCAGGCTTTCTAAAACTTTAGATTTGAAACCCTAGAAATGATTAGAATGTATAGAAGCAAGAATCTTGGTTTGAGTTTGATGTTTAATATATTTGAGTGATTTTTCACTAGGAATCTTAGATTTAAAAAGTTATGGTTTCCTATATAAACTTTCAAATATGAAATCCTAGAAATGTAAGAAAGACATAGTATTGAGAAATTTGTTTAGTAATGAGTATTTGACATGTTTTTGGTGATTCTTAGGCTACTAAACTTTAGATTTGAAATCCTAACGGATTCCCTACAAGTTACAAAGAACCATTTATTCATAAGAGATTTTAGGATTTCAACCAAAAATCATGTTTTATGGTAAAATTCATAATTTAGATTTAAGGAATTGATAGAATTAGAAAATTTGTGATGTTAAGGCTTTTAGGAAAATGCTCTAATTTATTTGTGATTCTTAAGTTACAGAGCCTTTGAGATTTTAGGTTTAAATGTTTTGAGTTCCTATAAAAGAAAAATGAACTATAAAACCTATAAGTGCAAAAAAAACATATTATTTTTATCCCATTACATACTGTTCAATATTCAAAAGATGCACTCTTGAACTTTATTTTGCTTAACATCTTGGAACATTTAGGTATAAAGATTAATGCTTTCTTCCTATAAACAAAATATTTTGCTAGTATATGTGATTATGAGTTTTGGAATTTTTTACTTATTTAAATTAGATGCATGGATCAAATACGTGTTTTGTATGGAAAATGAATTTGAGAATGTTTATGGTAAATATTGAAAGTTATGGAGATATATCTTTGTATTTTTTGTAAATTAGAAACAGAAAAATATTTGACTTTGGTTTATATGACCCTTGTCAATGGGTATAAACTTGACAAATATGACCTTTGTCAATGGGTATAAATTTGACAAATATGACCCATGTCAATAAGTATAAACTTGACAAATACGACCCCGGTCAATGGGTATAAACTTAATAAATATGACTCTTGTCAATGGGTATAAACTTGACAAATATGGGCCTTGTAAATGGTTATAAACTTGACAATTATGGCCTCCTTCAATGGGTATAAACTTGACAAATATGACTTTTGTCAACGGGTTAGAATAGTTGACATTCTGTTTGAAACAAATATATTGTGAGAACCAAGAATATAAGCGTTTTGAAATGGTCATTGTCAACGGGTTAGAATAGTTGACATTCTATTTGAAACAAATATGTTTTAAGAACAAAGAGTGTAAGTATTTTGGAATGACCCTTTTCAATGAGGTTAAAATAGTTGACATTCTATTTGAAACAAATATGTTGTGAGAACCAAGAATATAAGTGTTTTGAAATGACCCTTGTTAACAGGTTAGAATAGTTGCGCATTCATTTGTCAATATGTTTTAAGAATCAAGAGGATAAGTATTTTGAATGATCATTGTCAACTAGTTAGAATATTTGACATTCTATTTGAAACAAATATGTTTTGAGAACCAAGTGCATAAGCATTTTGAAATAACCCTTGTCAACGGGTTAAATAGTTGATATTCTATTTGAAACAAATATGTTTTGAGAACCAAGAGGGTAAATATTTTGGAATGACGCTTGTCAACGAGTTATAATAGTTGTTATTCTATTTGAAACAAATATTTTAAGAACCATGAGTACGTGTTTTAAAATAATTTTGGTTTTGATTATGATATGAAATTGTTTGAGAAACATGAAATATGATGAACATCGGTTTGAAATATTTTTATATCTTATTTATTTGTACTCAATGATTTTATGAGATTCATGAGGAAAAGAAAAATATGTTATATCTCCAATTTTGTGAATTTAAAATATTTGATTCATGAAATTGTATTAACATTCTTTACTAAGCTTTTAACTCACTCCTTATTATTAATCATTTTCAGGTACCATAGACTTTGGCGATGAGTGATTTTGTGGTAGGCATGAATGAAAGTTAAGAACTATTTTGAGTTGGAGTTTGTTGGAAATACTTAAAATTATTGAACTACTTTAATGCTCTGGAATTGAATGATTGCAAATTTTCATTTGAAAGATTTTATGTTGTTAGAATGTTACCTTTTGAGAAAATTAGTTTTGGAAAAAATTATCTTATTGGAAGATTTTGATTTAATGATATTTTGTTATACTTTAGACGATTTTATGTCATTTAAAGATTTTGATTTTACGAAATTAGTTTAATTTTCTTGTAAGCATATTAAGGACAAGCAAGATTCATAAGCAGAAATTTTGAATGTGTCATTTACATATGGGGTTTTAAAACCCTATATGTGAATGGATAATAATATCTTTGGTCCAGAGTTTGGGATGTTACAAACAACCATATTTTGTAATCAAGAAAGCTGTCATGTGAGTGTTTGATTACTTCTACCTTTTGTAATTAACTGTAATGCAGCCCTTTTTTATACATTTGTTTATTGTGATCTTTTCTTCTTTTGAATTTACTACATGTGGCGACATATTTACATCATCATAGAAGCGCGTAGTAGATATTCGATACATTATAATCTTTTTCTATATATCCTCCCAACATAAGTGGTATTTGACAAGAGCCAACCAAGTTTTAAAGTTTCATAATGTCAAATTACAAAGAGCGAATGGCATCCACGAAAGAAAGAACCACGACACCTGAGGCCTACCAAAATCCGTCACGGTATTTTCATGGCAAGAAGCGGCATGAATACAAACCTTGATGTACTCTCGAAATTCATTTAGTGTCGAGCAAACATCAGCTCAGGAAAAATGTTTGGATGGACCATGACACATTATAGAGAATTCAATGAACAAGAAAAAAAACGAGGACAAGCTTCGTATACAAGTATATGAAAAAGTTAATTATCAAATGAATTCCTAAAATTAAGACAAAGAGAAGATATTGCCCATCATAAAGATGATGCAACTTTATTTAGAAAATTTTATAAATAAAGTCAATTACCAATAAACTATCCAAATGACTTGTTACATAGAATTGATGTAATACAATCATATTACAAGAACAAAAAATTCAACTGCGGCGTCGTTCCAGCCATTCAGCCCAGTTCCCAAAGCACAATGCGGAGCTTGCTAATGTTAGACTGTGGCAGCCACATACATTATCAATAAGCTCAACTTTGTATAGAGAAGTAAACACATACATACATGTAATTGGAATCTAATAGTAAGTATTGCATTATTGCTAAATATACCGTCGAGAAAAACCAAGACTAATACTTGGCCAAAAATTACTAGAGTGGCTTGATTGAAGCCTATCAAGTGGTAATTACGAATAAAAACATATATACACACTGAAAACCATCCGGCGGGGTAGAGGGGAGTTCAGACACCTTTTGGCTGACATATATGAATTCCACCCGCTATCCTGAAATAATTTGATAACCAATATATTGAGGGGTACAACAAAATGAGTAAATTAAGGGATCCAAAAAAGTAGATAGGTGATGGTAGTTACCGCGTCAAACCCCAAAAAGAAACTTCGATTCCGCGGAACAGGAACTGATCCTGTAATGAGGTAGCCCGGGTAGACGGAATAGACAAAATTCGTACATCTACCAAATTTAGTAGCTCATGAAGTCCAAAGATCTCTGGTGTGAGATGGATACATAGTTGCATAAGCCATGGCATCGCGCCTTTCAATATATTCAACAAGACTAATCCGCTCAACCCAGTTGAAGTTTTTGAGTCTGAAACCCGTTTGCGAGATACATGCATTTCCTTTCCCGGATATGATCCAGCCCTTAGTCGAGAGTCAGCAATTTTAGTAGCTTCTCGAAATGGGCATACGGGATCACAATCCCCTAGCCTACGGCTTCAATGTCAATTAGAAAGGTGCGGAAATTAGAAAGGATTTCGATCCAATTTTGCATGTCGTCCTTTTATGTCCGACTTACGAGATATGGGGCGAGCTCGTAGCGAGGGATGGAATGCTAGACTCGTTTGATGCCTTGAGGTACAAGGATTTAAGACTACTATGTAACTTGGCAATGGAGTTTGAAAACTCAACCCCTTCTACCAGCTCACATCTTCCTTCTATTTTCAGCTTCTCAAGACAAGTTAACTTGCTTAGATTGTTAGAATCCAGCCCGGTTGGGGTATACGATAGAATTTGAATTTTGGGCCAAGTATCAATTTTCAATGGATACGTCTTCTTCTTGCTCCTCAATGTAAAGATATCTCATGTTTGTAATCTTCCAAATGACATCGGCTTTCGTTTAAGATTATTTATATCAAAATGCAAATTCCTTAAGTTGCCCTATAGATAGTGGAAGCATTTTTGATCAGGTATGTCTTAATCCGAAATTGCCTTAAATGTATCAGTTCCCCAATTACACTTGGTACATTTTCGATTCCTAGACCTTCCAAATCTAGCACTCTAAGCACTTTGAAGCATTTGGTAATGAAATCTAGTTGTGATATTCGACAAATTCCCCCCAAATTGAAAAATAAGAGAGCAGTATGGAGTGGAGTAGTGTTCAATGGGCATGCCTCTGAAAGTCGAGAATAAATACTTTGTCGACCCAGGGATTTTGATGAAATATAGAGAAGAAGAACTATGGAGGAAGAGATGAGGATCTACTACAATATTAGTGCCAATGAGATTGTGCTCTTTTGCCTTTCAATAGCCAACTCTCGTATGAAGTCATAGACCCCGTCATTCCGCAACACATTACTTGCTTTCGTTCGCCACTTGAATCAAGTTTCTATTGATTAACTCGTTCAAGTAAATCTCAGTCGTGTCTTTCATGCTTTGTCGATCTTGCTCCAACACAAAACCTTCAACAATCCACAAAAGGAGTAGTTTTCTTGTGGAGATGACATGAGAAATCTTAGGAAGGCTCGAGTGAAGAAAGCATGAAGCCCCGGTGGGGGCAAATCTCAGTGTAGCTCAAGTTCGATCTTATCATTACTCCCGTTTGGGAGCCTTCTTTAACAAGGTATGCACTCATGTTATCATGTACCTTCTTCCATTCTATATGTGACATATTTTAGATACAGGACCTCCCGATGTCACGATTGCCAGCGGTGGCCGTTACATTTATCAACCATCTTTTCCCCGAGTTCCTTGAATACGGTAAATAGCTCTCGGCATCGATATCAGGAAAGCCTTCGAAGGAACAAGTCCACGGCTCTTTTGTTTGGAAAGAAGTCGCATTTCATGAGAATAGAATGAACATCTACATGTGAAGCTACTTCCTTATATCGGGTTGTGGCAGTGATACCACTTTGCCCTTGCCCCGTCGGGAACACTTCCGACAATCGGGGTCATTCTTGCTCAGCTCAAGACAACTCCAATCGGAAGGGCTCCATACATCATCGGAACTATCAAATATCTGCTTTGTTATCCTTCGGATGTTCATGAAGGAAAGCCCCGACTAGTGCTCTTGCAATTTCTCCATCATCTCTACTTGCTCTTTTGTGGATTAATGCGGATCTATTTGATAATTTGCATATAAACGTCCTAGTGCAATCTTGGGACACATAAGCCCAAGCACGACAATGCGGAAAGTGTTTGAGAACTTGTGTATGATTATAGACTTTTTTAGCAAGGGTTGTTTTGCGATGCCACCCCATTCCCTTCTGGGAAATCTGCAGCGAGCGTCTTTAGTGCGCACCGATCAATTTGGTTCACAGAAAACATCAAGCTGTTTTTCGAGGCCCACAACAACATGTTCTTAGAAGCGCGAGAGTGGGCCGTCTCCAGTCCCTACGACATACGAATTTGAGCGGCTACGTGCTTTCGTTCATTCCCGATATTTTTATTCAGTGCTTCCCGATACATTTGAAATGTCTTGAAGCCGTTGGATAGCTTCAACTTTCTTGCCAACCTTATAGCGGTTTGTCCAACTTTTTGAAGGCTTGCGGCTCGGAAAAAGTGCGTCCTCAATGGTAGGCGACCGGGATGAACATGTCTATGATGTCACCGACCTCATAAACAGCTTCGGATCACCGAAGCCCGATTACGCACTCTAGAATCTTCTTCTTGCTTCTTATGCGCCTCTTCAAACCTTTGCATCGCCCTTAGATCTTAGTGAAGCACATGGAAGCTTGTCGCGCCGCGACCTTGAAGAAACTTGCTTCTTGAATTAGCATCTCACCGATCCTCGGCAATGAGGAAACAAGAGCCTACATGCCATTAATGTAAATGCTCTAGCTCTCAGCTACAGCAAAGGTAACACTTTGATACTAACTCGGAGATTCCTTCAAACACCTTGCCCACGCAATAACTTGTTCTTTGTTATTCCAATAATGCATGCAGGGAATTAGAAAAATTATGCAGAATGTTTGAAATTCCCTTCAATCGAAGGATGTGAAAGTGAAAAAGTATTTTATCATGTAAACGACAGAGAAAAGCATAGGCTAGCTGGACTTAATTTCGATCAGCAATCACTCATGATAATTAATATAAGTATCTGACCACCCACCCATGAAGCCACCACTAGCCACATGCTAATTATTACTTTACTTTTAATCATTCTGCCTGCACCTATAATTATATATCTTTTTGAAATAGCTTTTAGAATATAAGTAAAAACATTTAAAAACAACTTAAAAAATATTTTTTGAAAACATATTGTTTTTAATTGTTAGAAAATATAAAACAATTTTATTAGCAAATCCCGATTTTTTTGGGTTAAAAAAAATAAAAAAATATTCTAAAAATAGCTTATCATATCTAGTTTATATAATAAAACCCTCAAAGTTTCAAAAAGAAAATGCCTAAGAAGGGAAAGGGTCTCAAGTTCGAATCCAAGAAATAATTTATTATATTATAATTAAAGTGTTTAATTATAAAAAAAATTATTTTAAAAATAATTGTTTTAAGTAATAATTGTAAAAAAAAAGCCATCATCCTTTGGTCAATAAGATCTAATTCAATTGGTTAAGAGCTTGAACATATATAAGCTAGGTATAGGAAGGTGAGGGGTCTAGATTTGAGTCCCGGACAAATTTGTGAAAAAGGAGATTACTACAATACCCCCAACAATCTAACAAAAAAAAGCCCTCATCCTCCAACAATCTAGAATTCTCTGATTTCGTTTTTATGGGAATCACTACAATACCCCCACTGCTTTATCCTTTTTTGTTTTCCGAGGTAACCATTTTTTCCAAGATGCCCTTGAAAAAGGAAAGGCCGAGGCGCCCGTTCCTTTCTTTTTTATAAAATATAGTTTGCCTTTTGTAAAAATTAAATTTCGATCGGTGACTCGATAGACATATCTTCTATAAATTTGGTGTCATTAATAATCATCTTCATCGTGTCACGCAATGATCCTTTCACAATCATAATACAAAAGGGCCGCGGCTTTATCGGTGTAGGTAGAGGGGTATTTTTGTAATTTTATAATATCTAAGGTTTTTTTTAAAGAGACCCACATTAGTCTTCAAAACTAATGTTTTAAACTTCCTTAATTAGGGAAATCAGACTTCCCAGTTCTAAAATCCATAATACTTAATCTTTTTTGGCGAGACAATCCACAATTCTATTTGCTTTTTTAGATAGTGACAACAATGATATACATTTAGCTCTTGAGACATCTTCCAGATATCCTCCATTAATCAAAATGATAGAATAAGGAATACTAATCATTTTATTAAAAGAATCTATAACTATTTTGGAATCACCTTCAATCTCTAAATTTGAATAATCATTAATCTTGGTAGCTAATATCTCATCCTGGGGGAATCTACCTCATTTTGCTACACTCAAACACACGTGATTTATATTTATTATTGTTTTATATAATCGTGAGTCTCAATTTTGAACGTGATCCCATTTCTAAACTCCTCATACATTCACAAAGAATAGTGAATAACAGTACCATAGACCCACACCCGACTCGATGCGATGTGACCGTACATATGAAATGCAAATATGTCATTTCATGTTATGTCATGTTACATGCATAATGAGAGCTATATGCAACATTATCAATACATGGACAATTTTTTTTTTCTACATATAATTCACATCCATCAACAATCCATATTATATATATATATATATATATATATATATATATATATATATATATATATATATATATATATATATCAACACAATATTTTCACACTCAGCATGTTATTTGATTTAAGCAATAACACACAAATGACCCCAATTTCAGACCCACAAAACAGGACACCTCACGGTCTCTTCACAGACATGAAACATTTTTAGTTTCATTCATCTACAAATCATTGTATCACCAAAACATGCAACAAAACCCGAAAACATCAGTCTCGGGATCAAAATCAACTCTCAACATTGTCTGAAACCAGTCCAAAAATTTCCAATATTCATTCCCAAAATTTTGGGACTAAAACCCATGGTCAGTTTCGGCCCCGAAGAACACACATGCCATTAAATAGCTTTTAGGCTAAAAATAATCAAAATAGGAAAATTTCTTACCTCACGGAGTTTAACGAAACTCTTAGATTTTGGTACACATGCGTAGCCCTTGTCGCTTTGACCAACTTTACCTTTTGCTCCGATGAAAACCTATGATCTGATTTCTGTAAATCTTAAAAAGAAGCTAAAGCTTCTTTCTTTAAAATCCTTTTCTCTCTCATCTCACGCACACTCCCGTCTCCTCCTTTCTTTGTTTTTTTTTCTTTTGTTTGCTCCACATCAATTTCTCCTCTTTTCATTTTTCTCTTCTCTTATCTCTTTTCTTTCCTTATTCTATTTTTCTTCTCATCTCATTTACTCCTTTGGATCACCCTCACTAGTAGAAATCAAGTGGGAGAAACTTCCCCCACCTGCCCTCTTTGCCAATTGTCATCACCATATTTATTGCATCATATAACACATGGCTCAATGTAAGCCATGTATTTCAAGTATACCACATGGCTTTGTCATGTGTCACTCCATTGGGGTGCCATATGACATCATATGATAATGACATGTGTCACCCGACGACCTATACCTCGAAAAACGTGAAATACTGATTGTCTCGTAATTCAACGAAATTCGACATGGTAGCTAGATTTTGCGAGACAATTTCAACGGTGAAGTCCATTTCGTTATCCGAGATCTAGAAAAAATTCGGATTTTTGATCGAAATTACCGTTTTACCATTTCTTAAAAAAACTGAATTTTATCGGATTTTACATTTTTAATTATTAGAAAACATAAAACAATTTTATTAGCAAATCCTGACTTCTTTGGTTAAAAAAGAATAAAAAATCGTTCTAAAAATAATCGTTTTAAGCAAACATTGTAAAAAAAGCCCTCATCCTCCAACAATCTGATTTCATTTTTACGGGAAGTGGGCGGCAACCACTAGCACTACAATACTTGCGCTTTATCCTTTTTTTGTTTTCTAGGTAACCATTTTCCAAAGATGCCCTTGAAAAAGAATAAAGACGACAAGCCTGTTAATTCCTTTACTTTTTATAAAGTATGGTTGCCTTTTGTAAAAGATAAGTTTTAAATTAATCAGTGACTCCAATAGACTGCGACATCTAAGGAATAATGCAACAAGATTTTGTAGTAATCTATTATCTTTATAATTAAAAGCATATTATACTTCAATTAATTAATAAAATATATCTTCTTATCAAATGAATGCCAGTATCTTTTATTCCTGCAAAGTCAATAATATTTTCTTCTATAAAAAATTACGTGTCGCGCAATGATCCTTTTAACCATTGGATCACAATAATTTTGTTATAGAACGTGGATCATGAGCATATCTTACGGAGAAAAAGGGGGGTACGGTGTAGGTGGAAGGGTATTTTTGTAATATTACAATATCTAGGGTTTTTTTGGGTAAGACACATAAAAACTAAGAGGACGTATTGCAAAAACATTTGAAAGAGACTCACAATAAATAGTCTTCAAAAATAATGTTTAAAACATCGTTAAGGAAATTTGACTTCCAAGTGCTAGAATCCATAATACTTAAGTATTTCTTAACTAGATAATCTGTAATTCTATTTGCTTCTTTAGATACTTGACAACAATGATATACATTAAACTCTTGAGACAACTTCTAGATATCCTCAATTAATCAAAATGATAGATCAAGGAATAGTGATCATTTTAATAAAAGAATCTATAATTATTTTGGAATCACCTTGATATCTAAATTTGAACTAACCATTAATCTTGGTAGCTAATATCCATCTCTTAAGGTTATGCACTTAACACACAACAATGATTGAGGAATTGCCTAGATTTCTCTGACGAGTCACCTTGATAATACATTGGAATCTTTAATGACCCACCTTACACTTATTTGAGTATTTGAATTTTTAATCCATAATTTAATTTGAAACTATCCTTGAGAAAGGGAATCTAACAAATCCATTTTTCAACAATTCTAAAAACACTGTCCTTCAATTATAAGGAAAGGGCAAATTAAATAATATGGCAAATTTTGAAAAATTATAGTGTCTTTCTCAATAATGAGAAAAGAGTTTGGTTGAGCCTTTTAAGTGTACACCCCACCCCGCTTAGGCGGTTGGGCGTGTGGCATCCTGAAGAAATCCGGCCGTTACCTTTGCGACTAGAAATTCTGTGAAGCGAAGCGGGTATTGCTTAAACCTCATGTAAATTTTTTTCTTTTATTTATAACTTAGGATTTGGTAAAATCTTAGCGTAGCGGAAAAACCGGCGACATGACGGTACGCACATAGTCTAATTCCAAATCCTGTATACATCCAATTTACACTATATCCAAAATTATGGCAACCTGACATACCAACACATTTCCATCATACTAAACTATGTACATACATATGTTCCATATGATTTCAAAGTATGTTCTTACAAAATATTACTAATACCTGGCACTTAAGCGATGTCAGGACCAATCTATAGTGCTCCAGTCTTGCGTGCACATTGCACAGAAAATAGTTTTAAAATACAAAATAATGAGCTAAACGAGCTCAGTGGTATGTGCTTTTTATAAAGGTTTTCTTTTCGGAAGAAACATCTTTAAAATGTAAAAACTCTCTTTTACAATTATTTTCAGAGGCTTTCTTTGCTTTGCTTTAAAAGTTTTCAAAACTTTTCTTTGCTTGCTCGTTTTCACTTGCTTGCTTTAAAAGTTTATGAAACTTTTAATACTTATGAGCTTTGTTTTGCTTTTCTTTAAGCTTGTAAAACTCTTATTTCTTGCTTGCTTAGAAGTTTATAAAACTTCTCATACTTTTCTTTTTCTTACTTGCTTTATCTTGTTTGAGAAAAGTCTCTTAAAACCTTTCACAAACATTTGCTTTAAAAGTTTCTCAAAACTTTTTCATAAAAAACGGGAGCCCAGCTCAATAGCATGCTGAAATAAAACCCACGGAGACTTGGCTCAGCCGATCGTTTGAAATCTAAGCGGGAGCTTGGCTCAATGGTTGCTTTAAAACTCTCGGAAGCAGCGACAGGAACCAATAGTTGATTTTTCAAAAGCTGTATATCATGTTTGTAAAACATCCAACCAATGGAGGCCTATTTTTTGCTTATCATGCCCTAGTGAACCACGGGGGCCTATGCTCCACGTGCGGTGGAAGGACCTTTGTCAGCGTCACCTTTTTCATTTTCCGATGGGCCTTGGTGGAATTGACCTCGTGTCGCCATCACCATGCCCAGTTAGAGCTCATAACCTTATATACCCACAGCCAAATTGCCCGCGGTCTCCTTTAAATGCATGATGTATGTCCTAAGTTTGCCGACCGGGCAAAACTACAATGCATGTATGAAATCCTAACACCACGGAGTGCACGTGCGGGATACCTCCCCCGACCGAGTTGCTTTCTTAAACTAGGGAAGGCCTTGTTTTCCTGACCTTTCATTGCTTGGCTCTTTGTAAAATGGTTTTACACTTTGAAACCATTGCTTGCCCTTTAGCAGAAAAATGGTTTAATTATTCAAAACCATTTGCTTGAATTTGCTTGCTTTCTTCAAAATGGTTTAACTTTTTCAAAAACCATTTACTTACTTGCTACCTTGCTTAATTATGGTTTAATTTAAAACCAATACTTGTTTTCAAAAAATGGTTTAACTCAAAACCATTTGCTTGCTTTTCATCATTGCTTGCTTCTTGAAAATGGTTTGCATTGAAAACCATAAAATAGAGTGTAAACAATTTGTAATAATAATAATAATAATACACTAGTATTTAGAAAAATGAGTTTAGAACACTCACCTCTTTGCTTGTAACCGAGGCACCGTTCCACCCCTTATCCCGCCTTTACTTTAACCTACAACTCAAGCGAATCAGCGATAAATTAATCGTGTAACTTAACGTACTTCCTAGACTTAGTCAAACTCTTCATGTGCTTTTCCAAATTTAAGGTGCTAAGGGTTCTATTCCAACTGGAATTGCAATTCGAACACCGAAACTCAGGATTACGTTGAAACAACCAGTTCTCTATGTCCAAAGCTGATGCAGAATTTTCTTGCACATGGCCCCACTTTGAGTGAATTTTGGGCCCTTAGGATAAAATTAGACGATTCATACTTCTTAAGTTTTGTTCTCCCTTGAAGTCTATTTTTAAGTAGCCATGAATCACTCAAATCGGATAAGAAATGAGAAGTTATGGCGAAATACAAAAACTGGTCGAGAAACGGAAAACGAACAAGTCCTACCGGTGGGACTTAACTTCTACCGGTAGGACTTGGCCAAAAATAGCAAATCAGATGCAATCGGTTCTCTCCTCCAGTCGATTATAATCTCGTTTTATTCTTATTTGATCAATTAACAGCCTCTTCCGCAGTACTAATATATAAAACTAACTGAATCATCGAGAACAACTCGCGCAGTGACGCGAAACTCAGACTAAACCGCCGTTGAAATCATTCTCCCACAAGGTCCCACCAATTCTTTTAAACATGTAATTTGATGATTCCAAGTTTCTTTATCAATTGGGGTTTTACCCACATAACCCCAACAAATCAAAGGCTTCATGTGCTCTTTGCACAAAACCTAGATCAAGGAGAACTAAATCTCCATACCAAGCCCTAGAAATCTAAAATACACTAAGGCAAACACATCAAACACATACCTTGATCTTGCTTTTCTCCTCCTCCGTCTTCCTCTTCTCTTCCTCCTCTTGGCTCTCTTCTTTCCTCACCCAATGTGGAGCCACCAACTGGAGACCAAAATGAGACAATTTGGTTTTAATTCTCCTTTTGTTAAATTAACTCCATAAATTGCAAATAACCCTCATCTTTTAATTATTGCAATTGTAACTTCTTTCAATTTCCACTATATTTATCTCTACACCTTAAATTTTGATTTTCCTTATTCATTTTGCACCAATGACCATTGTACCCCTTAGCTCATACAAATTTCTGGTTTCAAAATTCATCATTTCATATTTTAGTCTCCCAAAAATATTTGAGTGTGACACTTAATTATCTTATACACCCCTACAGTATCATGTATGCACTCTCCGGGACCAGGGTGTTACAAATCCTCCCTCCTTTAAGACATTTAGTCGCAAAGTGAAACTAAACTCGAGCAAAAGGAAGGAACATACCTCTCCGGAAAATAAATGAAGTGCCGATGGCGCATACGGAGCTCTGGCTCCCAAGTAGGCGCCTCCTCCTCCACTTAGTTCTTCCATAAGACTTTAACTAATGAAATCCCGCACCTTCTCAACTTTGTTCTTTGCGATCCACAATGCGCACAGTGTCTCTTCATAGATCAAATTCTCCTTTAGCTGCCAGTGGTTGCTCTCTCGATACATGTGAAGGATCAAGGATATATTTCCTCGACATTGATACATGGAAAGTATCATGAATCCTTGACAACTCTGGGGGTAACTTCAATTTGTAAGCTATTGGCCCCACTTTGATCACGATCTCATAAGGTCCAATATACCTCGGTTTCGCTTGCCTGGAACACAGATCTCTCAACACACCTTTCGAGGTGAAATCTTCAAAAGACTTTATCACTATTTCAAGCGCAGAGTCTCTCTGACCCGGTTGTCGCGCAAGCTTTCTGTCTATCTCTTGCTATCTTTAAGTTATCGCGAACAACTTTCACTTTCTACAGTGATGCGTACTAGTTCGGGGCCTACTATCACCAACCTCATCCCGGCCTGCTTTGGAGTCACATTTCACGCGTAATGCACCTCGAATGGAGCCATATCTATGCGGCTTGATAGAAATTTATTGTTGTAGGCAAACTCCATTAATGCCAAGTGAGTGTCGACTTCCTTTGAATTCCATCCACACAGCTCTTAGCATATCCTCTAGCGTGCGAATAGTAGTCCTCTCACATTGTCCATCTGTCGAGGATGAAATCTTGTGCTAAAATGTGGCGTACCTAGCAGCGCACGTAAACTAGGCCAAAACCTAGATGTGAACTGGGGTCTCGTCGACACTATCGACCTTTGGAACCCCATGAGTCTTACTATCTCATCCACATACAACAGCCTTTTCTAAGAATCTTCAACGTGCTTGGTAGAAAATGGCGGACCGTCAATCGATCTACTATCACCCAAATAGCATCACGTTGCCTCTGAGTCCGTGGAAGACCCGTCACAAAATCCATAGTAATCTTTTCCCATTCCCTGCTTGGAATAGAATGCTTGTATCTTCCCGCGGGCCTCGATGCTACGCCTTCACTGGCGGCGGAGTTAGGCGCACAGAAAGCGAGCTAAGCTATCTGCTCTTGTCCCGTTCCACCGGTAATGTTCTTTTGAAGTTCGCCCATCTTGGTACTACACGGATGCATAGCATCTGTGAGATGGATAATGCTTCTTCCATGATGTCTTTCTTCGGTTCGCCATGCTTGGCACACACATTCTCGACCTTTCACTATCGTACCATCATCCTAATTTGAAACTCTGCTTCTTTCCCTCTATCTCTTCATAAGCAATCATCGTGGATCAGCGGCGCCTGCTAGAATGCGGTCCACTAGGAGCGGGCTAACATGAAATGTGGCTAGCAAGGCTCAAGGAATCCTCAGCCTCAATATCACCCCTAAGCTCTCGAGATCCTGCCAATAGTGGAAGATAACTGATCTCATGAGACAAAGAACTCTCACGGTCGCTACTTTCGAGGCATACGCTCTGACGTTAGCTTTTCCTGGATGGTACTCGATAGTACAGTCGTAGTCCTTAATCAACTCAAGCCATCTTCTTTGCCTCAGGTTTAACTCTTTTTGGGTGAAAATATATTGAAGACTTTTATGATCTGTAAAGATCCTACAATGAACACCATATAAATAATGTCTCCATATTTTCAGTGCAAACACATTAGCTATGACTCTAAGTCGTGTCGAGATGATCTCCTCATGCTTCTTTAGGCATATAGGCATATGCAATCATACATCATTTTGCATTAAAACACAACCAAGGCCTTGCCTGGAAGCATCACTATAAACCACAAATCCATCTCTTCCATTGGGTAAAGCTAGAACTGGAGCTGAAGTCACCCATCTTTCCAACTCCTCAAACTCTTCGGTCGTGCTTCTACCCAATCATACTTAACATCTTTTCACTACCTTGGTCGTGGGCTGCCATTCGAGAACCCTCAACAAACTTCCCAGAATACTCCCGCTTAAACCAAGGAAACTTCCGACCGACACATTCTTTGGTGGTTTCAATTTACCACTCAAGTTTCTATTTTCTGCATCCACACTCACCCTCACGAAATTATACGACTACAGGAATGCCACTGGCCGAGCCAAAACCTACACTGGCTTCAACTCTTTCGCATATAACCTGCCTCCCTTAGGTCTGTAATACAACTCGTGCTCAATGTTCCTCTGAACTACCTGAATACACTAAGATATCATCAATAAAAACTATGACGAACCTATCCAGATACGGCTGGAATACTCAGTTCATCAAATCCATAAACGCTGCCGGAGCATTAGTCAAACCAAATGGCATCACCAGAAACTCATAATGCCCGTGAGCGCCATTCCCGAATGCGCTTTAGGTACATCACTCTCCGAACTCCTCAATCGATGATACCTCGACCAAGTCTATCTTGGAGTATACTTGAGATCCTCGAGTTGATCAAATAACTCATCAATTCTAGGGAGTGGATACTGAATAAGGGATGGTAACTCGCTCAATCGTCAGAATCTATAAGCAATCAGAACTCCATCTTTCTTTTTTTTTTCTTCACAAAGAGAACTGAGCTCCCCATGGGGATGGCGCTCCTGGGCCTACTAAATCCCTTTACTCAACAATTCTTCTAACTCGAGCCTTAAGTTCCTTAACTCGCCTCGGAGCCACTCCTATAAGGACGAATGGAAATGGGCCTCACCCCCGGAATTAAATCAACGTGAACCTAATTTCTTCGAGGTAATCCCGCAATATCATCCGGGGAACACATCCGGGAACTCTAACAACTCGAATCTCATCCAATATAGTCCCCTCCTTCCCTCGTCACCCACATAAGCTGGGATAACCCCGACAACCTTTACGCAACATTTTCTGTGGCCGCTACGGCGAGATCATACAAGAAGATAACTCTATGTAATCCTCCTAACTTTACCTCCAATTTCCCCAGAATTGCTCAAATTCTTTACTTTTATAACAATCTATTGTGGCTCTATGGCGAGATAGCCAATCCATACCGAGAACCACATCGAAATCCCTCATATCTAAAGCTACAAGATCCACTGGGAACTCTTGTTCCTCAATCAGAACTCTACTATCTCGGACTACCTGGTCATGAGTAATGGATCCACCGAAAGGAAACTCTCATACGACCCTCTAATGGTTGGGTCTCTATCTGGAAACGATCTAAGAATGGCTTGGATGCAAATGAATGCGTAGCTCCTGGGTCTACTAAGGTATATGCATCATGATCAAGAATAGAAATAATACCCGTGACCACATCTGGAGTTTGATCCGCATCTTTACAGTCACAAAGATATACTCCGCCCGAGCGGGCCTGTCTCAGATCCCCCGGGCACTCGCTCTACCTTCTTCCTAATTCCGCCCACCTCTACCGCGGGCCGCCGCCCTCGCCCGGGAAGCCTCTCCCGTCGAACACTTTTGTGTGTGCTCATCTCCTGCACTGGGTAGCTAGGATCAAGCACGATGTCTCCGCACCAATCAACTGAGGACACTCCCTAATAAATGGCCTTCTTGGCCACAGTGGAAACACCTCGTACTGAATCTCCTGCACTCCCCATGGTGTCGCTTCTGACACATATGACAAACGGGAGGAATACTCTGGGTGTCACTGCTAGCAACTGGGGGCCTCACTGATCCCTGAATAGAGATAGCTCCTCGACTTGCACCTCGGCCTCTATAACCTCTGCTCTTGCTTTTCTTCTCAGATCATTCCCGAGCCATGGGGACGTGCCCGGTGCACTCCTCTTTACTCTTTACTTTCCTACCTACTCCGATATACGGCCGAAGATTTCATTAACTCTCGTGAGCGGCCTCAACTAAGTCCCCAACCCATTCTCGAGGAACCACCGATAAATGCACTCTAATTCGTGGCCAGAAGTCCCGATATAAACTCTCTTGCATTTCAGATTCCCCCATCTCGGCAATGTATGGAACCAATCTAACTGGGCCCGAGAATTTCTTCTCATGTTCGATAATCGACATGTTCTTCCTGCTCTAACTCAAGAACTCTCAATTTTGGAATCTCATGACTCGAGGAAAGAATCACAAGGAATTCGTTGAATCGTCCCACGTTATTCCATCGTGATACCTTCTTCTACAAGATCCCACCAATCTTTAGCCCCGTCTTCCATCGTAAAAACTGAAAACAAGACTTTGCTCATCCGTGCAGCCCATAACTCCATAAATCTTGTTTACTTGGTCTAGCCATAACCAGCTGCTTCTGGATCACCACTTCCACCTTCATATGGTCGCGCCCAATCCCTCAGACTCTATCTACCTTGCCTTCCATAACCCCTCTAGGTGGCGTGGAGGTCAGCGACCGACGTGTCGCTATGTAGCTACTATCCGTGCAACTGCGGCCACCCAAGCCTCGCCGTGAAACATTCCCGGCACTTGAGCTCCTTCCGTGGCGTTGCATGGTCCACTCGACTCCGCGTCGGGAGGTCGATTCATAGATGCGGTAGTGGAACCTACGCGGCTCGCCCTCTCAGTACATCGGGAAGCCCGTAAACCGCCGAAACTACTCTCCTAGGACGAATTTCTACGCCCCCTTTCCCGACATATTGTCAGACTACCAAAAATATCAACTGCTTAATACTTTGAATCACTTGATATGTATGTACTCTAAGTTGGAACATGCCTGGGCTGCCATAACTTATGCTCTGATACCACCCTGCGTGGTATCATCTTTCCTTAAGTCCTAGGTCGCAGACATACAACCCGCTCCTCGATACTACACCTCGACACACCCCCACCCCTTCCACGGGGTGTCGGGCGTGCCGCCACTCCACAGCAAATCCCCAAATTGCCACTTTAACGACTAGAAATTCTGCGGAAGCGGCCGTGCATTGCTTGCTTAAACCTCCTATAAAATTTTTTTTTCTTTTATTTATAACTTAGGATTCGTAAAATCTTAGCAGCGGAAAATCCTCGCAAAGATGACGGGCCGCATTACAGTCTAATTCCAAATCCTATATACATCCAATTTACACTATATCCAAAATATGGCAACCAGCATACCAACACATTTCCATCATACTAAACTATGTACATACATATGTTCCATATACAATTTCAAAGTATGTTCTTACAAAATATTACTAATACACAGCAGACTTAAACTGATGTCAGGACCAATCCTATAGTGCTCCAAATGGCCTTTCCTATGCACTGCACTGAAAATAGTTTTTAAAATACAAAGAATGAGCTAAACGAGCTCAAGCAGAGTGCGTATGCTTTATAAAAGGTTTTTCTTTTTCCGAAAACATCTTTAAAATGTAAAACTCTCTTTTACAATTATTTTCCGTATTTCTTTGCTTTGCTTGCTTGAAAGTTTTCAAAACTTTTCTTTGCTTGCTTCTTTTTCACTTGCTTGCTTTTAAAAGTTTATGAAACTTTTAATACTTGCTTGAGCTTTGTTTTGCTTTTCTTTAAAAGCTTGTAAAACTCTTATTTCTTGCTTGCTTAGAAGTTTATAAAACTTCTCATACTTTTTCTTTCTTGCTTGCTTTATCTTGTTTGAAAAGTCTCTAAAACCTTTCACAAACCTTTGCTTTAAAAGTTTCTCAAAACTTTTTCATAAAAACGGGAGCTTGGCTCAACCGCATGCTTTGAAAATAAACCCACTCTGAGTTCGCTCAACCGGACGTTTGAAATCTAAACGGAGCCGCTCAACCGCTTGCTTTAAAACTCCAAGCCTTGGCGATCGGGAACCAATGGTTGGATTTTTCAAAACTCAGATATCATGTTTGTAAAACATCAACCAATTGAGCCTATTTTCGCTTTTATCATGCCCCAGTGAACACGGAACCTATGCTCCACCGCCGGTGGAAGGACCTGGTCCGCTACCTTTTCATTTTCCGATGAATATGGTGGAATTGACCTCGTGTCGCCATCACTCATACTTAGTTAGAGCTCATAACCTTATATACCCCAGACGCGCTACTCGCCTCCTTTAAATGCATGATGTATGTCCTAAGTTTGCCGACCGTGCAAACTACAATGCATGTATGAAATCCTAACACCACCGCACGACGGATACCTCCGACCTGGGCTGCTTCTTAAACTAGGGGCGCCTTGTTTTCACAACCTTCATTGCTTGCTTGCTTGTTTATTTCCTTTGTAAAATGGTTTTACACTTTGAAACCATTTGCTTGTTTATTGCTTGAAAATGGTTTAATTATTCAAAACCATTCGCTTAGCTTTACTAGCTTTCTTCAAAATGGTTTAACTTTTCAAAACCATTTACTTACTTGCTTGCTTGCTTAATTATGGTTTGAAGAATTTAAAACCAATACTTGTTTTCAAAATGGTTTAACTCCAAAAACCATTTGCTTGCTTTTTCATCTCTTATCAGTTGTTTGAAAATGGTTTGCATTGGTAACCATAAAATACCAGTGTAAAGCAATTTTGTAATACACACACACTAGTATTTAGAAAATGAGTTTAGAACACTCACCTCTTTGCTCGTTTAACTTGAGCAATCGTCCCACACTTATCCCGCCTTTACTTTAACCTATAACTCAAACGACATTTACTTAATAAATTAATCACAGAATTTAACGTACTCTCAGACTTAGTCAAACTTCATACTCTTTAAATTTAAGGTGCTAAGGGTTCTATTCCAACTGGAATTACCTAATTCGGAGCAATCAAACTCAAGTTACGTCAAACAACCCGACTACTCTATGTCCAAAGCTGATGCAGGAATTCTTGCACATGGCCCCACTTTGAGTGAATTTTTGGGGCCACTCTAGATGTAAGAATTAGACGATTCATACTCTTAAAGTTTTTTTTCTCCTTGAAGTCTATTTTACGAGCCACTTGAACTACTCAAATCGATAAGAAATATGGGTTATACGAAATACAAAAACTGGTCGAAACAGAAAACCAGAACAAGTCCTACCGGTAGGACTTAACTTCTACTCTAGGACTTGGCCAAAAATGACTTGTAATCAAAGTCCTACCGGTAGGACTTCCTATTGTACTCCGGCAGAGTTACTTAAATGCCCGTGATTTTGTTATTTCTCCCACTACGCCAATTCACTCCATATAACTTCTATAATTCATAATACTCAAAACGAACTTGGAAATCATCTAAAACACCCAATAACATGTGAATTGGTGTTTTGGAAACTCAGTGAAACCCAAAACCTTAGGTGAAAAATCCAAGAACACTACCTAAGGTCCATACCAATCTTTTTAAAACATCATGTAATTTGATGGATCAAGTTTCTTTACATCAATTGGGGTTTTACCCACATAACCCCAACAAATCAAAGGCTTCATGTGCTCTTTGCACAAAACCTAGATCAAAGGAGAACTAATGTCCATACCCAAGCCCTAGAAATCTAAAATACACTAAGGCAAGCACATCAAACACATACCTTGATCTTGCTCTTCTCCTCCTCCGTCTTCCTCTTCTCTTCCTCCTCTTGGCTCTCTTCTTTCCTCACCAATCGTGGAGCCCTAACTTTGGAGACCAAAATGAGACAATTTTGGTTTTTAATTCTCCTTTTGTTAAATTAACTTTCCATAAATTGCAAATAACCCTCATCTTTTAATTATTGCAATTGTAACTTCTTCAATTTCCACTATGGCCCATCTCTACACCTTAAATTTTGATTTTTCATATTCATTTGCATAATGACCATTGTACCCTTAAGCTCATACAAATTTCTGGTTTCCAAAATTCATCATTTCATATTTTAGTCTCCAAAATATTTCAAAGGTGACATTCTAGTGCTCTTATACACTCTTACAAAAGATCATGTATCACTTCCCGACGGTGTTACATAAATACTACTTGATTTATGTGGTTCTGTAAGACCCAGAAATTCCACCGAAAATGGCAAAATCGTACTGGAGCAACGAAATCGTAATTCTGTGAATTCAAATCAATTTCAAGCAAAATCCACTCTATTCTCTAGATCTCAGATGAGGAAACGGATTTCACCGTTGGAATCGTCTCGAAAAATCTAGTTAGCATGTAAAATTTTGTAATATTCCGAGACAATCGGAGTTGGCACGTCTCTAGATCTCTTATTTTTTCATTCTAATTATTTTATTTTTTCTTTTATTTCCAGCAGTTAGAAAATTAAAAATATATATATATACCTTTTTTTTTTTTCATTTCCATAATACCTAAATAAATTATAAAAATTTATTTTACTTATTTCAATTTACTACTTGTAAAATCATAGAAAATTATTTTCTCCTCATTTTTTTTTTCATTTCTCCCAATTACTGGAAGACAAGCAAAATACACACCTATTTTATTTATTTTGTTCCAGCCACTGGTAAACACAAAAAATACATGTATGCATATATATATATATATATATATATATATATATATATATATATATATATATATATATATATATATATATATATATATATATATATATATATATATTTTTCATCATTTTTTTTTCCAATAAACCAAATAAATTATTAAAATTTTATTTTATTTCTTTTTTGTTCTGGGGCTTACACATCAGAAAACTCCAAAATTTTCCACACTTCATCCTATGCTATCAAACTAAGCATATAACTCATATAAAATTCCCTCTAATCACATAACACCCTAACAATTCATGTTATGCACAACCAAGCATGCAAGCACACTTCACAAAAAATCCAATCACACAAAACACACCAACACATGCATTGCGTTGTCTTAGTTTCGTCCTCGTGATCTAGGCAACTCATACCGAACTCAACATCAAACCACCTGGCGGTGATGGATTCACCCAACCCGAGCTCCCTAGGTAGTCGATAATCTAAGCTCCGATACTCGTCGTGACGCCCCAAACCTCGGGGGGGTCCGCTGATCAGCCGCCAACCCGGGCTGGAATAGCAAGTGGAGGCTCCGTTACCCGACGCCACTTTAGAAAAATTCTGGGGCAAAGTCTCTTTGTACCTGGGAGCTCTACCCAAATACAAAACTCCGTATATCCCGTCCCAAACAAAGGCAATATAATCCAATCACATGAGTAATACGCCACTTGGGCCCATAAACAATACTCAATATACATACCAACTATGAATCCAACTATATACCCAATAGTTACAAGAGTTCAATTGTTTTACTCTCATACAACATATATTAAAATACTCAAATTCTAATACATGTAAATATCGTCAAAGCCAAAGCCATAATCTGGCTTTTCTTCGAATCTCAAATTCTAGACGAGCCGTCCTCGCACGCCCCCATCTCGTAAAATAAAGGGGTCCCATCGACGGGTGAGCTAATGCTCAGTAGTGGAACTGCCCTGGCTGGCCACTCCTCCACCTAAGCCAGCAGCATTGTAATGTTCCAAATTAAAACACACATTCAAGCAAATGCATGATCCTACTTGGAATGTCTACATGACTAACCTCGCATCCCAAGTCCCGATCGACTCCTCACACTCGCCTAAGCCTCGTATGACTATTATGTTCTATCAGACTACCCTCCGATGTTATAAATTGTGGACCATCTCCGATGTTGCATTCAGTGGACTACCCCTCCGATGTATATTTAATCAGGTCGCTCCAACATTGATATTTTAAGTAATGGACTACCCTCCATCATTTCTAGTTTTAGAAACCCTCCGAACCATTTTCTTAGATCAGTTCCCCATGCACTAACTCCTATAGTCCTAGATGTTCCAAAGGCATATGGAATGCATGTATGTCATTTCCAATACGCCTAATTCACGTAAATATATAAACATGCATATATTTACAAACATTCAATTCACACAAATATGTCATGTAAATCTGCCCACATTTCCACATCAAAATTAGCTCACTTGGGCTAATGATCAAACACGAGAAATTTAATTTAAATCACTCGACCAAACACGTATTTTCACAAAAATATATTTTCGTGATCACTGTTTCGGGAACAGTAAAACCCTAGGTTACTATTCCTTTCTCAAAGTTAAATTCATCTGGCTCACTTGTGAACCCGGCTCTTACTACTTATTTCACTACGCAAACTAATACACGATCAACACATAAATACACAACTAAGTCTCACTAACTCAGCCATGGATAGTCATCACGGATCGCCCGCTTTGGGTTTCAAAATCATATCAATTCGATCCCAAGGTTTGGGATCGATCAAACGGCCGTTCAAGGCCTCAACCAACCGAAACATTTACATGGTACTTAAACGAAGAATAAAACCTGCGTAGGAGAAACCCTACCCTGGAGTTTGATAAAAAACTCCCTAAATCTGGTACCACGCGAAGCCCTCTCTGCTGTGAGAGCGCTCTCCTTCTTGTCCCGAAGACGCGACGATCGGATCGTCCGTAGATTTCTGTAGAGAGAGAAGTCAGCTTCATTCTCTCTAAATCTAAGCAACTCCACACTGACCAAAAATTTTCCCTCCTCTCACGCTTTTGCCTCTTTAACATTTGGGTAAGAGAACTATTTATCATTTTGTCATTTAGTGACTTAAACTTTCCAAAACACCAAGTATGTCCCTCTTTCCCAAGACATTCGCACTATCTCGCCATCCATTTTCATCATTTCTACTCATACCACTTATGGAACATGAGTACTTGTGATATGTGACTTTTGTCTCATCAAATTGCTTTATTTAATAATCTCGAACTGGGCGATGCTCGTAAAACGCGCCTCACCCGACCGTCTCGAAATTCTACAAAATTTTACGTGCTAGCCGTATTTCGCGAGACGATTCCAATCTGTAATCTATTTGAATATCCGAGATCTAGAGAATAAATTTGATTTTTAACCGAAATTACACTCAGAATCTAAATTACGATTTTGCCCTTATTCCATAAATTGGAATTTCTCGGGTCTTACATTCTAGGAGGTATTCTCCTGATGAGTATGTGATTCTAACAGATGATGAAGAACCTGAGTGCTTTACAGAGGCCATGGACAGTGAAGAAAAGAAAAAGTGGTTGGATGCAATGAAGGATGAGATGAAATCCTTACATGATAATCACACTTTTGATTTAGTGAAGGTCAAAGGTAGAGTGAGGGCCTTGATACGCTTGGACTATAGGGTGAAGCATGAAAGTAATACTATGTCCCGAGGTATAAAGCCGATTAGTGGGTGAAGGGCTTAGTTTCAAAGGAAGGGGTGTTGATTTAATGAGATTTTCTCCCGTGGTAAAAATGTCATCCATTAGAACTCGTGTTGAGTTTGGTTGCTACTCTTGATTTGGAGGTATAAATGGATGTGAAAACCGCTTCTCATGGTGATTTGGAAGAAGAGATCTATATAAGCAACCCGAAGGGGGCTCTATGTCAAGGAAAGAAGACTATGTGTGTAGGGCTTAAAAAGAGCCTATATGGTTTGAAGCAGTTCGGTGCTGGTACAAGAAGTTTGAGTCTATTATGGGTGAGCAAGGCTACATGAAGACTATCGACCATTGTGTCTTTTGCTCTAAAGTTTTCTAATGATGACTTCATTATCCCGTTATTATATGTTGATGACATGCTTATTGTCGGAAAAATGTTTCCATGATTGACAGGTTAAAGATAATTGGGAAAGTCATTTGCCAGCGGTGGTTATTATAATGCTGCAAACTGTATTCTGAGGCACCATCCATGCATGCAGCGAGGTGCTGTGGCCGCACAAGAGACATCAAGATTAAAAAGAGTGCTTTCGCAAGAGATTCCACATGGAAAAGGCCAAGGTGGTAAGCACTCCTCTTGCTACTCATTTTAAGCTAAGTTCTAAACAAAGTCCATCAAATGAAGATGAGAAATTATATATGCAACGGGTTCCTTATGCATCTGCGGTGGGAAGTTTGATGTATGCAATGGTGTGCACAAGACTGATATAGTACATACTGCTGGTACGGTCAGAGATTTTTGTCAAACCTGTGCAGAGAGCATTGGAATGCTGTAAAATGGATTTGAGGTATCTTTGAGGTAATCGTTAATGTGGATGCTTTGTTTTGGTGATGATAGTTTCACGTGGTGGACACGTACTTATATGGTCTGAGACATTGATTCCGTGAACCACTTCTCGGTTATATGATTAAATTCAGTAGTGTGAGCCGTGGATCATAAAATCTGTGTCAGAGGTGTGTAGCTTGTCTACACAGAGGCAGGAATTTATTATTATCAAGCATGCAAAGAATTGCAGGGTGAAGAAATTTTGCAGAGCTTTTTGGTGTTGTTCAAGATAACATCTACTATTTGTGGATAGTCAGAGTGCTATTTATCTTGGTAAGAACTCAACCTTTCATTCAAGGTCTAAGCACATTGACATGAGGTATCATTGGATACGGGATGCTTTGGATGCTAAGTTGTTGGAGCTGGCTAAAATTCATACTGATGATAATGGTGCTGATATGATGACTAAGGCATTACCAAGAGGGAAGTTTGAAGTTTGTTGTGAGATCGCCGGTTTGGTGGTCATCTCCACATAGTTGTGAGGGGAGGATCATTGGTTTTAAGCCCCTTCCTATGTGGAGTAAAGCCCAACATTGTGAGGGCCTACCTGCCTCACTTATTTAAGTGGGAGAGGGGGTCAGATTAGGGGCACAAGAGAGTGTGCTTCATTTCAGAGAAATATAGCAAAGAAAAGAGAGAGGAGGAAAAGAAAAGCTTTGTGATTTTCGCACATCCACCAGGGACTGTCAGATTACAAATCTGTAGATCTGCTCACCGTTGGATCGGGCTGATTTTTGGACAACAGGTTCGGAAAACATGATACTTCATTCTGTACCTAGCTTGATCACGATACGATATCCGAGCAGGAGATAAGTGCTTTGGAGTTTATATTCTCATTGGGCCTTTTTCTTCTTATTTTGCATTGAAGCATCAGTGTTTGATTCTAGATTGTTGGCTATAGCACATTTTTGGTAAATTTATTGGAAACTCTCTTGCACTCTATTGATCATAGTGGCTTACTTTGGTTTGACGATCTGTGGTTTTTACTCCTTACTTAAGGGGTTTCACGTTAAACAAATCAGGTCTCTTGTGTGCTATTGATTGCTTTTGCGCTATATTTTTATCGGTCCTTCCTATAAGTTCTCGTAAGTAAAGGGGAATTTAATTGTGCTACCTTTTTTGCTCTGTTATTCAGTTTAGTGCTATTGTGTTGGCCGATTTTCCCCTTTTATCATCAATTTTAAAATAAAAAATAAAAGCTGTGATTCAAACAAAGTTTTTGAATTGTGATTACCGCTTATTATTATATAATATAAAAATTTATATGAAGGTATATACATCAATTATAAATTTGCATTTAATGGATGATTTTAATCTAAAATTGTTGAAGTGATTGAGATTTAGAATATAAACTACCTAAAATCTAGATTGGATCCAAAATTTTGTTTTACTTTTTGTTTCTTGGCAATATTCCATATATATATACTAATTTCATAACATCGCGATTCATATATGCCATGGTTTATGCAATTACAATATCGTTTTGAAACGAACATGACGGCCTTCGTTATCTCCTAAATCTAGTGGAGGCAAAAATCATGATGCAAATCTTATTAATAGGATATAACTCTATCTAAAAGCCTGATGAGATGCAAATCTCTTTATTAACCTATTGAATGGAAAGACAAATAAATATCTTGAAAGTTTGGGATACAAGGAAAACTGATTAGAATTTTCAAATACTTCATGTATAATAAAAACCATTTTAATTATATAATATGATATTTATAACACAAAACTACCAATTTCAGGGAAGCAGAAAGGTGAATATAGTTACCATGCATGCAAAATCCTGTGGAAGGTTATTTCCGCGTGAGTTCTCATGAAAGTTTACAAGAACTGGGGGATGAAAACTCGCATTCCATTTATATGGTTATCCAAGGTGAATTTGAGATTAGAGATCTTTGACCTAGTAATTTTTATATCTACATAATCTCAAGATATCTGCATAATATTTTTTTTTACAAAGTATTAGACACCTATTTACACTTTCTAGATTTTCTCATCAATTATAGATAGAAGGTGAAGAAGATGGCACAATGCTATGTTTGATTGTTAAGTTCTTAATTAATAAATTATCTAATGATAGACCGACTAGATCATATTTTTATATTAAACATTTTGAATAAAATGAAGTCTGATTCATACCTCTATTGCATTCACGTCCACATGATTAATATTACTAAGAATTTATTATTTCTATATTTGATCAAGTTCTACAATAATAGTAGTATATAAATTATATATACTCATAAGAAGTCAATTATGACTTTATTATTATTATTATTATTGGATCAAAGGTACAATGATGGTGACGATGTCAGAGTAAGTTACCATTAATTAAAACATTTGCGTAATAAGTTTGTGACACATAATCTGTACATACCAACAGGTCCATCAACTACGGTTATCACAATTAACATGATGGTGACAATGACAAGGATGATGGTAGATGACGACGATGGTAATAAGAAAAATATATATTTTTTAAATGGCTATTATTATAGAACTTGAACAAATATAGAAATAATAAATTCATAGTAATATTCGTCCAAGCTTGTGGATGTCAAAGTAAGTTACCATTGATTAAAACATTTGCTTAATAAGTTTGTGACACATAATCGGTACATACCAACACGTCTATCAACTACACTTATCATAATTAATATATGATGGTGACGATAACAAGGATGATGTTAGATGATGACGATGGTGATAAGATTTTTTTTTTGTATTTTTAAATAACAACAATTTATTCTGAAAATAATAATAGATGATGAAGTTATTAATTGGCTGCTTGGCTAGCTTTACAGTCAATTTTCAATTATTGAATTATAATTTATTAGAACGTGAAGCAACAAAATGTTATTGAAAACTACATTATAATAGATAGGCTGATGTAGTTTTTAATTGCCCACTTAGCTTGAGAGTCAATCTTCAATAGTTGAATTAAAATTTATTAGAACATATCAAGAATCTGCATGATATTGAAACCATTAGCGAAGCCTATTATTCTTTATTATACCACGGGTGATGGGTAGTGGTCGAGGTAGCCATAAAAATCTCTTCACATTTGGTTATAGATCATGTGTTCAGACTATCCTTTAACAATACTACGGAATGTTCTTATCTAATTCAAAACTCTTCCTCGAATTGTTCAACTACCATATGAATGTTCTTATCTACCTAGAAGTGATCTTAACTACCATATTTTCAGATATATGTGTCAAAGGAAACTCTTTTTTTAAATAAATATTGATTTTAGCCAATTCTTCAAGGTTATCTTCAATTTGGTCTCTCCATGTCATGTAATTATACCACATAAAAGAGATTCTCATTTTGATATAAAACAAAACCATTGTTAAAGCCATAGTTGGACGTAGACTTTGGTTCAAAACTGCGGCAAATTTACCACCATGCTTTAATAATGATATTTCTGCTTTTTTATATCAAAGTGAGAGTCTCTTTAATCTATGACATTTCTACATGGGTAGGTTAAATTGAACATAAACTTGAAGGATGGGTTAAAATCAATATTTGTTTTAAAAAAGAGGTTATTTTTAACTCATAACTTATATTTTCATGTCAAATATTTATTTATTTAATTTATTTTAATAATAAAATAATAGTCTCATATAATTCCAAAGTCGGGTTCTTTCAAATATCACTCCACAATATATGATAATTTTGAAAGGCTAAATTTTCTCGTTTTAGATTTATTTTGGTTAGTAATTATCTTACCGATTTAATTTCCAACTCCGGGTTGTCCACTCAAAGAACCATGTTATTTCTATAATAACCATCCCAACACTGAGCTGCCAAAAACCTGGTAAGCTGTCTGATTCCAGAAGAAAGAAAGATGTCACAGGCTTTGAGCCTGATGCAACACTCCTTGTCCCACAACAAACAAAGCGGATTCTCGCTAATGCCCTGGAGTCGAGATCCCAGAGAATTCTAGTGGTTCACGAGTTTCTGAAGAAGCGGAAAATAATATGCCAGCAGAGTAACCCAGGTTTCTCAAACCCAGGAGCGATGCCAGTTTGAGAGATCTTGACAAAGTCTGTTCATATATCTTGGAAGATCGTCCATCAGTGTCAAGAACTATTAGTTGAAAAACAAAGATTTAGCTAGTTCCAAAGTCAACAATGTTAACCAAGGAGGCGGAACTTCTGAGTTCCAAATATCTGGGAAGGAAACGAATTTTTAGATCAGAAACTTCAAAATGCTAGATGCCCTCTCTCGCATAGAAGAAGGGTATGTCATCATGGCCGGGAGGTAAAGGAGAAACAAATAGTGGGAAGTGCCCGGACAAAGGAGACCGAGCCCCGTGGTGATTTCGTGGTAGGACTCACAGATTCCAAAAACCACACTCAAGCAAGAAAGTCTACAATCATAAAGAAGCTGTGGAGTGCTTTGGGCCAGCTTCGCAGGCTGGGTTTACGCCTCCCGAGATTGCAAACCGAGAGATATTTATCGTAGTACCTCGAGGAGGCTCCACACCGCCACCCAAGAAGAAGCAGAAGATAACGACATCTGACGAGGAGCATGGGGAATTTCTCCCAAAACCAGCCGAGGAAAAGTATTGGTAGCTCGATGATGTATGGACTCGTATGATTGGAATTGTCTCAAAAGTGAGCATCAATGAACCCTGGCTTCACGGACGAGTCTTCCCACTTGGTACGAAGGAGCAGATTACTAGTCACAACTCGAGATGAGAATGTTGCTGCTTGCATGCTCGAAATAATTCCCTTACATTGAAATTTCTGCCCTCAAGATAGTCGACTTACTTTGTCTAAGGCATTCCTCAAGGCCGATCCTTCTCTAAGATTCACCGCTTCATTACCGGAACTTGGGGAGAAAATGGTGAAGAAATGCGATGGTTTGCCATCGCCATTGTGGTCTGGGAGGTCTATTGTTCAGATTGATAAATCGCCTCCCGAACGGGGAATGATAATATGGATGCTTACCTTACTCGGAAGTGACCAACCAGCTGGATGGTGATAATGAATCCTGAGCTACGCTACTTTGCCCTCTCGCGAAAACTCTGTTCTCTTCCATTTATGCCTTGTGACGCCCAAATCCTGTGGGTCCGTTGATCAATTCACAACTCAAGGAAATTCTACATACATCTCGATCACGAGACGCATACTGAGTAAAATAGCCACATGGGGCTCATACATCCATACTCATATAACAAAATAATCAACTATATTCTCATAGTTTTCATGTTTGTTCTACAAAAAGATTTATACATATTTACAAATATTTTCTTAAAGCCACATTTCGGCTTTCTTCTCAAAAGTACCTCTATCGCATCGTCCCTGATACCCCCGCACCGAAAGGGGGTCCTATGACGGGGGTGAGCAAAGCCCAATAGAAAATTCTCCTACAAGGGTTACTCCCCACCTAAAATGCATATGCAATGGCATATATAAACAATCAATCACATTTCATACAATTATTCTATATGAAATGTTCATATCATGCATGATGCAACCTCATGCTCACCACCCGAGTCCCAACCGAATTTCACACTGAATGCCAAATGTGAAATGAAACTAGTCACACACCCTGACTAACCCATTGGAAAACCCTCCAATTTATTTATCAAAAATTGATTTTGATTCTTTTCCTTTATTTTGTGGGCCACGGATTTTCAGGTTTACACTGCAGGACGCCGCACGCCTTTTTTCAATGATTCACGAACTTACACGCTCGGGATTCATGTCTAACCGTGAATAATATGTGGACTTTCACTGGGGGATCTACTCCAACTTGCTCCGCCCTAAAACATGTAATTTATCATTTTGATCATTTACACACTCGTGAATCTCTTACCTTGGACTTTGGTCCCACGATTTTTCCTTTAGTTCAATGCACTCCACTCACCAATACCGATGAATAAATCCCACTTTGCACCCACACCCGACCCGACGATGTGACTCGTGCATATGAAATGCATGATGCCAATGCTTCTCATGTTATGCATGAATAAGCACTACATGAAACATTTACAAACCATGGAAAATTATAATTTATACATATAATCTACCTCCATGCAGAACATATTAATACATCAAAAAAGCATGCATCAATATCACATTTCCAAACTTAGCATGTTATTCAAGCAAGCCATAACACACAACAAGGTCTCAACTTGGGACCACTCAACAGGGTACCTCACGGCCCCTTAGCAAACATGAACCATTTTGGTTCCAATCCTTATCATCACATCAAACAACCATGATACCTAGAAACTCGCCTAATTAAAACCCCAACTTA
Source organism: Tetrastigma voinierianum (assembly GCA_016808115.1). NCBI lineage: Eukaryota > Viridiplantae > Streptophyta > Magnoliopsida > Vitales > Vitaceae > Tetrastigma > Tetrastigma voinierianum. The sequence goes on from JAEQBH010000969.1 coordinate 284,060, forward strand.
CACAAATACCATGCAACCGGTCACGATCCATACCCATTAATTCCAAAGCTTGGAATCCATTAATATACATGGCCTCTCATGGCCTCCCTTAAGCAACCCCTACCATTATAAAGCCCTTAGGCTAAAAGTAAACCAAGTAGGAAAATATCCCACTTCGGAAGTTGAAGAACTTCCAAAACCTGAGTCCACGCTTGTCCTCTCCGTGTAGAACACTTCCTCTGCTCAAAGAACTGACTGGCCTGACGTTTACAATCTAGGAGAGAAGGAAGACGTTCTCTCTAGGACACTTCTCCATGTTCGCCACCGTGATCTTCCTCTCCTACGAATTCTTTCCTTTTGCTTTACTTTTGCTTTTCTTTTCTCTCTTCTCCTTCTCCTCTCATTTTCTCCTCATTTTCCTTTCTTCTCTTTTCTCCTTTGGTCCTTTTCTCACCTTTTTGGAGAAGTCCTCATCCGGTCAAATGGGAGGAAATTTCCTCCTCTCCTTCCTCAAACCAAATTGGTGGCCCTCCTTTTCCCATTCTTTTTCTTTTATTTCTTAATGCCCCTTTATGACATCATCACCACATGGCTCAATGTGAGCCATGGGATCCCTTTCCCACACATGGCTTAATTGTGAGCCACTACCTTTGATGCCAAGTGTCACACTTCTATGGTGCCAAGTGGCATCCCCTTAACTTGCCATGTGTCATCCGACACCCTATGCCTCGAAAAACGTGAAATCCCGATCACCTCGGAATCTAACGAAATTCGACGTGGTAGCTCAATCTCATGAGACGAGTTCAACGGAAAAGTCCGTTTCATCATCCGAGATCTAGAAAATTCCGGATTTTCAACCGAAATTTCTATTTTACCCTTTTTTTGAGAAAATTGGATTTTCTCAGGGTTTCACATGCCTCTTCCCGGAAGATCATGTCATCTCCACAAGAAAGCTGCTCTCTCTATGGCTTGCCCAAGGTTTTGTGCACAAACAAGGCAATACTCAAAGAATGAAAGACACTTACTAACGAGTACTGAATCAATTGACAAGAGGAAACTCGTTCAAGCGTATGATTTGAGTGTGAATAAGAGGTCATGGAATGCCGGGTTCATGATTTTGTCCGAAAGTTAGCTATCGAGAAGGGGCGTAAAGAGGAAAACTGATTAGCCCAGATTCTCCATCTACTTCAATAGTCGCCTTGTCTCTCGTTTCTACCAAATTTCGTTGGCGTAGTATTTATTCCGGCTTTTGACAGTACGCTCTGGAACATTCATCTTCATCATGCCTTGGTTCTTCCCTTTCTTCCAATGCAAAGACTCACCGACGATGGAAATGGTGAAATATCAAGCGCGCGCTTTTATATGCCAACGCTTCAAAAGCTTGTAGTGCTCGACTTGAAGGTTTATAAATTAAGAAACTACAAAAGAAATCAATTGATTTTCTTAAGGTACTGGATTAAGAAATACTAGGCTTGAAAACTCTTCCATCATCTATAAAGGGTCTATTGAGTTTGCAAACTTCTGATACTAACAACCTTGAAAGAAAGTGTCGGAAGAAATATCTAATAAAATCTGAGAGATCTTTGCATTGAGGGGCAAAATGAAAGTAAGCTAATACGAGTTGATAAATTGAATAGTCTTCAAACCTTTCTGCATAAGGTCTCGATCAATGGATCTAGGCGAACAATCCAAGCAAGTTAAGTACTTGTCTGAAAATTAAAATTACAAGGAAGATTTAAGATGTGCTGTGGTGACTTGACGAACTCCAACTCCATTTCGAGGCTGCAAATCTTAGATCCTTGTATCTAAAGGCATCCGATAGCATCCCACCGCTTGTCATGAAATAATTGGGACCGACTCTAAGTTGGACATTAAGGACCTATGCCAAAACTTCCGTAGCTTCCCCACCTCGCTATGTCTCATGCAATGACATCGAAGACCTAAGCTAGATGATAATCCTATGCCAACCCTGACAACGCACAACTGCCCATTCCGAGAAAATTCGCATTGGAGATGAAATGCGAGTATCTCCGCAGCGGTTCATCAGCTTAACGTAATCTAAATTTCGAGCTCCTATCGACCAAGATAAATATAGAGCTGCAATGCCACGGCCACAGTAGCTCTGGGCTTTACGAGGAGCTGCGTATATCTAAACTTAGTGAGCTCCAAAACTGTGGAGGTAGACATCATCTGCATAGTATTTTCTTTACTCATTCGTGTGCTAAGATTCCCTTTCACATGCTTCTCCAAAATGATGACTGATATATACACCAAGGTGCCTATATATACGCCATCTCTCTCTCCTCCCCCTTGCACCGCTTGCCAATTATATATTTTTGTCATTTTTATACCAGTATATTATTTAATTTTCAGCTAATTAAATTGATATTTATTTCATTTTTATGTCTGTTAAATGACCAACTCTCCTAAAAGCTCAAGCTTGTAAGATTTGGGTTTAATATGAATATCATGCTTCAACACCCTCCCTCACGTGCATACGGCCCCATACCAGTGCACGTGGAGAGCCAGAGTCCATTATGAACTTTCAAATAAACATGGGGATTAAATTGCAAGGAGAGGATTCAAACCCAGGACCTCCTGCCAAACCAAACTCTGATACCATGTTAAATGACCAACTCTCCTAAAAGCTCAAGCTTGCAGGATTTGGTTTAATATGAATATCATGCTCAACAATATCCATTTCAGGACCTACAGAAATAATGCCAAGGGATTCCACCTATACCGTGAACAAGGTAAGTATTCGTAACTTATTTTCATCTAAGATGGATCGATATATATAGGAGCTTAGGAAGAAAATCTATTCGACTATGATAAAATGCAAATCAGTTCGTGCATATTTACATGTTCAGCTTTTTATACCTTGATGACTTTGGGCCAGATGAGTAGAGTAATTCCATGTTGAAGCTGTGACCACTGCATGTGTTATAACTTCTCATGTTATGTAAACCTGCTTCTAAAATTTCTCTCTTTGCTTGAGGGGAAAAACACACATACAAATAACTACCGATTGGCATCCTTGATAACATCAGACAAAATTGCTTGCATGCTTACTGGCTAGTGGATAAGTTAATATAATTATGTTCATTCATATTCGCTATGCGAAAATCACGCTTCTCCAAGCGAAGCCGATCAAAGGCTAATAGTCTTCCTTGAACAGATCCAAGAAATAAATATCATCGCTTTGTGCTGCAGCCCGTGTTTGGTATAACAGGAGCTTGATTATGTGGTATGAGAGGCGTGTCTCCTTCTCGCCTGAGAGGAGCACTATGAGGGTTGTAACACCTTGGTAGAGAGGATTTACAAGGTATGTAGTACTTAGGTGATTGAAAGCTACTTATACATGGTTTCTTAACAATTTCAGAAATAAAACCTTTCTTTCTCTCTTTCTCTCAATTGTCAATGGTTTCCGATTATGTGATGTTCGATGTCAGAATCCCAACACATCACTCCATGTACAACCCGTGAGGAAGAGCGGATTTAAGTGACCATTGATTTATAATAAAATGAACACCATATAGACCAAGAATATAAAGTTCCATCTAAATTTTTTATGTGTCGCTTATTGAGTGCTTTCGACCATAACCTCTCTCTTTATTGATGTTGCATTAATGGTACATGTTGGTCAAGATAATGATGCTGAAACAAAGGCTTCAATGCTAAAACAGAGTACATCTACATCTACAAGCTTCCATGAGAGAGCAATATGAGAGAGAAAGAGTGTTACACGCAAACGCTAGCCTCGCTGTGTATGTGGGAAAAAAGGAATAACTATAATTGATTTCTATGAGTATAATTATACATTACTATTCTTGTAGAAGTTGATCAAATATAGAAATAATAAACTTACAGTAATATATTCATACAAACTTGAGGGTGTGGGAGGAGTTCCATCGCCAAACATTTGCCTAATAAGTTTTAATATATAACTGCATAATACATATAACACGCTAACTCCAATGCTTAGTACAATCAGATGATGATGATAAAGGATGATGTTAGATGATGACGATGGTATTATTAAGAGTAATAAATAATTTTTTAAATGACAATAATTTATACTGAAAATAATAATAGATGATGAAGTTATTAATTGGCAGCTGCTTGGCTTACAGTCAATTTTCAACTATCGAATTATAATTTATTAGAACGTGAAGTAACAAAATGTTATTGAAAACGGTAGTATAATTGGTTGGTGATACTACAAGAAAAATGGTCTTCAATGACGCTTTTCAATTGCTAAGATAAGATATATATAGCAAGAGCAGTCAATGTCTATATATGTTATCTATGCTAGTGTCAAGAAAAATTTAAAACTATCTTGACATATACATATGTGAAGATGATGAAATATGATTAATGTAGCATTTGTCAATGTTTCTTCTATGACTGTCAAGGTTGTTTCCAACATATGTTAAGGTTGTGCTTTTATTAATTTTTTTTTAAGTGTCAAAGTTGCATAAGAATAACATTACATATAATTTAACCCATTACCTAAATTAGTCCTAATTCCAAGGACACTAGTTGAATTCAACTAAATCTAAATATCAAACACGTATATAAAAATATTTAAGAATCTAACCCCATTGTGTAATGTTGGAAAAAGTACATATAAGTTTTTTAAACTAGAAAGTACTTTAATTACATGGATAGATACATATAAATAAACTAACATACGATACATGATAAAAAATAAATAATAAAATCTTGCACAACATCTTGTACTCTTCAAATTGTTATTATTGCTTGCAACCAACCTATTCTAAGTAGAGAAAAATATTAGTGTGCTTAAAATTTTATAAGAAAATAAAACAATAATAAGATTGTTAGTCCCTTGTTTTAAACATTATAGAAACAATGTTAATAAGAAATACATTCATTTTAGTATAAAAATCTCATTTTGCCTAAAATAATTATAAAGATTATAAAAATAAAACATAAAAGTAGTGCCCAAAAATACCCTTTTTTTTTTTTTATATATATTCCGGGTATAAATTAAATCAACTTGGATATTTTCTGGGAATTGTTAAATGAATATTGAATAAATGATTATATGGCTAAGAGACAAATGCAAATATTATATGCTAAATGAGAATTGATTGGACCCTAAATTTACCCAAGTGTAAAGGACAAATTTGAAATTTGTAAAATGAGGACCTAAGGGTCAATTGTAAATAAGTTTATATGTCTAAGTGTAAATATGAGAGTTGAAGTGCAAATAAAATGAAATATAGACTATAAAGCAAATAGGGAGAAGCTTAAGTCAAAAGAATGCATTTTTTTTTGTACAAATAAGGCCTTATGAAAATAAGTGACTTAAGACCAAAAAATGAGAATATGAGAATAGGTGTGAAAGCTAAACATGGCCTTACACTTAAATGAGGATAAAGACCAAAATGTGGTATTTGGGAGCTCATTCTTGAGCAATCCCGTTTTTGAGAGAAAGAAAGGAAAAAGGGGGAAAAGAGGCTAGGGCTTGGGAAATATCAAGTTCTAGGTGGGGTTTCTTCCCACTTCGCGCCATTTGGCATCACGCAATCCAAGAGAGATTCAAGAGGGTAGGTAAGAAAACAAAACCCTAGCTTCATCCCTTTGTGATTTTGATGTTAGGGAAAACCTCAAATGTGGATAAAAGAGTTTTGTTTCGTTGTAAATGAGTTTGGCCGTGGTTGTCGAGTTTCAAGAGTATTATTTGTTGGATTGGTTTTGTGTAATGTTTGTAAAAGGAAAATGTTGGGTTTTCAAAGGAAATGCTGTCAAAATTTTGTCAAGACCCTTGTTCTTATTTTGACTATAGATTAAGTTATAATCATTCAAATGGAAAAATTCCAATCGGTAAAGAACCATAAGATATAGGTCTACAAATGTATTGAAGGGACTAGGAGCAAATCAGATTCTAAGGCCCTAAATATGGCTTAAAGGTACGGTAGCCTACGGTTATGCCTCTATTTTGGGTATTATTATAGTGTTTTGGCCATAAGTTGAGTTTCACTCATCCAAATTGAGTGATTCAAAATTCTGGGTAAATAGACTTCTAGGGGAATAATTTAATTGAAGAAAGTGTCTGAAAATTGTAACCCCAAGGTGCCCAAAATTTTAATAAAGTGGAGCCAAAGTGTAAGAATGCTTGATTTCATGGTAAATCGAGTAGTCCGGATGTAAAATGCAATAACTTTGAGTTTGGTGATCCAAATTGATGATTATATCAGAAGAAACCTTAGAACCATAGCTTCAAATGTGTAGAAGGAACCATTGCTTAATTTATGGAGTTAAGACTTTGAATTCTGGGAATACAGTAGGCAACCGAGTGAGTTGGGCATACCGACTAGGTTTAACATTAAAAATGCCGTAATCCTGAGTTTAATGATTCAAATGAGATGATTCCAATTCTTACTAAAAATAAACTCATAGAGCTAAAATTTTCTTGAAGGAAGTATGAGCAAATTATGGCTCATGTGTCCCCAGAAAATTTTGCAAGTGAAGGGGTATCTGGTAGACATAAACCATAACCAAAAACTCTTAGAATAACCTACTAATATGCGACACATCGTATTCGAATAAAATGACGAGGAGGAAAGCCCGCATTGAAGTCGAGATTCCGAAGATCGGAATCAAAGCGACGATTTTGGTTTGTTCTATCTTCTCCTATTCTCGTTTCAAGATTTGAACTATTTATTCTAAATGCATAAGAAAAGCATATTGAATTGTTTTAATTGATTTGAAAAAATTGATTGTGAAATGTTTGCAAATGAAAATTGCATGAGTACTGAAAATGAACTGTTTATACAAATATACATATTGTACTGTATGTTGCTATAAAAGATTTGAACGCCCTTAATTGAATGTTAACCGTTTATTTCGTATAAAAGATAGATTGTTCTACCAATAGAGGTCAAAATAGCAATACTGCGAACGATTGTATTGATGTGTCACTCATATCAACAACCCAATGGATTCAGATCTGGGTGAAGGTTCACTAATTGAATTTTTTTATAATCGTCAGCAGACTACCACCGACCGCTATAAAACCGTTTTTATATCGGCTTCAGCCCAAATGACCGTGGTCGGGTGATTCTAATATCCCTTATATCGAAACATAAAGTTAAATTTGTTACGCGTAATTGTAATTGAATTGATTTGAGATTGTGACAAATTGGAATTGAAAAACATGATCGCGAATTGAAATGAAAAGAAAGATGCGAAATGCATGATTTGATTATCAATGACTTATTAGATATGGAAGTGTATATTCGATCTGACCACGAACCATAACAAAGTGTCCACGCTGGCCGTCGTCTGAGAATGAGGCCTTAGCCTGGGCTGCTCCGTCGGCGAAGAAAATTTTAAGGCTCATGGCTCAGCCCACGGACCCAACCTGTGAAGCCCATCTCCCTTCCCCCTTCTCCTCTCACAAAGCCGCACTCCTTCCCCCCCCCTCTCTCTTTCTCTCTCTCTCCTCTCCCTTCCTCCCGGCCCACACCCCCTCTCTCTCCCTCTCCCTCTCCCCAAAATTCCTACACCCCCCCTCTCCTCTCCCCTCCTCCCCGACCCACATCCCCTCCCACACACCCCCCTTTCCTCTTCTCTCCCGGGCCCGCACCCCTCCCCCTCTCCTCCTCCTCTCCCTTCCCTTTCCCGCTTCCTTCCATTTTCCAACGTTTGGGTTCCCACCATTACATGATCGTTGGAACATTTTCACTTTTTTTCATACTTTTTTTTTCTATGATACGTATATTTTGTTTACCATTTTTCATCAAATTGGGCCTTTAATTTCTATTTTCTCACATTATTTAATACTTCATTTTCTTCCATCGTTTTCACTTCTTCATATTACAATACGACATATTTGTGAATAAGAAAATCAGAAATCAAGCACGGCGCCCAATAATTCGACTTTAAAGAATTTCTGCTTTGATCCTCCAATTGGAGTAATATTTCTCCACCTTTATTTTTCTTTATTTGTTTGTTACATTTATTTCGATTCATTTGTCTTTAAGATAATATTTTATTAATAATTTTAATATGGATAAGGTATGTGCATCTTCTTCTAGTCCATGTGCATCACTGGCAAAAATTTAGTTCAAATATATGGAATTTTTTGATAGAATAGAAATAATTTTAGAAAATAATAAAAAGAAATAAAAGCAAATGTAAAATTTGGTAAAGAACTTCTAGCCATGGATCAAATTGTGCACAAGTCATCTAAAAGACATAATGAACAAGCAAAGCTAAGCATAATGTAGATATTAGAAATTATATGCAATTAGATAAAGATGAATTTGGAAATTTAAATTTTTTTTCTTATGAAGAGTCTTCGTGTCGTGAAGGAATGATTGATTACATAATAAGAGCTGAACAACCTTTTAATATGATTTAAACTCATTAATATTCGTAAATAATTCAAACATCGATTAGTCCTCAATTCAAATGTCGGGTCCGAAAATAATCGTTAAAAGAGGTATTATGAAAAAATTCTCAAATGTAAAGAGAAATTTAAAATATTTTGCAAATTTTAGCGAAAATTGTTTAACATATTATTTCGTGGACATCTTTAATGATAGAAGCTTTTACGCATTATCGTCATTATATAGAGAGCGAATTTGATGTTAAATGTTAATAATTTCATTTAAAACAATAAATACTCCACATAAAAATATAGCAACTTTAATAAATGATGAAATTATAGATTTAGTTATTCGATAAAATATTTACAATAACATTGGGATAACGCTCTAATAACGACGCAACAATATACATTTAAAAGATTTTGGCAAATAAAAGAGGATCATGCAAAATTATTTCACGTACGTTGTTGTGCACATATTTTAAATTTAATTGTAAAAGATGGATTAAAACAAGTTGATAGTACATTAGAAAATTAGAGATATTGCATATAATATTAATTTGCTCCTACAAAACATGAATTATTTTTTGATTGTTGCAAAATTGCAAATATGAAAAGAAAAATATACTCAATTAGATGGAATTCTACTCTATAAGCTTTCTACAAAATATTACAAAATATAAAAATGAAGATAATTCATAATAAAGTAACCATCTAATAATAATACAGCGATGTAGACGCTGATGTGATTAAATGACATGACGCATCGAGGACCTTCTACTTAGATCTTTTGAAATTTTTTGACGCTTCAAATAAATATTTTCAGACATGTATTATCCAACTCACATCGGGTCATTATGCAAATAACTAGTATTTATATGGTACTACAAAATTATTTAAATTGGTGAAATTTTTAATGATACAATTTTTTGCAATGATAGGTAAGATTAAAAAATATCGCAGGAAATACCTTTTGATTTATTATATTAGTTTAATTGTGGACTCTAGATTAAAATTTGATGCTCTAGATGAATGGTTGTAAAGTTATTTACAATGAAGATCAAATAAAAATTGAAGAAATTAAAAATGAAGTAAATTCGTTATTATATATTTTATATAATATTTATAAAGAAAAATATGGAAATGATATTAGTTTGATAAAATCATCATCCACGACAAGCTTCTCATCTTTTTATAAAAGCCCTTTAGAAATGTTTAAAAGTAGAAAGGCAAATAATCGCTTCTCTAAATAATACAAACTGGACATTGATAGGATATCATAGTGTAGAAACAATTCCATTTGAAGGCAAATGAAGATTTTGAAATTTTAGAACGGTGGAAAAACAATAAATAAAATACCATGTTATCTATTATCGTATGTGATGTATTAACTCAGGCTCTATGAGCATAACAGACAAACTCGGCTATGTAGTAAGGAGTACAAGAAAAAGCTAAGCGTAATTTGTCACCCGCGAATCAAGAGAGATGTTTTAAAAGATTGGAATTCTTAGCGACAAGAGATTGCATGATCATTTTCTAGAAGTCGCACTAGTAACCGATACGTGTAGAACTTAAATTTATCATAACATGAATGGATCCATGATAATTTCGTCACTGTAATATGATTTAAAATATTTCGGAATATATCAGATTTTATTTCTTCTTGGCCAATAAAAGCATTAAACGGTCGATAACAAGTATACAACCCAATAGACAGACTTATTTTATAAATGGGACAGAACTTTTTATACATTTTTAAACGTGAATTATATTCGATGAATAAAATTTTAAATGAAGTATTTTTTATTTTGAATCGCTCTTAAGTTGATACTTTTTATTTTTTATTTAACTTTGAATACAATTTTAAATAAAACCCACCCATTCCAAGTGAGGGGGTTTAGCTTTTGAAGGCCTAAAAGCCTATGAATCGCCCGCCTCACTGGCCTGACCGGGCCTGTAATCAGAACCTGCACACCACCCTTCTTAAACCGGGCTCAGCCCAGTCATGCCTCGCCCGGCTTAGGTCGTGCTTTGTACTCTCGTCGGCCGGGCCGACCCAAGGTGGGCCTCTCGTGCTTTTGAGTTCCCAACCATAAATGATTGTATACAAATAAGTATAGTGTATTGTATCGACATTGATCATCAAAAGATCTCAAAGTTTGTTTAGTAAAACCGTATGATTTTGATTTAAACCCAAACCGAGAATGAAATTGTATAGAATCCACCGAGCAATGGTAAATACAGCGGTAGTTTGCCTATGCGCTACCACTAAACAGAGAGAAAGCAAGATCAAGAGCCACGAAATATCACAAAGAAAGAATTACTTGAGTAGCGTTCCACATATGCATTCACCCCATATCTCTTTTTGAACATTGATATTTTGTAAAAACAATTTCTAAATTCGAATATCTATTTTGTAAATCATTTGAAAAGGCTTGATATGCCTTTGTAGTAATTGTACTTTTGCATGAATGAAATGAAATTGGCTTACCCCTTTAAAAACGCTTTTGCATATTTGAAAAGGATTTTATGCCAACTGAAGTGTAACGCTTACAAATGCGGTTTTCGCAAATGATTTTGATAAGGTGATCGAAGGACATTAGAGTAACCTGTACTCGGTTCGACCTACTCAAAAGGGTCGAGCCGAGAAAGGGGTGCTATATTTTATTTTGGTATCAGAGCCTAGGTTTAGGCGTTTCTGGAAAAAGGCCCTAAACAATTTTGTAAAAGGATTTTGAAAATGGTATTTGACATACATTGCATTTGCATCTAAAGGGATGACATGACTCTGATGAGGATCTTGTTGGTCTTAATAGGACAAACATGAGTGGTATAAGTCCCCTTAGGGTCGAGGGTGACCAAGGGAGAGTGTATAGAGATTGTCCCATCAAAATACGAGAGTATGAATTTTAGGGGATTTGATCAAATTATGCTTTAAGGAGTTTGATGTGATATCGATGGACTGTCCCGATACCTGCGATAGTTGATTGCAACAGAAAGAGCGACCTTAAGAACACCAAATGATAATGGCATCCATCTACGAGGTCAAACCACTTCAATGTGATATCCATGCCCAACGCGAAAAATGCGGAAAGGATGTGAATCCTACTTGGCTTATGTGATTGATATGGTAAAGGCAAGGTCTAGTGTATCCGATATCCCTACCGTTAGTGACTTTCCGAAGGTGTTTCAGAAGAGCGGCCGTGGATTGCCTCCATAGAGGAGATCAGCTCGCTATCAACGCCGGTACTGTGCCAATCGCATCCATTACACTCGCACTGGACGGCTCTGAGCGGAGCCAAGGACTGAATTACAATTTGCAAGAACTGCTAGAAAAAGGGTTTATTCGACCAAGTGTATCACCATGGGGAGCTCCCGTGCTTTTTGTTAAGAAGAAAGATGGTACTCTTCGATTGGGTGTTGATTATAGGCAACTAAACAAAATGATAATGAAGAACAAATATCCATTACCCAGGATAGATGACTTGTTCGACCAGTTGAAAGGTGTAAGTGTCTTTTCGAAGATTGACTTGCGATCTAGGTATCTTCAGTTAAGGATTAAGGATGAGGATGTGCATAAGATGGCGTTTAGAACGCGGTATGGACATTATGAGTTCCTTGTAATTCCGTTTGGTTTGACAAATGCGCCAACGGCTTTCATGGACCTAATGAATCATGTTTTCCGACCGTATGTGGATCAATTTGTCATAGAGTTCATAGACGACATACTTGTGTATTCAAAGGATCGAGAAAATCACGACACACACCTTCGGTAGTGTCGAGACTTGAGAGAAAGAGCAATATGGCGCAAATTGGAGCAAGTGAGTTTTGCTGAATGAAGTGTCTTTCGGGGTACATTGTATCGAATAATAAATCAAGTGGATCCAAATAAAATAGAAGTGGTTGTTGAATGGAAGCTTTCACAGAAATGCGTTACTGTATGCGAGTTTCAGACCTACTCTCGGTTACAAATTAAGATTCAAGTAAGGGGGTTTTTGATGACTGTGGCCCCTATGTCAAGATTGCTCCAGAAAAATGTAAAGTATGAATGGAGTGAAAAGTGCCAAAGAAGTTTTGATAAGTTGAAAGCATTCTTAACCGAGGCTCTGGTTCTTACTCACTACCATAAAAATATGTGATCTTGTTTTACAAGGCCACTAAATGGACTTGGGTGTGTCCTAATGCAAGAGGGTAAAGTGGTAGCCTATGCTTCAAGATAGTTGAAGCCGCATGAAAAGAACTACCCCACGCATGATTTGGAATTAGCCGCAATTGTATTTGCACTAAAAATTTGGAGACATTACTTGTATGGAGAAAAATGTTTCATTTACACCGATCATAAGAGTCTTAAGTATTTGTCCTCTCAACGAGAGCTTAATTTGAGACAACGTAGATGGATGGAGTTGATAAAAGATTATGACTGTATGATTGACTATCATCCAGGAAAAGCCAACGTAGTGGCAGATGCTTTGAGCAGAAAGTCGATGCAAACGCTTCAAGCGTTGAATGCCCATTTTTCATTATCGACGATGTACCGTGAGTGGCGCACTGATAGCGAGATCGAGATGTTGAAACTAAGTGCTAGAGGTACAAAGAATGATGAGAAAATTTCTGCCATAGTGAAACAAATTGGAGATGATAAAAAGACTGAGTTTACAGTGAATGAAAATGGAGTTTTGTATTATAAGGATCGGGTATGTGTAACCGATGATAATGATTTGAGGAAAGCCATACTTGAAGAGGCACATAAGGATCTTTTCTATCTTATCCCGGCAGCAATAAAGATGTATCAAGATTTAAAAATGTCATTCGTGGTCCGAATGAAAAGAGAGATGTGTCAATTTGGTAACCGCGTTTAGTTTACAAAGAATGAAGGCAGAGCATCAAGTTCCTTTAGGATTATTGCAGCCCATCAGAATACTCGGAGTGGAATAACTGAATCTACCATGGATTTTGTGGTTGGATTATCATAACAGGAGGAAGCATGACTCGCCAATGAGTAGACCGACACTCGTCACTCACTTCCCTACAGTGAGAACCGACTATTTGCTTGATAAGCCAGCGCAGTCAGATATCAAGAAAATAGTTCTGGGCTGTACGGATTCCAATATCCATTATTTTTTACCGAGATCCGAGGTTTACTTTCTGGAGATTTGGGAAAATTGCAAGAGGCTTTAGGCACTGATCGAACTTCAAAGACATCAGCTCTACCCACAGACGGATGGACAATTAGAAAGAGGATTCGGGATTATGGAAGATATGCTAAGGAGTCAGGTGATCGACTATGAGGGTAGCCGATAGACACATTCCTTTAGTTGAATTTATGTATTACCAACGCTTCCAATCAAGTATTGAATGCTTCTACGCAGGCTTTATATGGAAGAAAATGCGTAACACCGCTGTACTGACGAAATTGAGCAAAAAAAAAGTGATCGTCCCGACTTGATAAGGGGCAAGAGACTCAAGAAAAGTGAAAATGATTAAAGAAAGATCATGGCCACCCGATAGATGTAAATCATATGCCGATATGAAAAGAAAGAGATATCTGATATATGCTGATCGACTAAAGTGTTTCAAAGTATCGCCTGTGCCAAGGTGATGAGATTTGGGAAAAAGGCAAGTTGAGCCTTAGATTTATTAGGCCCCTATGAAGTGATTGAAAAAAGTGGTTCACAGTGGCATCTTATATTAGCATTACCTCAGGGCTTGAAGTAGTCCATGTCATTTTCCATGTCTCAATCTTTAGGAGGTATAAGATCGGACCATCGCATGCCAATCTCTTCGGAGACAATTGAGTTGAGACTAGATTTGATTTATATGAGAGCCGGTGGAGATCTTGGCAGCTCGGGAGTGAAAGAGTGCGAGCAAAGAAGATTAGGTTCATTAAATCTTTGTGGAGAAAGTACGGCGGAAAAGCCGCCGGGAAAGTGAAGAAAGCGATGCGGCGACGTGTCTGCAAGCCTGTTTGACTAAGGTAAATTTCGAGACGAAATTTCTTAAGTGAGGGAGGTTGTAACGCCCAATGCCTATAATTTTTATAATTTTATTATATATTCCGGGTATAAATTGAGTCAACTTGGGTATTTTCCGGAAATTGTTAAATGAATATTGAATAAATGATTATATGGCTAAGAGCCAAATGCAAATATTATATGCTAAATGAGAATTGATTGGACCAGGAAATTTACCCAAGTGCAATGTGAATTTAAAATTTGTAAAATGAAGACCTAAGGGTCGGTGTAAGAAAAATAAGTTTATATATATAGTGTAATGTGAGTTGAGAAGTGCAAATAAATGAAATATAGGCTATAAAGCAAATGAGGAGAAACTTAAGTCAAAGATGCCATTTTTTGTAGCCAAACAGAGCCTTATGAAAAATCAAGTGACTTAGACCAGAAAAAATGAGAAAATGAGAATAGGTGTGGAAGGCCAAACATGGCCTTACACTTAAATGAGGATAAAGACCAAAATGTGGTATTTGGGAGCTCATTCTTGAGCAATCCGGTTTTGGAGAGAAGGAGAGGAAAAAAAGGGGAGAAGAGGCTAGGGCTTAAAAGAATCAAGTTCTAGGTGGGGTTTCTTCCACTTCTTGCTCGCTGTGATCATGCAACTTAGAAGTGGAATTTGAAGAGGAACAGGTAAGAAAACAAAGCCTAACTTCATCTTTTGTGATTTTGATGTTGGGAAAACCCCAAATGTGGATAAAAAAGAGTTTTGTTTTTGGTTGTAAAAATGAGTTTTTAGGTTGTGTTGGGTTGAGTTTTGAAGAAGTATTGTTAGTTTGGATTGGTTTGTATAATTTGCAAAAAGGAAAATGTTAGGTTTCAAAGACATGTTGTCAAATTTTACATCAAAATTTATTCTTATTTTGGCTACCAGTCAGTTACATAATCATCGAGATGAAGTGATTCCAATTGGTAAAGAAACATAAGAGATAGGTTTACAAATGTATGGAAGGGACCAGCAGCAAATTGTATCTCTAAGGCTCCCAAATATGGCCTTAAAGGTGAGCTTAGGTAGCTCACAGGTTATGCTCTGTTTTGGGTATTGTTATAGTGTTTTGGCCATAAGTTGAGTTTCAATCATCCAAATTGAGTGATTAAAAATTCTGGGTAAAATATACTTCTAGGGGAATAATTTACGTGAAGGAAGTGTATGCAAATTGTAACCCCAAAGTGCCCAGAAATTTGTCAAAGTGGAGCTATGTGTAAACGATCCTGATTTTTGCATTGGAGTGATACGGATGTAATCACAATAACTTGAGTTTGAAGAGTGATCAAATTGGATTATTCCAAGTTGGAGAAGAAACCTTTGAACCATAGATTCAAATATTGTATAAAAAGACCATTACCAATATATGGAGTTAAGACCCCTGAAATGGAGAATAACGATGGAAATAGCAAGGTGAGGTGGGCATCTTGACAGGTTTGACATTAAAATGTATTTTGAGTTTGGGTGAATCCCGAATGAGATGATTCAATTCCTACTAAAAATAGACTCATAGAGTTAAAATTTTATTGAAGGAATCATGAGCAAATTATGGCTCATGTGTCCCCAGAAAAGTTTTGAAGTGAGGGGGTATCGGGTAGACATAAACCCTGACCAAAAACTCCTAGAATAACCTACTAATTTGTGATTGTCATTGTATTTGAATAGGGGTTGACGAGGAGGAAAGCCCACATTGAATTCAAGATTCTGAAGATCGGAATCAAAGTGAAGATTTTGGTTTGTTCTATCTTCTTCTATTCTTGTTTCAAGATTTGAACTATTTGTTCTAAATGCATAAGAAAAGCATATTGAATTGTTTTAATTGATTTGAAGAAATTGATTGTGAAATGTTTAACGAATGAAAATTGCATGGTGGCGAAAAATAGACAGTTATACAAATATACATATTGTATTGTATGTTGCTATAAAAGATTTGAACACCCTTAATTGAATGTTAACCGTTTAGTTCGTATGAAGGATGGAATTGGTATACGATAGGGGTCGAAATAAGCGATGCGTGAGCGATTGTATTGATGTGTCACTCCAGATCGGCCAGCGGGACCGTGTGGTAGTGTTATAGTGATTTTTTTATAACTAGTCAGCAGCCAATCGGGACCGTATTGTGTTATAAAACCGCTTTTATATCGGCCTGCAGCCCAGCGGGACCGTGCCGATGATTCCGATATCTTGTATATCGAAAACATAAGTTAAATTTGTTGAGGGCAGAACCGAATTGAATTAATTTGAAATTGTGACAAATTGGAATTGAAAAGAATGATTGTGAATTGAAATGAAAAGAGTATTGTTAAATGCATGATTTGATTATCAATGACTTATTGCATATGGAAGTGTATATTTGGATTTGATCAATTAACCATATATGATTGTATATGAAATAAGTATATGTATTGTATTGATATTGATAATCCAAGATGCGAAAGTTTGTTTGAAATGCATGCATGATTTGATTTAAAGCGAAGCCGAGGATGGAATTGTATAGAACCACTAAGCATGAAAATGCTTAGCATGTAGTTTATCTATCTTGAGGCCAGATTAAGCGGGGTAGCAGATTAAGGAGTGTCAAGTCGTAAAAGAAAAAAATTGCGAATCATGTTTCGACATATGCATTCACCCCATATCTCTTTTTGAACATTGATATTTTGTAAAAACAATTTCAACTCTGAATATTTATTTTGTAAATCATTTGAAAAGGCTTGATATGCCTTTATAGTAATTGTACTTTTGCATGAATGAATGAAATGGGCTTACCCGCTTCAAGCGCTTCGCGTATTTGACAAGGGTTTTATGCCAAGCCAAAAGTGCGCGCTACGACGTGTTTGATAAGTGATTTTGATAAGGTGATTGAGTGACATTAGAGCAGCGGACTTAGTTCGGACCACCAAAGCAATTCGGGGCGAGGGGAAGGGTCTTTGCAATATATATATATATATATATATATATATATATATATATATATGTTCAAACTCTCACCTTAAATGTTGTTGGTTCAACGAAATGGAAGATCTAAACCATCTCCTTCAAGCAACTTATGATCCATGGATGACCGAACATTTAGTCCCATCTTCTTTGCCATATTTTTAATCTAGCATGCTTCCCATTTTCATCTTCCAAAGTAATGATGACATCCTTTTTTGCTAGGCGCATATCATAAAATGGCCCCGAGAAGCCCTTCTGATATTAAAGTTGATGAAGACCAACTAACTCGACCATAGAGCTATTAGCCATGTCGAATTCATATGTTTTTAATCGCATGTACCATCCAAAAACAACTAGAAATATGTGATATGACCAAAACTTTCCACGAGGCTAGGGAGTTCAGAGTGCCTTTCAGATCATTGCGGATGTCTTAGCTTCTGAGGGGTGAATAAGCCATCAACTACAACCTTTTTTCATTTTACGACTGTAAAAGAAAGCATGGAAATAGTATTTTTATAGAATAAACATACCATGGATTCGGTTGTTCAAGATTAAAATTTCTTTGGATTTTCGATCTCTTGCACTCATAATTCTTGATTTCATGGATAATTTGTGATTAGAGGCATGAGATGTGTATTTAAGGAATGGATAGTTGTTATGTAAGCAACAAGTCCCACAGTGGGTTTAGAATTGAGGTTGCCAATCCATAGAACTGGTATTATACATTATGCAAGCAACCTAATGAATGGACATGATTGTAATACATTAAATGCTTTGAAGATAGTACACAAACCTTGTAGACTTTGGTGAATGATAGATGTCTCTTGTCAAATAATTCAAATTTCATCATTAACAGCGCAATCAAATTTGTGAAAAAGGAATAATGCAATTAAATCCATGCCAATACCTATAGTATTGATTTAAGTCAAACTTCAAGTATAAATTCAATATAACAAAGAAACATTCAACTAATCCAAATAGACAAGAAAAAAGGGGTGATAACAAGAATGAATAGAGAACAAATAAATAAATAAAGTGGGAAAAGCAAGCACTAGTCCAATGAGCTTGAACAAATTTCAATGGAGATATTGGCTAGAATTACTTTAAACTAGGGTAGAACCAGGATGTATAGGACATAATTGTAGAGTTGAGGCGAACCAAGCCAATGAATTTTTCCATGGGGTTGCCATGGTGAATGTTTCATAATTTGGAAAAAAAAAAAAAATGTTAAAATATGATTTCTTCTATAGGTAGAAATTGCCAATTAGTATATGATAAAAAAATATGTTTTTAAGGGAAGTGCCTCAGTTATTGGTTTGGTAGATACCACAATGGAAACCAACAAAAGAAAATATAATTTCTCTTTGAAAAGTCCACAGAGAAAATTTTTCTTACCATTTTCCCTTTGAGTGCATAAGCACCGACAAAGGTAAAAGAAAGAAAAATATCTAACTACCACGACATCTGCCCATTTCTAAGGTACAGAAACAAAATAAGCACGGAAATCACTTTTGTCCAGGTGTCTAACTAGCAATTCACATAAAAACAAGCACCACATCAAGTGCTCTTGCTCAGTTCTCTAGCTGTTGTTTTTAATTTTCAATTGGGATCCTGTGAGATAAGAAGCTGAACAAAGGAGCGATGGATTCACTTTGGCCTCCAATAGGTTGGAGTTGCCTAGTAATAGAGGTTTTCATATTCATTTTCTTGGGTTTCTCCAAGATAATTTGTAAGGGAAGAAAGTGAGCGCTGTGTTTCTACCCTCCATTTACCAAGCGGATGGCATGGCTCTAATCGTGAGAAGCAACCTTGATTCCTTAAGTTCCATACCCATTTACAGTAGTCTTGCAACCATTCAAGTGTCACTATCAAACCCCGACTCTTTCCACCTCATGGCAAGACTATGCAGGCATGCAAACAATCAAAATATGTTTCCTAAACATATACAAGCTCAACAAGGTGAGGGGCTGAAAATTCAAACACCATGCACATCACGATGGAAAGTTGTCACACCCCACCTCTGTATCGGCAGGGTCAGTAGCAGGCCACTCCATGAGAACTCCCAGTAGATTACCTCTAGCAGTAGAAAATCTGTGAAGCGGCGTATTGCTTGCTTCAATCTCGTATAAAAAAATTTCTTTTCTAAACTTGTGATTTTATAAGGCTAATGACATAACGTTTAATATAGGACATAATCCCCGAAAACACAGCTATACCGCAAATTTTACACATTTCCAAATATAACTGACAAACAACATTCTTTTAAAAAAGGCTCAAGCTCCACACATTTTACAAAACTATCCTATGTACATACATATACATTATACAAATTCAAGTATTTCCTTACAAGATTATTAATTACAACAACGATACAAAGTCAGGAGAATCTACTATGCTCGTCTGGCGTACATGCACGGAAAATAGTTTTAAACGAAAATAATGAGCTAGCAGGCTGGTGAGTGTATGCTTTTAAGAAAATGTTTTTGCTTTTCTGAAAACATCTAAAAATTGTAAAACTTCGTTTACATGATATTTTCAGAAATATTTCTTTCTTCCACTTTATTTTACTTTAAAAGTTAAAACTTTTATTGCCTTACTTGAAAGTTTATAAAACCTTTCAAAAACCTCTTGCTTGCTTGCCTTATCTTGCTAAAAGTTTCATTTCTCAACTCTTGCTTTAAAGTTGCTCAAAACTTTTCATAAACCTTTGCTTCAAAAGTTTCTCAAAACTTTTCATAAACACGGGAGCACAGGGCTCGACCGCATGCTTTGAAATAAAGCGGAACTGGGCTCAGTAGTTTCTTTTAAAACTCTCACAAAGGCTTTGGGCGCCAGGGACCATCAGTTGATTTTCAAGCGTATATTATGCTTATAAAACATCCAACCCTTTGAGCCTATTTTTTACTTATTGTACTTGGTGAGACAAGGCTGGGCGGCAGTCTTAGGTGGAGAAGGACACAGTGTCACGCATCACACCTTTCAGGTGAATATGGTGGAATTGACACAGGTGCGCCATCACCGTAATTTAGTTCAGGCTCATAACCTTATATACTCCACATACGATGCCACAGTCTCATACAATGCATGATGTATGTCTCGTTTGTAGGCCGGGCAAAACTAAAATGCATGGCCAGCGGATCCCTGCACCACATGCCGTGGAGGCCCTCAGTAGGTTTTCTTGCTTAGAACTAGGGAAGGCACATTTTTTCTAAACATTCTTTGCCTTGATTGCTCTTTGAAAAATGGTTTACAATTTAAACCATTTACTTATTAACGAAAAATGGTTTAATTATTCAAAAACCATTGCCTTAGCAGTGGTTTACAATTTAGAAACCATTTACTTACTTTTCAAAAATGGTTTTAACTCAAAACCATTTAACTTGATTCTAATTATTTGCTTGTTTCTTGAAAATGGTTTACAAATCAAAACCATGAAATACAGTGTAAAACAGTTTATAATAATAACATCCCTAAGTCTTGGAAAATGAGTTTAGAACACTCACCTCTTTGCACCTGCAAAACTTGAGGTACCAGGTTCACACTTTTCCCTTTACTTTTAGCCTACACTCGACCAGGCTCTGACGACGTAATCGCCTATGTATAGCGTATAAACTTAACGTACTTCACCACGCAAACCACTTTAGGTCTATGACATTCATATAAAGTCAAATTAACAATTTACCCTTGAGCACTAAAAAACCCACAACAAAAAAACCACTCATTTTGGTACCCTTTCCAACAATACTCTATGGACTTTGTGCAAAAATTATTCAAAAGGTCTTCAAAAATTATGGCTCTCCAAGATCAGTCCTTTATATCCAATGGCATATCTTTAAAATTTCAATGTAAAATTCCTTCTCTAAGGCCCTCGACCATAACTGAGATTTTAGCATGTTTTGATTCCAAACTCGCCAATCACCTACTGTTATCCTTGATTTCTGGGATCTGCTCCATAATTTGGAAATAGTTTCTTTACTCATTTGAAGCTATGATTCACAAGGTTTCTTCTCAATTGGAATCACCCAATTTAACACCAAAACTCAAGTTATTGTGTTTACATCTAGGCCAGGCTCAATTTAGCGAACAGAATCTGCCCTTAGCTCCACTTTGACAAATTTTCTGGGCACTTTTGACACAATTTGCATACACTTCCTTCAGATAGCAGCACCTAGATGTCTATTTTACCCAGTTTTTGAATCACTCAATTTGGATGGAGTGAAACTCCACTTATGGCCAAAACACACAACCATACCCAAAACAGAGCAAAATCAGTGAGCTACACGAGCTCACCTTTCGATCCGTATTGGGGCCTTAGGTTACAATTTTGCTCTTGGTTCCTTTATACATTGTATCCCCTATCTCTTATGGTTCTTTACCAATTGGAATCAATTCATTTGAATGATTACTGTAACTTAATCTATAGCAAAACAAAAACAGTGGTTTTACCAAATTTTGACAAAATTTCCTTTAAACCTAACATTCTCCTTTTGCAACAATTCATCAAAACCAACATGATTCATCCAAACCAACTTCACAACACTTGAATTGGTGGTTGGAACCTCATACCACAAAACCCTAGGTGAAAATGCAGAACTCTACCTAGGTCCTCAATTCTTACAAAACCATAAAATTATGATGATTCCATGTTTAATTTCTGGTGAGGTTTTCCCCACAAAACTTCAAAGAATTCTAAAGTTGTCTGATCTCTCCACCAAACCCTAGAACAGGAGTAACAAGTTCCATGGAAATGCGTACAAAAAGCTCAGACATCAAATTACCATGATTCAAATGAAAACTTACCTTGGTTTGGTCTCCTTCCCTTCTTACCTCTTCTTCCTCCCCTCTTCCTCTTCTTTTGGCTCTCTCCTTCTTCTCCTTCTTCGTGAAGCCTAGCCTAAAATGAGACAAAATGATTTATTTGTTTGTCTCATCTCTATTTAATCTCAACTCCTTTAATTGCACTTAAGTCCTCAAGCACTCAACATTTTACTTATCAACTCTCATTATTTATAATATCAACGCACAAGTAGTGAAATTTGACCTCACATCTCTTTAATTTTTCAATTGTAACTTATGCTATTTGTATTGTGGCCCATCTCTACACTTAATGATTTTCATATTCATGTCCTATTTGCTAAATGACAATTGTACCCTTGTTCTCATACACAAATCCCGGGTTCCATAAACTTTAATTTCCTACTTTAGTCTCCAAATACTACTATGTGACATAGAGCTCTTATATGCCCCTCGGTTGTTTATGCGCCACTTTCGGGGCGGGCGTTACAAAATCCTCCCCCTTAGAACATTTAGTCCTCGAAATGAATAAACTAAACTAAAGAAAGGAAGGAAAATACCTCATCTGAAAATAATTGAGGTATTGGCCGGGCGCATCGGAGCCTCCCGGTTCCCAGTAGCTGCCTCCCTCTCGTGATTCTTCCATAAGTTAACCGAGAATCACCTTAGTCCTCCAACACTTGTTCCTTGCGGTCTACAATGCGCACGGTATCTCCTCGCAAGTCAAATTTCTCCACTTCAGCGCGCTGGTTGCTCTTTCAATATGTGAGAAGGATCTGGGATATATTTCCCACCGACATCGACACATGGAGTGTATCGCCGAATCCTTGATAACTGCGGGGTAACTTCAGCAGCTCTTGGCCCCACGCGCCCGCAATCTCATAGGTCCAATATACCTCGGACTAAGCTTGCCTGTTTCCCGATCTTCGACACACCTTTCGAGTGAAATCTTTAAAAGACTTGGTCACTATCTCCAGTTGCAAGTCTCTGACGGTTAATCGCATAAGCTTTACTGTACATCTTGCTATCTTCAAGTTATCACGAACAACTTTCACTTTCTCTGAAGTGATGCGCACTAATTCAGGGGCTACTAGTCTTCTCTCACCAACCTCATCCCATTTTAGCTGGGTCAGGCGTTTCTGCCGTCACAGTGCCTCGAATGGAGCCATATCTATCTTGGCCCGATGGTATTATTGTAAGCGAGCTCCATTAGTGCTAAGGCTAGTATCTAACTTCCTTTGAATTCCATCACTGGCTCTCGGCATATCCTCTAACGTCTGAGATAGTCCTCTCGTGACCATCGTACCGAGGATGAAATCTTTGTCTTTGAAATGAAGAAAGCGGTACCTAAAGGCTGTTTGAATAGAGCCCCGAAAACACGGATGTGAACACAGAAGGGTCTCGTCTGAAACTATCCAGCTGGAACCATGAGTCTCATCTCATCCACATACAAGCGGGCGACTTTTTCGAAGAATCCCTCGGCGATGGCGGCAGAAAATGGCGGACCGTCGTCGATCGACTATCACCCATATCGCGTCATGTTGCCTCTGGTCAGGTGGAAGACTGTCACAAAATCCATAGTGGTCTTCTCATTTCCATGCGGAATAGGGAGTAAGCGTATCTTCCCTACGGGCCTCCCGATGCTTTCTGCCTTCACTGGCAGCCGGGTGGAACATGCGGAAACCCAGAAACTTGCGATCTTTCGCCATCCCGTTCCACCGGTAATGTTCTTCCAAAGTCCTGTGCATCTTGGTACTACGGATGCATAGCATACCTTGAATGAATGTGCTTCTTCCATAATGTCTCTCTTATTTCGCCATACTCGGCGCGCACATTCTCTGTCCTTTCACTCGCGCATCATCTCTAATTTGAAACTCTGCTTTCTTTCCTTTTTCTATCTCTTCCTTAAGCTTAATCATCTGTGGATCCTGCGACTGCCTTGCTAGAATCTGATCCACTAGAAGAGGTCTAACATGAAATGTGGCTAACAAGGCTCCTGAATTCTATTTTACTCAATATCACCTAAAGCTCTTAGATCCACAGCCAGTGGAAGATAACTTTGATCTCATATGAGACAAAAAGAACTCTCTGGTCGCCCCTGAGGCATCTGCTACGACATTAGCTTTCACTGGATGGTACTCAATAGTACGGTCGTAGTCATAATCAACTCAGCCATCTTCTTTGCCTCGGGTTTAACTCTTTACGGGTGAAAATATATTGAAAGACTCTTATGATGTAAAGATCACACCCAGAGAATATATATAATGTATCTCATATCTTGGAGCAAACGGCCTTTCTGGCTCTAAGTCATGTGTAGGGTAATTCTCCTCCATGCTTCTTAAGTATCTAGAGGCATATGCAATCACCCTATCATTACGCATCAAAACACAACCAAGGCCTTGCTAGAAGCATCAACGCAAACCACAAACCCATCTCTCCATTGAAATGAAAGCTAGAGCTGGAGCTGAAATTGATCTGCCCTTGACTCCTCGAAACTGCTGTGAGGCATCCGCAATCATGCTTGGCCATCTTTCCTAGTCGACGGTGGGGTGGGTTTTGCTATCTTGGAGAACCCCTCCAACAAACTTCTGTAATATCCACCTTCTAAACCAAAGGAAGCTTCTAACCTCGACACATTCTTTGGCGGTTTCCAAATTTCCACGGCTTGTTTACGAAAGTTCCACTCCCACCCCCTCGGTGAGATCTACGACCTGAGGAATACCACCTGTCGATAAAGCCGACACTTGCTCAACTTGGCATACAACTGCCGCTCCCTTAGGGTCTGCAACACAATCCTCAGGTGCTTTGAATATTCCTCTGAACTACCTGAATACACTAGGATATCATTGAAAAAAACTATGACGAACCTATCCAAATACGACTAGAATCCCGGTTCATCAAATCCATAAGCGCCTGCCAGATAGTCAAGCCAAAGCGGCATCACCGAGGAAACTCACCAATAAAGTGGCGTGTCACGAGATGCGGTCTTAGGAACATCACCCATTCCCTCTGCACCCTCAGGCCCGATGATACCCCGACCTCAAATCTATCTTGGAGTACACTTGGGACCCCTGGAGCTGATCGAATAACTCATCGATCCTTGGGAGTGGATACTGATTGCGGATGGTAACTTTGTTCAGCTGCCTGTAATCTATACAC
Source organism: Tetrastigma voinierianum (assembly GCA_016808115.1). NCBI lineage: Eukaryota > Viridiplantae > Streptophyta > Magnoliopsida > Vitales > Vitaceae > Tetrastigma > Tetrastigma voinierianum. The sequence goes on from JAEQBH010000969.1 coordinate 309,279, forward strand.
AGCCGCAAACTCCCATCTTTCTTTTCACGAAGAGAACTGGAGCTCCCCATGGGGATAGCCGCCTGATGAATGAATCCCTTACTTATGATTCTTAACTGGGCCTTAAAGCTCTCTCGACTCTGTAGGAGCCATCTATGGGAGGAATGGAAGTAGACTGATCCACCGGATCAAATCAATGGTGAACTCCACCTCTCTTTACAGGTAATCCTGTGATATCATCGCTGGGAATACATCTGAGACTCTCTAACAAGTTGGAATCTCATCCACGAGTCCCCTCAGCACCCTGTTTCACCACATAAGCTAGATAACCTGACAGCCCTTGCGGCATTCTGCTTATTTGTCATGTGAGAGATCATGCGGAAGATAACACTCACATATTCCCCTAAACTTAACCTCAATTTCCTGGCCTATGCAACTTTACTTCCTTTTATAACAATCTAATGTGGCTCTATGGCGAGATAGCCAATCCAATAAGAGAACCACATCAAAATCCCTCGTATCTAAGGCCACAATCCGCATTTGGAACTCCTGTCCCTCGATCGAACTCTCTTATCTCTGACTACTCGTGCGAGAATACTTGGATCTCAATTTGGAAGGGGAAACTCTCATACGACCCTCCCAATGATGGGTCTCTATGCGACGATCTAAGAAAGGCCTGGATGCTGAAATGAATATAGCGAAATCACGGGTCCACTAATGTAACATCATGATCAAGGATAGAAATAATCTGAAGTAACCATCTGGAAGTACACATCCCAGCATCTTCTTTGGGTCACGGCGCCGCCTCGCTGAGTGCGAGTCTCACATGCGTACCCACAGAGACCTTGCCTCTACCTACCTGCGGCCATGGCTGTGTTGGCCCCTACAGCCGGACACCTCTCCCAGAGCGACCTCGTGTGCTAATTTCACGGTATTGGGGTGCGCAAGGCGCTCTGATGTTTTTACGCACCAAATCAGGCGAGGACCTCTAATAAGGCGAGCTGCGGCCACAATGGAAACACCATCTTTGAATCTCTTACACTCCCATGGTGTCGCCTCGAGCACATATGACATACGGAGGAAGACTCACGGGTGCCTTTGCTAGCAACTAAGGGCCTCATGATCCACGACTAGAGGTAACACCAAGGCACGCACCTCGGCCTGCAGCAACCTCTACCTTGTTCCTCTTTCTCTTTGTCGCATCCGGAGCTGCATTTAGGGAGGTGCTGGTGCGCCTATCTTCCTTTCTTGCCTACTACGATGCATAAGCGTCATTGCTTTGCTCAACTCTCGGGCGCCTCGGCTAAGTCCCCAAATCTATTATGAGGGACATGGACAAATGCACTCGGATCCGGTGCTGTAATCCGGCCAGAAACCTTTTGCACTTCATGGCTCATCAAGCAGATATATGAGACAATCCTAACTAGTTAGGGAACCTCTTCTCATGTCACGACCTTGTATGTTCTTATTCCTGCTGAAGAACTCCTCAATTTTCGAATCCTTATGACTTTGAGGAAAGAACCTATCAGTGAACTCTTGTTGAAATTGGTCCCATGATATGCCATTAGGATACCTCCTCTCCACGGCGTCCCACCAATCCTTAGCCCTGTCTTCCATCAGAAAACTGGAAAACAAGACTCTTTGCTCATTTGTGCAGCCATGCTTTCAGTAAACCTTATTTCTGTGATCCCAGCCATAACAGTTTGCCTACGGATCACCACTTTGCCATCATATGGCAGGCGCCTGACTTACGTGCTCTCTCTGTCGACCTCCAAGGGTTCGCTGACGCCTCTCACAGGTGGTGGTCAGGCTCGGCTATTGACCCAGCGTCGCTATAAGCATGGCTACTATTCAGCATGTCACATTGCCACACATCATTTGTAAACAAATCCACGGCACTTGAGCTCTGCAGTGCCCAGATGGTCCAGCGACTTCTTCTTGGAGGCCGATTCATAGAGAAGTAGTGGAACCAACTATGTGCTCATCCCTCTCAGGTACTTCAGGACGCTCAGACACTACTGGAATAACTCTCCTAGGACGACCTCGGCGTCCCTACGCACATTTTATAATCGCGTATAAAAAAATCAACTGTTTAATACTTTGAATCACCTCATATGTATGTACTTTGAATTGGAAAATGCATGGTTGCCAGTAGTGTAAAATAGTGTATACGAAAACTACGATGCTTAATAACCACTTATGCTCTGATACCACCTTGTCACACCCCACCCCCTACTATCGCGGGTGTCTTGGGGCCTCCTGAGAACTCCCGGTAGTTACCTCCTTGTTAGAAAATCCTGTGAATGAAGCCGTGTGCTTGCTTCAATCTCGTATAAAATTTCTTTTCTAAACTTGTGATTTTATAAAAGTTCGGCAGCATAACAGTTGCATATAGGACATGTCCCAAAACACCTTATACAATTTACACATTTCCAAATATGGCAACCAACAACATTCTTTCAAAGAGCCTCAGCTCCACATTTTCACAAAAAACTATCCTATGTACATACATATGCTCCATTATACAAATTCAAAGTATTTCTTACAAGATTAGTAATTACAACAACGTACAAAGTGAGGAGAATCTACTATGCTCCGGCGTCTGTGTGTGCACGGAAAATAGTTTTTAAAACGAAAATAATAGGCTAACGAGCTCGAGTGAGTGTATGCTTTTTTAGAAAATATTTTGCTTTTAAAAGCATCTAAAATTGTAAAACTTTCGTTTACATGATATTTTCGAGAAATATTTCTTTCTTTGCTGTTTACTTTAAGTTTCTGAAACTTTTTATTGCTTGCTTTTACTTGAAAGTTTGCAAAACCTTTCAAAACCTCTTGCTTGCTTGCGCCATCATACACTTTAAAAGTTTCACAAAACTTTTTCTCAACTCTTGCTTTAAGTTGCTCAAAACTTTTCATAAACCTTTTGCTTCAAAAGTTTCTCAAAACTTTTCGCATAAACACGGGAACTGGGCTCAACCTTCTTTGAAATAAAGCGGGGCACAGATAACCGTTTTGCTAAAACTCTCAGGAAGCACAGTGACAGACAATGGTTGATTTTCAAAACTGTATATTATGCTTATAAAACATCGACCTTTCAGGCTATTTTTACTTATTGTATCTGGTAGACACGGAGCACAGGCGGCAGATGCGGGTGGAGGACTGTGTCCGCATCACCTTTAGGTGAATATGGTGGAATTGACCTGGGTGCCGCCATCACCATAATTTAGTTAGAGCTCATAACCTTATATACTCACATACGTGCCACGGTCTCTTCATCATGATGTATGTCCTACGTTTGCCGACCGGGCAAAAGCTAAAATGCATGTATGAGATCCTACTGCCGCCGTGCGTCACCAGGTGCCTCGACCGGTTTTCTTGCTTAGAACTAGGGAAGGCCTGTTTTCACAAACATTCTTTGCTTGCTTGATTGTCTGAAAAATGGTTTACAATTTAAAACCATTTGCGCTTGTGAAAAATGGTTTAATTATTGAAAAACCATTTACTTACTTGCTTGCCCCTTGAAAGATGGTTTACAATTTGGCTCCATTACTTACTTGCTGAAATGGTTTATCTTGAAACCATTTAGCGATTTCCTAATTCATTGCTTGTTTCTTGAGAAAATGGTTTGCAATCATTATGAAATACCAGTGTAAAACAGTTTATAATAATAATAATACACTAGTATTTGGAAAAATAAGTTTAGAACCACTCACCTCTTTGCTAAAACTGAGTTTGTTCTACACTTTTCCCATACTACTTTTATTTACACTCAACCGAATACGACTGACATATTAATCGCCTATGTATAGCGTATAAACTTAACGTACTTCACACATAAACCACTTTAAGGTCACACAACATTCATATAAAGTCAAATTAATAATTACCCTTGAGAGCACTAAAACCCTAACAAAAACCACTCATTTGGTGCCTTTTTCCAACAATACTCCTACCTCGGACTTTATTACTAAGAGTATTCAAGAGTCTTCAAAGTGCTAAACTCTCAGATCAGTCCTTTATATATCAATGGCATATCTTTAAAATTTCAATGTAAAATTCCTTCTCTAAGGCCCCTCAACCACATAACACAAGTTACAACGCTTTTGATTCAAACAAAACAATCACCTACTGCTCCCTTGATTTCTGGGATCTTAACTCCTGTTTCAAATGGTTTCTTCTCGCTTGAAGCTATGATTCTAAGGTTTTTTCTCCAATTGGAATCACCCAAATTGGATCACCAAAACTCAAGTTATTGTATTTTACATCTAGATGACTCAATTTGGCAGAACAGAATCTGCACATAGCTCCTCTTTGACAAATTTTCTGGGCACAGCTTGGTTGCATACACTTCCTTCAGATCTTATTTCTGGATGTCTATTTTACCCAGAATTTTTGAATCACTCAATTTGAATGGGTGAAACTCCACTTATGGCCAAACACTACAACCATACCCAAAACAGGCAAAATCAGTGAGCTGTGACTCACCTTTCAGTCAAATATTTAGAGGCCTTAGGTTACAATTTGCTCAAGTTCCTTCTATACATTTGTATCTATCTCTTATAGTTTCTTTAATTGAATCAATTCATTTAGATGATTATAAGCAATATAACCAAGAAAACAAAAACAGTGGTTTACCAAGTACGGCAATTCCTTTAAAAAACCTAACATTCTATTTTGCAACAATTATCAAAACCAACATGATTCATCAAACCAACTTCTGTACTTGAATTGGTGATTTGGAACTTCATACCACGAGCTTTAATTAATGCAAGAACTCTACTAAAGGTCCTCCAATTCTTACAAAACCATAAAATTATGATGATTTATGTTTAATTTCACCAATTGGGTTTCCCACAAAACTTCAAAATTCTAGGGTTAATGTGATCTGTGCAAACCTGAACAAGGAGTAACTAAGTTCCATGGAAATGCATACAAAAGCTCAAGACATCAAATTGCCACATGATTTAAATGAAAACTTACCTTGGTTTTGGGTCTCCTTCCACTTCTTCCTCTTCTTCACCTCCTCTTCCTCTTCTTTTTGGCTCTCTCCTTCTTCTCCTTCTTCGTGAGGCTACGCTGGAAATAGGACAAATGATTTATTTGTTTTGTCTCATCTCTATTTAATCTCAACTTTCCTTTAATTGCACTTAAGTCCTCAAGCACTCAACATTTGCATATCAACTCTCATTATTTTATAATATCAACTTTTCATTAATTGAGGTGACCCTCATCTCTTTCATTTTCAATTGTAACTTATGCTATTGTATGGTAAATCTACATATGGTTTCTTATTCATGTCCTATTTGCTAAATGACAATTGTACCGCCCATTCTCATACATACCGTCCGGGTTCCATAAACTTTAATTTCTACTTCAGTCTCCGATAATACGCTATGTGACACTTAGAGCTCTTATATGCCCCTACGGTTGTTTATGCGTACACTTTCGGGACAGGCGTTACAAAATCCCTCCCCCTTAGAACATTTAGTCCTGAAATGAATAAACTAAACTTCTAAAAGAAAGGGAGAGGAAAATACCTCATCCACAGAAAATAATTGAGGGTATTGTGGTTGCTATCCCAGACCTCTGTGTTCCAAGTGTTTTCTGCCTCCGCTCGTAGTTCTTCCATAAGACTTTAACCAAAGGAATCACCTTAGTCCTCAACACTTGTTCCTTGCGGTCTACAATCTGCACAGGTATCTCCTCATAAGTCAAATTCTCCTTTAACTGCACTGGTTGCTCTTTCAATATATGTGAAGGATCTGGGATATATTTCCTCAACATCGACACATGGAATGTATCATGAATCCTTGATAACTCTGGGGGTAACTTCAGCTTGTAGGCTACTGTTTACCTTGCCTAATCTCATAGGTCCAATATACCTCGGATAAGCTTGCCTCGTTTCCCAAATCTCAACACACCTTCCAAGGTGAAATCTTCAAAAGACTTGGTCCCCATCTCGGCTTCATGAAGTCTCTCGACGGTTGTCATAGCTTTTAAATGCATCTCTTGCTATCTTCAAGTTATCCACGAACGACTTTCACTTTCTCTGAAGTGATCTGTACTAGTTCGAGGGCCTATGATCTTCTCCTCACCAACCTCATCCTTTGCGAGTCGAGCATTTCTGCCATACGATTTTCAAAATGGAGCCATATCTATCTTGGCTTGATAGCTATTATTGTAAGCGAAACTCCATTAGTCTTGAAGTGGTATCATTCTTTGAATTCCATCACCGCATTCTCGGCATATCCTCTAACGTCTGAGATAGTCCTCTACGTGACCATCCGTGTCGAGGATGAAATCTTTGTCTTGAAATGGCCATTGTTTGCAAACTAGGCCCAAACATGGATATGGAACACGGGGTCTCGATGCGAAACTATCGAGCTGGAACCCATGAAGTCTCAGCTATACCGTCGCGTCTATTTGATTGTGCGACTTTTCGAGAATCCTCGGCGATGGCGAGAAAAATGGCGGACTTAGTCGTCGATCAACTATCACCCATATCGCATCATGTTGCTCGAGTGGGTGGAGACCTGTCACAAAATCCATAGTGATCTTCTCCATTTCCATCTTCGGATGGGACCAGCTATTGTCTCCTACGGACTGTTCTCTGCCTTCCTGACGGAGTTAGACATCTGGAGGCGAGCTGCAATCTCTTTCTTCATCCCGTTCCACAGTGTGTTCTATTTGAAGTCTGTACATCTTGAATCTTAAGACATAACATCTGTGAATGATATTGCTTGCTGTAATGTCTCTTGACTCGCCATATAACCGCGCATTCTCATCGCTGCTATCAATACCATCATCTCTAATTTGAAACTACCTTTCTTTCTTTTCTATCTCTTCCTTAAAGCAATCATCTGTGGATCACTGCTGTTGCCTTGCTAAGTCGTCCACTAAGAGAGGTCTAACATGATATGGCCCCAACAAATGCAGATTCTCAGCGCTCCCGATATCATTACTAAAGCTCTTAGATCCTGAGTGGAAGATAGCTTCAACAATCTATGAGACAAAGAACTCTCTGTCGCTATAGAGTATACCTTTCGACATTAGCTTTATGGATGGTACCTCGATGAGTACGATCAAGTAGTCCTTAATCAACTTCCAAGCCCATCTTCTTGCCTGGGTTTAACTCCTGGTGAGAAAATATGTTTGAAGGCTCTTACTGATCTATAAAGATCACAAAGAACACCATATAAGCCATATCTTGAGCAAACACGGCTGCTGCGGCTCTAAGTCATGTGTAAAGGTAATTCTCCTCATGCTTCTTGGTTGTCTAGAGGCATATCTGATCACCCTATCGTGCGCATCAAAACAACCAGGCCTTGCGAAGCATCCTTATGAAGCTGACCCATCTCTCCCATTGTAAGCTAGAAGCTGGAGCTGAAGTCGATCTACCCTTGACTCCTGAACTCTGTTGCGAGCATCCACCAATCATACTTGACATCTTTCTAGTCGGCTTGACCGATTGAAATTTGCGCTATCTTGGAGAACCTCTCGGCAAACTTCCTGTAATATCTGCTAAACCCGAGGAGCTTCAACCTCCCGACACATTCTTTGGCGGTTTCCAATTTACCCACGGCTTCTATTTTAAGGGATCACACACTCCCACCCCTCATTTGAGATCACATGACCTAGGAATGCCACCACTGTCCAGCTTAGCCCGACACTTGCTCAACTTGGCATACAAGCGTCTCTCCCTTAGAGTGCATGACACAATCCTGAGGTGCTCACGAATGTTCCTACGAACTACTGAATACACTAGGATATCATCAATAAAGACTATGACCGAACCTATCAAATACGAATTGGAATACCGGTTCATCAAATCCATAAGCAGCTATAGGAGCGTGATCAAATAGCGTATCTCAGAAACTCATAATATTAAAGTAGCGTGTCTGAGATGCGGAGTCTTAGGAACATCACCCTCCACCGCCTCAGCCCATTGATACCCGAACCTCAAATCTATCTTGGAGTACACTTGGGACCTGATGATCGAATAACTCATCGATCACTTGGGAGTGAATGCGATTGCGGATGGTAACTTGTTCGACTGCACCTTAATCTCACCTGGCCATGGCTCCATCTTTCTTTTCCACAGAAAATGTTTGGAGCTCCCCATGGGGATAACCTCTTGGTCGAATAAGTCCCTTACTTAACAATTCTTCATGGGCCTTAGCTCTCTCGACTCTACTGAGAACCATCATAAGGAGGAATGGAAATGGGCTCAGTCCACACGGGATCAAATCAATGGTGAACTCCACGCCTCTGCTACCGGAGGTAATCTTACCGCCGATATCATCTGGGAATACATGGGAACTCTCTAACAGCCCGGAATCATCACGAGTCCCCTCCTTTCCTGTTTCCACCACATAAGCTGAATAACCACGGCTTGACCCTTACGCGGCATTCTGCTTGTCATGAGATAAATGCGGAAGATAACACTTTCACATATTCCCTAAACAACCTCCCGATTTCCACGGCCTATACGACTTTACTTCCTTTTATAACAATCTAATGTGGCTACATGTGAGATAAGCGATCCATCGCCAGAGAACCACATCAGGAATCCCTCATATCTAAGGCCCACAGATCATTGGAACTCTGTCCCTCGATCGGAGCTCCTAACATCTCGACTCTGCATGCGAGAATAACGGATCTCGGTGGAAGGGAAACTCTCATCACGACCCTCTAATGTTTGGTCTCTATCTGGGAGCGATCTAAAGCTGGATCATGAATGAATGTGTGGCTCTAGATTACTAATGTATAAGCATCATGATCGAGGATGAAATAATACCGGTAACCAAATGGGCACATCGCATCTTCTTTGGGTCTGACATATACTACGTAGCTGAGTCAGGAGTCTACGTACGTACCCACTGGGGCTAACGCCTCTACCTCTACCACGGCCACCTCTACCTGCGGCTGTGTTGGCCCCTCTGCTTGGGACACCTCTTCCCGACGACCTCGTGTTAATTGTTCACGGTATTGGGGTAGCGGGCGCTGCGTGTTCTTGCTGTCGGTGAGGAGACCTCCCTAATAAAATGGCCTTCTGGCCTGATGGAAACACCACATCTTGAATCTCTTACACTCCCCATGGTGTAAGCCTCGACACATATGACATACGGGAGGAGACTGCAGGTGCCCGCTAACTGGCAATGGGGCCTCAGCGATCCTGACTAGAGGTAGCTCCTCGACACACACCTCGGCCTGTAACCTCTACCCTTGTTCCTCTTTCTCTTGTCTTGTCGAGGAGCTACATTGGGAAGTGCTGGTGCCTCCTCTTCCTTTCTTGCCTACTCGATACATAGTAATTCGTACTTTAGCCAACTCTCAGTTTGCCTGACTAAGTCCATCCCATTATGAGGCAGCGGAGACAAATGCACTCGGATCGATCTTTATATCCGAACCCGAAAACCTTTTTGCACTTCATGGCTTCATCGGCGAATATATGGACAATCATGGTTGAGAACCTCTTCTCATGTCGACACTGACATGTTCTTACATTTCTAACTTTGAAGAACTCCTGATTACGAATCCTTATGACTTTGAGGAAAAGAACTGTCAGTGAACTCTTGTTGAAATTGGTCCCATGATATGCCATTAGGATACCTCCTCTCACGAGGCGTCCACGATCCCTTAGCCTGTCTTCGTCAGGCGGGAAAACAAGACTCTTTGCTCATTTTGTGCGACCCGTAACTCAAGTAAACCTTATTTACGTGATTACATGTAACAATTTGCCTCTGGATCACCCCGCCATCGCATATGGCAGGCTTCCGGCTCACGTACTCTCTCTATCGACCTCCCGGGTTCAACCCGATAACCTCGGGTGGTGGTGGAGGCTGCGGCTGGCAATGGCGTCGCTAACCAGCTCTCTTCGCATGTCTGTGCCACACCGCTCAATTGTAACAATCACGGCACTTGAGCTCCTTCTGGTGGCGGATGGTCCGGCTTGACTCTTCTTTGGAGGTGATTCTGGCGTTGTTCGGACGATATCGTGCTCCTCTCTCAGTGCTGGGGCGGCTCAGCGCCAGATATTTCTCCTAGGGCGACCTCTCACGTCCTCTTTGTTATAGTCTTTGTATAAAAAAAAAAATCAACTGTTTAATACTTTGAATCACCTTATATGTATGTACTTTGAATTGGAAAATGCATGGTTGCCGATGAGTGTAAAATAGTGTATCTAAAAACTCTGATGCTTAATATACTTATGCTCTGATACCACCTTGTCACACCCACCTCTTAGTAAGCGGGTGTCTGGCCCTCATGAAACTCAGTAGATTACCTCTATTCAATCCTGTGGCAGAAGCGTATTGCTTCTTGATCTCGTATAAAAAATTTCTTTTCCTAAACTTGTGATTTTATAAAATTCGTGTATCTTAATTTGTATATGGGGCAATCACAAAAAACATAATATACAGTTTTATTTAGATATAGCGATAACAGTCTTTTCAAGGCCTGGCTCAGCGCATTTCACAAAACTATCCTATGTACATGTATATAAATGTAATTAAGTATTTATTACAGTTATTCATTCTATTCTTGTTAAAGTAGGAAGAATCTATATATGCTCCGGCGTCGGCGTACACATGCACGAAGCCATTTTCAAGCAGAAAATAATAGGCTAAAGCGAAATGGTGGGGTGTATCTTTAGAAAAATGTTTTACTTTTTTAAAACATCTAAAAATTGTAAAACTTTCGTTTACGTGATATTTTCAAATATTTCCTTTCTTTACTTTATTTTACTTTAAAGTTTACGAAACTTTTGGTAGCCTTATGAAGTTTATAAAACCTTTCAAAACCCCTCTTGCTTGCTTGCCTTGTCTTGCTAAGAGTTCTAGGCTTTTTCTCAACTCTTAGCACAAGGTTCAAACTTATAAACCCAGCAAAGTTTCTCAAAACTTTTCATAAACAGACTGGGCTCGACCGCATCGCTGAAATAAAGCGGGACTGGGCTCGGCCAGTTTCATACAAAATCTCAGAGGCTGGCGGCGGGAATATCGTTGATTTTCCAAAACATTATCATTATCTTCGACATCAGCCTTTGGGCCTCATTGCCATATTGTACCCTGTGACCAGAGCTGGTAGCGTGTCGGCGAGACCACGTCGTCGCATCTGCCCTTTTCCAGGTGAATATGGTGGAATTGACTGGGTGCGCCATCACCATAATTTAATTAGAACTGTAACCACCATATCTTTTCTTATCCAGTGCCACAGTCTCTTCAATGTGATGTATTATAGTTTACAAACCAGTACTTCAAAATAATGTATGAGAGATCTAACACCACATAAAGATTTTGTCTGAATACCTCTAATAGAGTTTCTTACTTGAAACCAGGAAGAACTGTTTTCACAAACATTCTTTGCCTTGGTGCTCTTTGAAAAATGGTTTACAATTTAAAACCATTTGCTTGCTTGCTTGAAAAATGGTTTAATTATTCAAAAACCATTACTTACTTACTGCTTAGATGGTTTACAATTTAGAAAGCCATTTTACTTTGCACACAAAAAATGGTTTAACTCAAAACCATTTGCTTGATTTCTAATTCATTGCTTGTTTCTTGAAAATGGTTTGCAAATCAAAA